>KK502593.1:45296-252662 GCA_000688735.1 Glossina austeni
AAGGTCCACGTGAATACCGTACAGGAAAGCTCGGAGCAATGAAAACGTTATCATCGTCAAAATTGTTTTCCCATTTGGGAAAAAAACAATTTAACGGAACCATGGACACACACACATATTAAAACGTTACCGCCGTCTAATGCTGCTTGCGTAACAGCTTTCCTATTAGATTTCCTTTACAAAAGTATAAAGTGCTGTGTGTAATAAGATATCGTTATCTCAATCAATGAGACGAGATTTTCTCTAATTTTGACATAAGCAAGAGGTCCTACTACTTTCACTTCTCCTTCATTTTGAACAAGGAGAGCATTAATTAATTAAACAACACACAATCGTATAATACATAGACAGATTTTCAAATGCCAACAAATTCAACTTTTATTTAGACTCTTTATAAGAAAAATGTTCATTAAAAAGTTTTCATTTAAGTATGAAGCAAAAAAGCCATATGTGCATATATATATATATATATGAAAGGGTGTCTTCTTTTTTTTTGTTTTAAACCTTCGCAGAACATATTTTGACAGTTCAGTCACGTTTTTGGCACATCATTCATATAAATTTACAAGAGAACCAGAGATAAACAAAAATTGAATACCGTACTCAACTGTACGGACAAACATGAGTCTGTATGTGTCATATCTTCGCGCAAAAGTTTAAACATAAAAAAACTGAAAGAGGTCTTGAATGAATCTAAGCTCCAAACGGAATGTGAACATAACTAAATGTTCATGTTTTCCGGCTTACAAATATTAACCCAATTCAAGAAAGCAAAAAAGAAAAAAGAGAAAAAAAAAAAAAGAAGAGACAAAGCCATCCCCATAATATATGTACATATGCGTATAAGCTGAGCAAAAAGTTTGCCTTAACTCGAATTCGTAGAAGAGCAAATGTACATAAGTAACTTAAGGAACGCCATTGCTCTTTAAATCAGAAGATAAGCATCAAGCGTAAGAGTTCAAAAAGCAAAAAAAAAATGGAAAGCCTTAAGTTAATATTAATCAAATATGTACGTAAAAGAAAATTTTAAATGAATAACTACCAAGAGATGTTTACCCACATACGCGTATCTTCCTCCACACAGAGCATCTTCAATATCAGTTTCAATACTCGCCCCCACATACTTGTACCATGTCTATAACTTGCATATGCGGTCCCAACGACAAGAGACGCGCTAGATTAATCAAATGTTCAAAAGGAGATATCGGGTATATATATATATTCTTGATATATTTTCTTAATCGAAGTGCTAAAGCAAACTTGCATATGCTCAAATTCTTTTAAACTTTTTCGTCCTAAAGTTTCTACGTCAAGTTTAAGCTTGGCACTCGGATCGAGGAATACCTTTCCAAAAAAAAAAAAAAACCGAATAAACTATATTTCGTACATACTTACGCTTACTTACTCTTAATACGCTCTAGAATACATTCATGAATGGGTCTACGCTCTACCTTGTACCCGAATATCGCATGCATGGCAGGTGTTAGGTATTTGGCGATTCGGTTCAAATCGAATATAACCTCCTGTTTGTTTTTGTATGAACTTGCACACATTTACATGCAAGTACAAGGCGTTTGCAAACATTATGCAAATGAATTTCATTATTAACTCAAATAATTGTTAACATCAAAGCGCTAAAGAAAGAGTACGACGTACGTACGTACGTAAAAGAAAGCGAAAATATTTACATTTACAAAAGTTATTGAATAATTTTAAAATTTTCCTCTGCACACTAATTTCGTTGCGAAAAGATTCCCGCATGTAACGTACGCGCATCCTACAATATATTGAGCCTTTCGGAAGCCGAAGTTTTTCTTTTCGGTTTCGTTTCATTTAATTGCATTCGCGTCGAGTAGTTATATATCCTTAGCCTTTGTAACTCGTGAATGGTATTTTTATTGTCAAGCTTAATATTTTTTAGACCACATAATTTTCTGTCTATGAAAAATTAAAGGAAAATGAAATTTAAGTAAAATTTCTCGGGTATTTGTGCATGAATTCGAACTAAACGAATTCGTGGTCTTGCATATCTTTTCTGTAAAATGTTTAACAAATATCTTTAAAAAGACATGATTGCATGTGTGTGTCGGTATAAATTTTACATGAACACCATTTTAATATCCGTCGATTCATGCATATACATATACGCACACATATTTATAATACATGTACATAGATCTTCGTTTAAACATCCGTATGTTAGACTGGGTCTCTCTATATTAAAATCATCATTTACCAGTGGTACGCAAGCAAATCTTCTAAAAGACCATCACATAATGTTCTATATAGCAAAGCATTTTGATACGTTTAGCTTTAGAAGGAAGAACACACAAACATTTATGGTATACTCGTACATACTTAAATGGCGTACATACGTAAATGGTTTTGTTTTTTTTTTTTTTCAAGTAAATGTAGCATAAATCTTTAGATACTTGTTAGCCACCAAAGCGAATGCGATTTGATGACACATCTTTACGTTGAGTTTATGCATTTGATAAATTTTCTAAGCTTTTTCAATATTAAACCATTTCATGGATCATGAATTTTGTGATTCTAAGCTGTGGATGATGAGCAATTTAAATAATATCTTTATTCTTCTGCTTCTTTTCTCGCTCGACGAGGAGAGGACGACCAATGCATTAAAACCTTTAATATTATGATACTTTAGAAAGCGATATTAATACCGCATAAATAATAAAATTGCAGTAAATTTTCTTATTTAACTAAGAGAAACAACTTTCCTTTATAATACGCATACGGTGAATGAAGATTTAAACAGTAAATTGAAATCAAATAAAAAGCATTGCTCTTAGTCTCCTAATCGTTTCGTCCCGTTAGCGTTTTAAAGATCATCGCAATATATTTCGTATATTCATTTCACAAGCGGCGGACTACTGCCTAAGAAAATCATATACGGCTGACAATATTATTTTTCAATGAGTATTGAACACGAATATTAAAAATCGCTTCAGTGCCAGTTTGAATGACAAAGAAAATTAATGACAAAGCATATCTCGGTATTAGAAACGTGGATGTAACAATCAATTTGGGAGTTCACACTGCAATGCTTATGACATCTGCGCGATATAACGGATTATTTCCAGAGGAAAATTCTTAATAAAAACTTCCCTTTTGTTTTTTTTTTTTAAACTCATCATCGGGGAATCGAGAAATATGAATTTTCTTGGATAATATCTGGACACAGAAATAGATGCCAAAAGGTTGCTTTCAACTCGTCCCACTTCTTCTACTGAACTGCTGCCGTCTCAAGACGTGAGAAACAATGATTCGGTACATTACCCTAGAAATGTAGCGTGTAGGGTGCTGGTGTAAGCATTCTTCTTATTTTTTAGTAAAATTAAAGATTTGTTATAAAAGCATTCCTACACATAGTGCTTTCATACGGAAAAGCGATAGTTTCTGTTTAGCTGTCTATAGCGCTGATTACGTCCTCTTTAGTTCAAAATCATCCGGAAGTTTAATGCGAAACTGCGATGAGGCAATGATGTGGCCAAAATTAACAAAAAACTTGGCTGCAAAGCATAAAATAAATCGATCCGACATCACACAGAGTTTTTTCCTTGACAAGTTTCGTAACACCTGAGAGAGGAGCGAATTGTCAACAGAAGATGTCCCCTAGTTTGCTAATGGATCAGCACAACGCGTTTCTTATTTAAACCTTATGAAGCTCTTTGTCCTGAAATCTAGCGATTTAAAGATTTTTCCGAAACTGATTTACATTTAGTCTCTCGAATGCTGTTAAAATGCCGTGCATTGTAAAAATGCAGGCATCGCCTTAGGCTTTAGTGAATTTATGCGTATTGTTCTTCTCGCCTTTGTTTCAAATTGTTCGCATCGCATTTAGACAAGCCATTGCCAAATAATATATTCCTCAAGGTAATGCGCAAAGAAATGTTGCTTGTGCAGGGCTTAATGCTCGAAGGACATAATAAATAAATGTTTTAGATATCAAAAGGTGGCCAATTGCCGCCAAAATATTACTAAATTGCTGTCCATTGATTCCACTGACGATGATTCAGCAAATATTTTAGTGTTTTTCAATACTATTCGCTTGCAATAGTGGTGCGAAATCGCTTCACTGGCTTTGTTCAGGCTTTCTCCGCACACTATATGGCGTGCATGCATGCATGCATGCATGCTTGCTTGTATAGGCGAACGTATATGTAAACGTTTGCGTGTTTATGTGTTTTTGGTAAGCGCGAGAAGCCGGAACAATTTTATGTTTGTCTGTATGCCAAAAATTTGTGTGTAAAACAAATTCCACCTTATCACGGAGAAAAAACAAAAAGAGACACATGAGCAGCAGCAGCTGCAGCAGCAGCAGCAGCACCTCCACCACCACCACCACCACCACCACCATAGTTTATGAGCACGGTTTTTGTATGCCGAACCAGAGATAGTGTTGAATGGCTCATAAATTCTCGTTTGGCAATTTGCTATAAACGGCCAGTTTACATTTTATGTTAAAGTGCAATAAAATTTAAAATAGGCGGCAATTAATTTCATACATTTTACCCAGGTGAGCCATACAACAGCAGTTAGGCAAACTTGTACAAATGGAATTGCAAGTGTTATTGCAATTGCTGTGGCAATTGTGTGCCACAGCTCTTCGTTGAAGAACGAGGAATTATACCAAACTGCAATCAATAGTTATGAGCTGTTTATATATATATTGTGCAACACAACGCGCGTAAGGAACAAAATTGAATTCTTTTTCTTTTCGAAATGACAGTTAAAAATATTTTTATAATACTCTGCTCGAGTCGCTTCGAACATTTTAGCCATAGTCAATAAAATAATAGTTGCGTTAACACGAAAAAATAATTTTTTCTCTCTCTCAATTTTCATGGAATTTAGAAGCCTTTCTATCAGTTACTGCAGATATTTTATAAATGCCATATACACATATATATGTAATTTTTTTTTTATTATTAAATAGTTGACATTTTTGTAGCCGTCAATACGGCGACAACGTCATCGCATTGAATTGATCCAATAAAATCTACTCAATCATTTTTTTCACAGATAAGTGAAAAGTTTTATTTGCTTTAAAGCGATTCTTGGATACCCGCTATCTGAAGCAAATACTATGTAATCACATAATAACGATCAATGTAAACAGACGGAGTGTATAGGTGCGAATTTTATAAATGAAGCTGAACTCAAAGCTAGACCGGGATCGTGTATTCTTACTGAAAGGTGGTAGACAGCTCGAAAATGGACTGGATTTGCAACAAATTCTCTATCAAAATATCTGTACTGTTAATGCTTATAGATGTCAGTGATTCGAAATTTTCACATACTTTAAGCGCTTTTTCTTTTTCATAACTTCTCTCAGCTTTCAATTTTTCCAACAACAGTTGGGAGATGAACAGATGTGGATAATCTGGCTCAACTCTGATTCGAAACCTTACGCTGATAAGAGATGTAAATACAATTATGGGTATCTCCGATACATACATCGGGTTGTTACATCAAGAATGACAAAGTGATTATACCGTCCGGTGTTGGTGGGTAAAAAAATCTTCAACACTTGTACGTATTGGAAAATTCACAAAAATCACTGATATAAAATCTCATACAAACATTTTTCTGCAAAGAACTAAGGACGACAAACTGTCAGTGATAAATGTCAAATTGCGAATATATGCATGCATGTATGAATGGATGCACGCTTATGTTCTGTATGTTATTTGCCTTTTTTCTTTTTCCATTTCCCTCTCTGCCTCGGTGTGTGTGCCGCCTTTCCGAATTGTTGTTGATCTGAATCCCTATATAGAGTCCACTAGGACGTATAAGTGATTACTTTGTAATGAAATTTGCTTGTCATTCGCATTGCAACTTGTCGACGATGTTGACGAGGAAAGTTCATCAATTGGTTAATGTAGAAACGGCACGTTTGTACGTGTGTATCTGCGTTCAAACGATTTCTCTCATAAAAAACATGTTTACGTGTCGTGCGAAAGTCAAATAAAAACCAATGTTTGCTTTAAAGCAAAAAAAAATTTTTAAATGCTTATCGCAAGAATGATGACGAAAAGCTTTTCTGCTTAAGCGAAAAGAGAAAAGAAAAATTCTCTCAATGTTTCCCCCCCCTGTTTGTGTGTTTATATGTATACATATATATATATATCTGAAGTAAGCATTATATAAGAATATTGATTAAAGAAGAATCTGAGTAGGTAAGCAGTCAAATCTGGATAAATCTCTCTCCGTTCGTCTGGCCGTCTTACCCTGCAAATGTTATTTCCAGAAGCGAAGCGAGCCTACACCGAGCGAACGAGCTACTCACATTTAACCTGCCAATGAATTCCAAGATCAAGTTTAAGTATGCAACTGATCTATCGAAAACCACGTCTGCATTGAAAAGTCCAAGTTTTCGCCATGTGCCTGAGCGGTTGTAATCTTACACTACTTACTAGCCAAAGGTTCGCTCTTTTTAACTATTTTAAAATTTATCCATTTGGAAAGCTTTCCTTTCCTCTTTGCGAATGCGTCTCTTTTTTTTTTTTGTTGTTTGATATACGAGGAGACAATTATAGCGTAGAAATGACGAACTTTTTAAACGGTACAATAAAAAAAAAAAAATAACAAAACCATTTGTATCGCCTTCGCCATCGCCATGCCTTCTCTAAATAGCAGATTTTTGATTTTATAGCGGTGATATCTAGAGGTGTCCGGAATTAAGTTCTGCAAGCGAAGCAATAAAAAATTGTACGTTATCATGCTCTCTTCATTCGCTCCCAGTTGTATTATATATGGGAAGCAATGTCAAAATCAGACCGTCCCTCCCACATTTTTCGCATTCCATATTAAGTGATGAACCAGATGATCATTTGTTACATTATCATTATTATTTTAAGGAGTCTTTCGCATTTTGTTTTTTGGAGAAGAAATAAAAATTAAAACATTTCCTCCAACAAAAAAAAAAAAAAAAAAAAAAAAATTAAATTAAATTAAGAAAAAAATCGTGTCAACTGTGCCGTTTAGCTACAACTAACTTCTTATTATTGTTGTTGTTTTAAAAAATGCTATAGTGACTATAACAGCAACATTAACTGCCGGTGCCATTTTAAACTAACAAAAGTAATTGGCTCGAGACCAAGCATTCATTCATCACTGTGGCGATGTGTTTGCTCTCAAACTCAAAATTCAAAAGTTATTTTTTATTCTTCGAAGCCCCTAAAGAAAAATACAAAGAAAAAAGTAGAAAAATGAAAGAGCGACGCTATACACTGGTGTGATTGGATGCGTGTGCTAATGGTCTTTATGCTGTGCGAAATAGCCAGAACAGTTTATGCACACCCTCTGGGAGTACAGTGAAAATATTTTGTAAAAAGCAAATGCAGCTACGCAGCAATGACCTAATCAAAACGGTTCTTGTAAATCGTTATATATATATGTGTGTGTGTGTGAGCAGCACGTGTGAGCAGTGATGTGTATATACGTGAGCAGATTTTACGTGCGTTTGTGTATGTTTGTATGTTTACATGGGCTAATTAAAAGAGTAACGGCAACTTTGTGCTTTAACAACTCTCAGCGACGCAAAGGTACATTCACATGCATATGTATATGCCCGCACACACACACTTACACACTTACACCCATCCATTAAGGTTCATGTACGTGGCTTTATCATCACCATTAACATCGTAATAGTGTATAACATACATTTGGCATCGAAACCAAGCAAAAGCAAAAAGAGAAACCGAATTAATATATATAAAGGATAATTATAAATGAATGCGCATGTATGTGTAAGCGTAGAGTAGCAAGCAGACAAATTTATGTGTGTCAGTATTGTCCCATTCATTGTTTGCATGCATGCATGTATGTATGTATGCTTTAGTAATTGCCTTCTTAAGCACAAACATATCACCATTTATTACTGTTACTGCTTCGCTCGTTAGCTATTAATACATGTATGTACATAAGACTGAACGTCGTATGCTCGCATTTGCTAATACAACTGATAGCCGTTATCTAAAGTCTCAAAGGCTTCACCAGCAAAAAATGTCAACTCGTCGTATTAGACGAATTTAGTGTAAAAGAACGGACGGAAGCACTTTTTATCTCCAGGCAATTCTTAGGCAACCGTTAATGTATGAAAAATGAAGATCGTTAAGCTTTTCATAGTCGATAATAAACAAGAGGAGCTCGAGGAAGATCTAGTTTGCCGTTTCATCTGCAAAGTGCAGACAAGCAAACAAGCAAACAAGCGCCAAGAACGCACGTTGCACTCGACTCTCGACTAATTTGAGGTTCCAAGTTAATTAATGTTTTTTATTATACCTCTCTTACCTATAAAAGTTTAAACAAACGCGTATTGTTTTCGCCGGATGTGACAAATGCGATAGTAAACTTAATGTATTCTTATCTATGTTACGATCCTAAAAAGGTAATAATTATAAGAGAAGAAGATAACTACACAACTAGTATGCACGTAGATGCAAAAGTACATATACATGCGTACATACAACGAAAATATATAAATTGAGATTTTGTGTAACTCTAATATATACTCGTACGTAAGGGTACGAGAAGCCATCCACAAAGTGGCACACACTCCTCCTCCTCCCCCCGCCCGCTCACACTAAATGTGCAATACTTGTTTAATAATCCTCGTAGAAATATTACAAATGCTTCCATTGACTGCTTCTAGACTGCTTCTAGATCCGAAACACTATCAAGCACCATCAAGTAGAAAACAACTTGAAATACTTCATGTTTAGCTCTCTTACATTTTATATTATGTAATGAATTTCTTTTTCTTGTTTTTTTTTTTTTATTTTGCGAGACAAACTTTTAAATGAAAATTAAATCATTACTTCAACAACTAGAGGAAAAGATTTCATAAATTTATTACATAGTTTCGTCTTCAATATCTGGACATTGAGAAAATTCCGTCCAAAGAACATACATTTTAGCAGACAATTGTCGCAAAAGCTCTTACGTCCTTCTGTCCTATAGATCAACTATATGAATAGTTGTGCGTTGATCGAAGCGAAGCACTAATACAACTGACAAAATAAAATGTTAAAATAGATACTTCAAGTCTATTGGAATTGTGCAAAAGTTCGGTGTAAATTGCCCAAAATTGACGTCCTGGCACATCCACAGCTAAAAAGAAAATCTTTAAAACTTCCATACTTCCAACGCTGAGCAAAGGAAACTAATTTCGTGAACATTTTCGCAGTACCCAGAAGAGCGCTTTGACGACGCCACAAAACTGCATATATATATATATATATTCTTGATCAGCATCAAATTGTAAATCGATCGGGTTGTACATCTGCGAGATAAACATTATTCTGGCCACAAAAACTAAATTATCGTATGGAAATTCGTGCCCACATCTTGAAAGTTCTTCGAGGCAGGATGGTACTGACAATGGGTCAAATCGGTTGAACATCACACGCTGTGCTCTAGGGTTTTTTTGATGTATGAGGTATGTTGTACGAGAAAAGGGGAAATCAGACGCACTTATTCGCAACAAATACAATGACAATAAGAACACTACAAGATGTTATGCAATAGAAACCTTTCGCACTGATGGCTCCCTAGTAAAACATTTATTAAATAATATTTTTGGGTTAAAAAAAATACCGTTCTCGTTACCTACGAAATAAAATAAAAAAATATAGCGAATAATAATAGTTTTACATACCTACATACATAAATAGAAAATATCGGAAACCTCCGCTCTAAAGCATTAATTAACTCAAGAAATTGTTGTAATTCCCACGTTCTTCGTAACAACATAAAAGCAATTACAGTGATACGAGTAAACATAAGAGCATGAAATGATAGTAAATTCTATGTTTAAATTCAAAATGTCTGTTGTTCTTGTTGTTGAAACAAACATTAGTCAATTAGCATCAACATGAATGACATGAAGCGACTGTCGTCATATATTTGCACCATGAAGGAAAAAAGAAGAAAAGTTTATGACGCATCTTTTGCGCCCGTCATCTTCAAAGGGTTGTTGGTTCGTTACAAGTGTCCCGTCTTGGGTGGTGTCAGTGGTTGTGTACCTGTCACATGTGTACGTAGGGCTTGTCAGCCGATAAACGACCCTCTACACAGCGTGTGATTAGAAAACTCTCGCAAGGCGATTTGCAAATTATCAAATATTGACTATAAATTATGAGGAGCTGGAGTGGGTGTTGGCAATTCCGGGATTTCGCCTATTACGAAAGCATCAACGAAACAGTGTAAATAATAGAATAATAAATATGTAGAGCCTTTCATTAACTCCGTTCTCCTTTTCCTTTTCCTTTACGTTCTTTGGCATTTTATTAAAGGTACATATTAGCGATATCCCCCCCCCCCCCCCTGGGTGGTCCCAAAATCAAACTGCAAATTGATCGGTAAAACACTCGCGATGGTATTGAGATAGAAACATAATGAGCCACATGCGGTGGTTCACGCAGGCAAAATGTGACACTATTCACTTACCGGGAAGGAACACAAGATCGCTGCGAGCTAACGAAATGTTGACGAAGCATTATTACAAGATGGACCGTAGAATACAGTGAATCGCTTGAATGCGAATATAGTTTTTTTGCTTCTTATGCATCTTCTCGACACTTGCAAGCAAAACAACAAAATTAATCTACCACTTAGCCAACAATGGTGCAACAATGCTAAAGTTGCTATCAGTGCAAGCACGGAACATGAATTTCGGATTTAATTTAGAGTGACATGCAACTACAAGTCTCAAATAAATTAAGTAATTGCTAACAGCGAAGACATTTAGTAAAATGATACTTTCTTTGCGTATCGATATCAAATGGAGGCTGTGCGGTGGAATGTAGTTTCAGAACCTAGTAAAACCCTTCAGTTTAAATAAGAAATTTCTGTACAACATTTTAATTTATGCTTTCATCATCATATGTAGAGAAAAATCTTCTTGAATATTAAAGAGCAACAGCACTATAAATTACCATATGGTCCGTCTGTACACACTTCGCATAAGTGCTGCTTATATACGAAGAGCAGAATGTAAGCAGAACAAGATAATCAAGTTTAACAGACAATGAAATGCAACGACAAACGTTAATTGGACGAAACTATATTTGGATAGAAGAGCGAAAATAAATTTACTCCAAATGAAGTTATTTGCAAAAAAAAACCAAGGAAATTAATCAAAAAAAAAAAAAACCTTTTATTATAATCTGTATGCCGTCCCTTATGGCGCCGTGGCGACGATTCATTTTTTAACCTTTCAAGGCGCGTCATTCGTGCTGTCATTGTCCTCATAAAATTTGTGGGCATTACATCCGAACGGACCGGAGATTTTTCTTTCTTTCCTTTTTGATTTTTCTCGTCATCATCGCCGTTGCCGTTAACTTTATGTAGTCACCATTGATGCCATCACCTACCTACATAATTACCGCAACACCCTTCTTGGAAGAATTTTCTGATCCTCTGAAATTGTTGGTCATGATAGCTTACTCCTGACGTACTCCTGACGGTGTTGCTGGCAACGCTGCTATGTAGCCTTTACCTTTATATATAATACCTTTACGTTCTATATAAACATTATTAAGTGGTAAACAACATGTCAGCAAAATTTTATCAACAACAATATCTTTCGGAGTCCAATGCGTGGATTATTTCTTCCCTTCTTTTGTCTTTAAGTTTTACACTTTCTTTTTTACGTACCGAAGTAGTAGGTGAGTGAACATTGCCAGTGCCCTGCAGGAGGGACAATGGCTTGCTGTTGTTGATGGCCTTTAAGTTCATCAATATATTCACAATTTATTTCCTTGTTACAAAAAACATCATAGAATAAAAAATAGGAAGAAAGTAAACATGTGCGAGCTTTTCATTCCGACGTTTATTTCTCTCTCATACTCTGTACATAAATCAAATTCATTGCCTTGCTTTCCCTTGGAACATCATCTCATCGAGAAATAAGAGATAGATTTCATATTTTTCAAAGCAGGCTGAAAGGACTTTAATGTTAAGTGAACTTGTTAAACAAAGCACAGACCACATTAAATGAAAACTAATCAAAAGTGTACAAAATCTTGATGGATGTGTGTGTGTGTGTGTCCTGTGTTAAATGATAAAGTGACAACATTTGTACCGTGTCCCCTTATGTGAGAAGCAAATAAATATTTAGGGGGCGCCGCCTGAGGTTACATTAGAACTCACGAAAAGTCGTCGTGCTAATGAAATGTAATGCCGGACGATTTTTCTGTAAAAACAGTTTCTGCAAAAAAATTGATTCGTTCAATATTCGTTGAACGTCCCAACAACGCAGACCACTATCTTCCACTAGCATTTTTTTATTTCTTACAATGAAAAGTTTTGCAAGACCGAACACCGCATGAGTTCTCTAGAATACCGTTAATTTTTTATTTTGCATTGAATCAAGAAGCAAGAAAGGACAAACAGCACATATCTAGTAAAGCAAAGGTCTAGTAGAGCGCTTATGAGCACTACAGATAGTGCTTGTTCGATGCGAGGACACAACTTCCTGGTTTGAAGTAAGGAGTGAATAAAGCCGACTGGAAGAACGCTTGATAAATAGAACATGCGTACCAAGGGCACCCTCTCTTCTCATCTTCATTCTTAGAGAATAGTAAGAGCCGCCCTTCCTAGGTCGACCTAACCTAACTTTGTTTGTGCTATGGTAACTGAACACCTAATTGCAAAACATATGCGAGCGATTTTTACCTTTAGGTTGTACGTTTATTTCAGTAGAATATAATTAGAGAATAAATAATTTTAGATGGATTTCCATTATTAGATAGGAATTGTATATAATTTAGAATAAATAAAAACAAAAAAAGTCGAATTAAAATATAAAATGAAAAAGATTTAATTTCGCTTCACATTCTGTGGAATCAATTTGCTGCAAGTCAACTTATCATCGTGTGGTCTGCGTTCTGCGTGGTAATAATAATCATTTGCAATTATAGTTACATCTATATAAGGATGAGCTTATTGAACCTGAAATAATGTACATATAATATTACTTTATATGAACATTCTCTCCTATATGTACGAATGTCTAAAAACACTGACTGGTAACCTAAATGGCGGAAGCAAAGTAGCTTAAAAATTGTATTTATGAATACACTCGTGTAATATAATGAGCCGACATGTTCATATATATTTACGTAGAGCTTCCGGCTAAATACTATATAGTTTCTCACCACTCACCACTCACCACTACCACTACTAAATGCCTGCCTATGTACACACGCAACGCTTTATTTACCCACACTTAGTTTAAATGGCCTTCTTCTTTATGATAAATTATGACTGCTCATATACCTGCTGCTGTATGTGCTGTACATGTGGAGGTTACATTATGAATATATATGTATACGCATATATGTATACATATATACATATATAAATAATATAAATATGTAAGTGGGCAGGCAAAGTACTTTAAGCCACTGCAGAGAGACGTGCACTTAACCGAGACTAGACAGAAAAGAACTTGTTGTACATGTGCGCTTGTAAATGTGCGACAGTTTTGCTGCATAATACTGTAGCTTATAAAGACTCATTATAATATTTGGCCTGGCTGTTGGTTATATGTTGATAGTCAAATAAATAAGCGAGAAATTTCGTTGGTTTACGTTAGGTTGTATTAGTGTTTTGAATATACAATTTATTCTGGCTTGTATGTGTGCTTAGTTTGCTTTTCGTTTTTTCTTTCATTTTTTTTTCATTTATTTATTTATAATGCTTTTTAGATTTGATCTCAATTTAGTTAAATTTGATGGAAAATAAGTTTGAAAACTGAACCTTGTTTAGGGTAAATATAAGGTGAGAGAGAAGATGAAAGAGAAGAAGAAGAAGAATAAAAACCATTAATAAGCTATTTGAGAAATTTCCATGACATAAATCTCTTTAGCAAACAAGCGACTTATTATTCACAACCTTTTCTACTTTTCTCGCTTCATTTCGAAGAGCCCTTGTAACGCAAATAAGCCTAAAGGCAAAATGTTTATGTTAAGCAAATTCACTCAATTAATTGCGTTGAACACGACTTCAAGTTTGCGAATGGACTCTGCAAGCAACGCTACTTTGTGCTAAAGGGAAGTAAAATAGGAAGAGTGTTGTGAAATCTAATTTAGCAACAATTGACAAGAAATGAACGAAATTTATTGTTTTTATTAATTAACTAAAATATATCCGTGTTATTCCCGCTCCCAACTCGTTTCGATGTTTCGTTGTAAGCAATTGTCTTCGCTTATACGCATTTTCATTTGAGAAAAATCACGTAGTTAAACAATTAACATAGCAAAGCGATCCCTTAACACTCACTATAACTTCGAATAACGAAATCTGATGCTGACTTTGATAAAATATTTGCTTCTTATTTACATTGCTCCACATAAATTGATTGCTGTGTGTACTGCTTTATTAGCAATCTCTGTGTGACTGTATTTACTATCATCGGAATATTCATTTTACTTAGAGAATGCCGTACACGTGCACGTGCACGTGCATTACCTTCTATAATAATACATTGTTTCAGTGTCAAATTGAGTTTGACACACAAACAATCTTAAATCTTAATTGGTCGTAAATCCCAAACGTCTTCCTTTGCTTTATCTCTAAATTACTTTAGGACAATATTTTTCAAATGAATATGTCACACATCTACATAAAACACAAATACAAATGTGTGTGTACACGTCCAACTGTATAAGCCTTAGACACTATATTTCATTTAAAAGATCTGAAAGCGTTAGATACCATAATTTGAATATATTTTCATTTCATTCAAAAATCCTCACACATATATAAAAAGGGTTCGGTGGATTTATCAATTTATGCTCGTTTAGTTTAAAGCCCGGCTTACTATGTGTGTACTATGTGACATACAATGCCCACATATTTTATTGTACCGATCGATTCAGAAGCACTTTCTACGCTTAAGCTTGTCTGTCAGTCTGGCGCTGCTTTGTTCAACCCACGGGTCGCAACTCTTGAGACAGTTTAATGAAGTTAGGACCGAACCACTTTTTCGGCCGCTTCCTGCATAACTAAATAGTTATCTCGTTGCTATGTCTGCCTCTCAGAGAGTCACCTGCAACTCTTAGATTACTTCCCCATCTTCCCTATATCAGAGTATCCTCATCTTGTTCGATCCTCTCGATATAGAGCGGAACTAACCCTTTGCGCATGCGCATGCTTGTTCCTCTAACTCAATTTAATCGGTCGTTTCTATGTCTGACTCTTGAGCTACATCACCTTTATGACATATTTAACATTAACACTTTTGAACGAACGCTCGCTTTCAACGACGATCACTACAAAAAGAGCCCTGAAATCGCTGAAAAAGGGGAGAACACTTAATCTTAATCGACAGTTTTTGATAGATGGCTCCACAACCCCATTTGCGAAATCTTTCAAGGTTTCCTCTAACTTCAAACGAAATCCTGTCTTGGTGGTGGCTTACACAGTCATAGCTGATCGCACTTATTCTTTACTTAGACCCACTTTTCAATACTTACGAAAACATGGACGGCTACGGGACAAAAACACTTTTCGAGCTCGGCGCGTACAGGGCGGACCAAGGACTATCGTCTGGCTGAAATGAAGCAGCTCATGACGTGTGGCTTTCTCGCAATTCCACCAAACGCGTAGTTTTTCCTTATGCGGTGTTACTCCATAATTGTCCTCGTTCGTGTAGCTTCATCTATTTTGACTTGACTGCCCACTGTCAACCCTCTCATCAAAATAGCTCGGTACGGTTTCTTTAAAGCGGCAATTCGTGGCCATCTTTTTTAAAAGTTGCTTTTCAAGATTTTTTATTTTCTAAAATTCTCGTTTTTATTAAAGAGCTCTGCTTATAACCAACTAATTGTAGAGATTTATGTAAAGTGCAAACAGAAAGTTTACACTATTGTGGACAATAACAGTATAAGGAAACGCATGGAAAACGAATTTAATCAACAACACGACAGAACAACGATTGTGAGCTTTAACGACAAAACTCTCTATAAAGCTGTAAACAATAAACGAATTAAAAAATTTTTGGAAGGGTTTTTTAATTCAGACGCTATTGGCCTTGGACTTTCTGTAAATATTTAAAAGTCTTCAATAACTTTATTTAATTTAATTTATTTAATTTAAAATTCTAAAGTAACCTCAAAATATCACTCACCGAAATTTTGATAAAGAAACACGAAAAAGCAAAAAATTTAAACCAAAAAAGTCCCTCATCTATATGCAAAGAAGTAAATAGTGCGGGACAACAAAAGCCGTTGTTTCTTGCCTAATGAGATTTTCTATGCAATTTGCAGGGAATATATATATGAAAAGCACAAAAACTGAATTGGAGATTGAAACCGTAACTGCTTTACCCTTCCTACAGCGGTTGATATGATGGAACTAAATGTCAAGGATATTTTATTTATTTATTTATTTATTTTTTATTTTAAATAAAATTTCGTAAACATTCAAAACAAAATCGCAAAAGCTCCGATGTGGTTAATTTGTAGCTCACACAAAAAATGCAATTCTAAAAAACGTAATTCTAAGAGCTTCTAGGAAAACAAAAAACTGAAATCGAAATTTTGGTAGTGTTGCTCGAACTAGTGGGAAAACTACTTGTAACAACGTGGTGGTATATAAATCGAGAAAAAATCCTCACTATTTCAAAGCGTAAAAAAAAAAAAAAAAAAGAAAAAATTTGTGCTCGGTTTGCCTTAAGTTGATGATGGACTGCGAGTGGTGTAAGTTGATTGTAGTGTTCTGCAGTAAAAACTGAAAGGAGCATTTTTTTTGCGCACATTTTACACACAACAGATAATTCAACTAAAGCAAGCGGCGATTTCTCTCCTCTTGTTCTTTTATTATGTTTTTCCCTATCACTGCAAAGTGTCGGAGTGGATCTGAAAAGAATTTTCAGATTATGTAAATTTTCTAGTTGTGAAAGACAAACAAAAACAAGTTAAAAGAAAACAAAAAATTTCAAGAATTGTTGAATTTTAAATGAACCACTAAATAAATGCAATCAAGGCGTCTGTTATCAGTGGTTTTTATAGTTGTTGGTGTTCTTCTACTCTGAGAGCTTCTAACATACACTTACTGCGCTGGCATGTCTGTTGGAAATTTCTATAGAGAGAAATATTTAATGCACTATTAATTATATGCTCTCGAAGTATACTAAACTTTAATATTTTTTCCGATAGATTCCCTTAAAAAATTCCCTTAAAAATTAATATTTATTTTAAGCTCAGATGCCTTTATATTTTTATTTCTTCCTTTTATTTATTTTTCAAAAGATCATTATATACAAAGGAAAACTCGGTTGGACTACCGGGTTCATCATAAACTACATGGGATTTGTTTAGCACATAACAAGAAGTAGTGCTCTGAAAATGCTTTGCTTAGGTATGTAAAGCGTTTAGAGCCCTGGAGCGGCTCAAGATACCTATTTTTAGCTAAAGCTAGCTAGGCTAACTAATAGGTGAGGAACACCTCATAAAATACGTGATTCTAGGCTTTTCGGAAATCAGTCCACACGTCTATTAATAAGAGCGGCAACAACACTCCTTCAATTAAGAGTCATTTAAAGTTTACAAATTTAATTAGTGGCTCTCTGAATACATTTTTGGTTTTCTCATCTCTATAAGCGATTTTAAGGGTTTGAAGGTGAATTCGAATTTAACTGGCAAACACAATCACCATTTCCTTTAACGGAACGCTGTAAATACCCTAACGGGACTCTGTTAATTGACCAGAAAGAAGACATAGTTGGCGTCGAAAGCCTACCCCGTTCATATTAAAAAACGTAAAATATTTCTGTGGACACCTCATGAATCTATATGAAAGTACCTTTCACGCAAGCTACGGTCTATGGACAATACACCGCCTATGCACCACCTTTGCGCGGCTTATGCACCGGTCATGCATGATCTATGCACCACCTATGCACGACCTATGCATGGAATACGCATGGACTATGTACCGCCTATGCTTGGACGTCTTATTAGATCAGGTGTGAGTCACAATCACATAGCAAGAAAGCAAATCCGTACCATGAAGAGGATTAGAGGACAAAATGTGGGGCAAAAAGGCGTTGAGCAACCGTGTAAATCATTTCAGAAGAGTAAACGCATTATCATATTGGATTATTCCTTTACGAGTTTTGAAGCTAACTAAAGTTTATACAGAACTTACATGGCCCGTTAAATTCTTCAAGCCCTTACAAGAAGTTCACGATGACAACACTTTATAAGAAGCTATCACACAAACAGGTTGAGACGGCAGGAATTAGAGCTTAGCACAAGTTTTCAAAGACCCCCTACTACTCCTACACTTACAGCGACTATAAAATATGACATAAAAGTCGGTGTACATATGTCAATGGTATTAATGAAAACTTATTAATAGTTATTCGGTTAAAGAACAAATTGTTTTCAATACATTTGCTTATTTTATTAATAAGTAAGTTTTTCTCAACAACGCTTCCATTCAAGTACTGAACAAACAAAAAAAAAAGGCCTTAACGCTTGATAATTAAATTACTGAAATTCACGTCCTGCTTTCTCTTTCTTCTTCTTTTTTAAAGGAAGACAATATTTTAAAAAGCTAAAAGGATTCTACAAGACTCGTTGTGGAGTATAATCTCAACTAAGTAATCAATTTTATTGGCTGTCAAAACTGTGAATTGTTGTTAATGGTCTAATGCACATCAACACCGCCTCGAATTGCTTGAAAATAAATTTACAGGCAACCTTTGTAAAACGCGGAATTTCACTAAGATTTATTCATCTAGTAATGCATTGAAGCTTTAAATACGCCTCATAATCGTGCAAAATACAAGAACGAGGACCATCTGTATTTAAAGCAAAAATAATGCCGGCCGAAGAAATCATTCTAATTAAAAATATAGAAACAATCGAGCGATGATGCATGTGTGTTTATATCGCCAGTTTGATCGTACTGCCAAATCAATACAATAAAGAAAATTTACACACATGTGTATAAAATACACATGAGAGCCACTTATCACTCATTTCGATAAAGTTTTTCAAATCGTTAGGATTTACTGGAGTGCGATTTCAAACAATTCAAAATGAGCCTCAAAACAGTAGGAAAATACTGAAAATTGTTTGTTTGCGCACTATCTCATACCGTAGCCTTTAGCACGTACTACATACGTAGGATGTAGTGGTGAAATCATTATTTCCTTTTTATCGAATCTATTTCGTTTCCTTTCTCCCACTTTTCATTTTTTCCTTCTTTTTTTTTTTTTTTTTTTTTTCTTTTTCACTGTTGAGATTATAGACCAACAATTTTTGGGTTGCGAAAAGGTATTGAGATAGATAAAAGTCGGAATACAAAAAAAAACATTTTTTTTTTGATTGAAGAAATCACTAAAGCACTCTATAATGTTTGTGGTGTGGTGTGGATATCCTATAGCGTCTAATACCAGATAATGTATGGTATGCAGTGTTCGTAAAGACCCGCCCAAGATCACATGGCAGGCGGGATGTTCTCACTTGATTTAACCATCGGTTGATTTAACTTCAGATGAAACCTGAGTAGAGTTTGGCAGGACAGTTTTAAAACATGTTCTAAAACTACAAGCAATACTTTCGAGAAAGACACTGAGGCAAGATGATGCTACAGAGACTCTACTGCGCTCAAAATAACGCAATTCCGTAATTACAAAAGTTGTAAATATCTTTAAATAAGTGTCAGTTATTAATATATATGGGTGTAGGGTGCAATGTATCGTACACTTTACAAAAAATAAATATTGGAGAAACTTTATTTTTAATGTTGGGTGATGGGAATTCGTCTTGAGATGGATATCGAAACGTTTCGAGTTACTTTCGTTCAATTTATTCTTAATATAGCTTAAAACATTTCTGGTTTCAGGTTTCATTGTGTGCTATACGTATAATATAATAGTATTGGTTCATTGGTTGCCTTTCGGTTATTATAAGACTAGTGTTCTGGCCGTCGTGCCCTCTCACACTCTTGCCATGGCAAGCCGTTAGTGTGAATACGTAACAGTCATGTTCTTCTCCAGCAGCTATAAATTCAACTCATTTTCCTTTTTACCTCATTTTCGGTTTTGAACAAAAGGAAAAACAAATAATCCGCCCGATATTGATAAATGAGTGCACAGTCCGTATTAATGTATTGTCTGTAATATAATGTTATATATGTAATGTAATGTAATGTAATGTAATGTAGAGAATATGTATGTGTATGCACTCGATCATTTCTTTTTAATTCGTTCGCTATTTAATGAAATCTCGCTATACGATGCAATTCATTTGGGATTAAGATAATACTTAAGATAGTCGTGTAAGCAGCATACACACGTACTCAAGCGTACGTAAGTGTTTATGCGAAAAATATGTTATGTGCTTTAATTAATGTTCGTTAAAATAAATTTCATTAGCAACTCCGTTGTGTGTTCATTAATAAACTGTGTAAGTGTAATAAATAATTACACGTTTGCGATCATTTGGATAACGCTTCATACTCACTGAATATATATATACATATATATATATACAGATATATGTGTGTGTATGTATATGCATATAATATATGAGTCTTTTGAGAGAAATGTGATGAAAGTATTATTTTAAAATTCATTGAAAGCAAAAGCAACGCTTACCTATAACTTTGACCTATCAAAACAGAGGCGACGCGAAAAAGTGATTAGATTTGGTCCAATCGGTGCTACATAGCCTTCTTGAGAATTATACTACTTTTAAACTCTCCATGAAATTGCTATAAATTATATGGAGATGGAAAAAAAATCCATCAAATTAATGTTTGCAAGGAATATAAAGCAAACAATAAACAACTAATAAGGAATGAAGAATGAAGGAATAAAGAAATAACAAATGGTCGCGGAAAAATTCCACCTTCTAAAACAATAGGGGCGGGTGGGAGTACAAAGACGATCAGCTATTGTAACTTGGAGAATTTATTGAAAGTCTAATCTAATATAAGATCGTTTGGAGAAAATAGAGAAAAAAATTCTGGTGATTACATTACGTAATGCAAACCATAAGATGGGTTTATTTTTCTGCAAAAAAATGCATGAAAGAATATTCGGATACAATCGCATAAATAAATAAGTTATCGTAACCTTTGCACACTTTGTAGGCCCTTTCAAGATATTAAAAGAAAGCCACCTAATCTTTGTTTACGCCTTGGCTAAGGATATGACCACTAACCTGAAATCAAAAACGCTTTCAAAAATACTGCGCAAAAATGAAATAAAAGGGATCTTTTATATTATTGTAATCTTCGTCCTTCATTCAGTGGTATAAAGAGGTTTTCTTATTCTCACGTTTTGGCTTATTGCAGTAGTCGAACAAAAACCACTACGGAAAGTTTTGTCACTTTTCGGAAAGTCTTGGATACTCGCCCACTCTTATACTCTTTTCTGTTTCAAATCGATGATGAATCAAATCATTAAGCAACTCTAATAGCTAGAACTTTAGATCGGACATCGGTTATAGATATAGGACTATTTTTTTATTTTTCCTGTGTTGTGTCCATTGTAAATTGAATTAGAAATATATTTGCTAAGCTATAACGGCTACTAGTCGGACGGACAGATGAACGAGCACACATGTACAAATCGCTTCAGAACGTCAGGCTGACCGAAAACTATGTTAATTTTATTAAACCGTTAACACGTATTTGTAGGCGCTACAAGAAAAGCAAAAACAACAACAACAACAAGAACAACAACAAAAGCCGTAGTGAGCATAACAAGACCATCTTACAAAAACTCTGTGCTCAATTATTTGGTCATGAATTTTCGCAAAAATTTTTATCGAACGAACAACAGATAAAAATGATAGTGTGATGAAGAAGAAAAGGCGAGGAAGACAGAAGGAAAAACACTTTCGGTAAGTTTTTGATATGTTCCAGAAACTCATTAAAAACGTTTTTGACACGTAAAAAAATGAAAGAAAGTTTTCACATTGAACTTAGTAAATATTTGCAATTTACACTCACTCACTCACTCACTGCGCACATTCCAACAGTATTGGGTATATAAAAAACATATACAAACAAACATAGTAATGTAATCAACTTGCGAAACTACATATATAAATACATGTATATATATATATATATTATATAAAAATAAATATATTTACGTATTGGAGGGACTGGAATGGTACGTGTCAGACTAACTATATGTTTGACGTATGTAAGAAACTCCACATAGTTTCTATTTTATATATAAACGAAAGAGAATATATCCAAGTTTCAAGCTTGAATGGTATAACGTTCCTCCAAACACCCTTTCTTATGGGAAAAGCCTGATGGCCTTGATGGCGGATATTAGAGTCAAATGGTTTTCTTTGGAGTTTGGCTTTAGAGTTCTTGCCCTCCAGGGCCGAAAGCAAAGCTTATTATATTGAAATCGTGAAATTAAAGATTTATAATTAGATTGATTGTTTAATAAGTTTCGAATTTCGTAGCAGTGATAAGGTTCCCTTAACGCCAGGAATTCGAAATCAAGCTCTTTAAGAAAGTAACCTGCAAAAAATGGGATTAATTGCCACATGATTCCTGTTTAAGGGGGCAAAAATGTTAAGCGGCAGTCTTTGTATGCTACGCTGTAAACGAGAAGAAGAGGTCAGGTCTCAGTGGATATGTGTACGAAACATACCTTACTTACAAGTTTTTAGTAAGAGAGTTAAATGAACAATATTAGCAACAACATACGTATGATATACATAAACGTTTGTTGAACATAAGTTGGAATTTTTTTTGCTTTTTACAATTTATTTATTTTCTTAGCGTACCATTCTTCTTCTTTTATTTTAATGTTGATTAGCTTTTAAGCCTTAATGAATTACGTGATCATTTTGTCTATTAGCTTCTTCCAGTCAGAAAATAAGGATAAAGAGGAGATAGAGTATGGCAAGTACACACTAAACCTTTTTGCTTCGTTTTATTATACGTTACTGCAGTAATTATTGGTTTCTTTCGTGGCTGAGCAAAGTCTTTCGAGTACACACATACCATTGTGCATATTTGTATTTGCACATTTCACACATTCTTAAAAAACTATGTTTATAGTTTCTCTTGGCAAACCTTATCAAATGTGGGGACCACTTCTACAATGTTCGGGTAGGCCTTAATTACGAAAAAATCCAAATTGAATGGAACGAACTTCATGCTCGTAGCCTTCGTACTCGACATGGTCTTTTCTATTAGTTTTCGCTCTGCCAGTTCTTGCCAATTCCTAAAGGATAATCTACAAGCCGAGCCCGAACTTTATTGTTAAACATTTTTTAAAGCACTAAGGAACTGCAAGCAGCCAAGTACGTCAGTTAATATTAATTTCGTCGTTATCAGGCCTATGAGGTTTTTCAAATCAAGACAAAGAGTTATTCGATCGAAGAGCAATTTCGATCTATTTTGACGTTATCATGTGCGATAATAAAAAAAAATTGTGACTAAGACGAAAAGCGAAAGGTAAAAAAAGTATATTTCTGGCTTCCAAGTCTTTTATGTTGACGTACCTTTGATTAAGAAAACTTCAAACTCTGTGTAGTCGAATAAACCCCAAACTGTTCCAAACGGTAGACATTTATTCGTATTGTTTACCATCAACAGCTACATTATCCATTAAACCAACCTATAAATACCATTTGAGTTTTCTGGGTCGCAAAGGCTCAGCCCACAGCAAAACCATTCTCATAACAATCAGATCCTTAACACCTGACAGCAACCTGGCTTGAATATCTCCAACCGCCATCTACAACTTGCATTAATACCGCATTTATAACACATTCTGCGTTCCCAATAACGGACTTAACGCAACTCAAGTATCGTGTAGCGTCCTTCGCACAACTTCGACCGACCGATCCGTATTGTGCGCCTAATTAGTTATTGTTTTATTTTTCTCTTTCTCTCTGTCTTCTACTAAATCTGTATTAATGTGTTTTCTATGTTTTCTATTTGCCCCCGCATTAGTAGTATCATGTGTGCGTGCTTATATTTACTTACGTTATCTGTCTGTTTCTATATTTTATTTGCATGTTACATTTTATTAAAAATTGTATTTGTTTATGTTTTGTTTGATTTTAATTACTTAAATCTGGTTTTATGTAAATGTCAGTTGCATTACGATATTCTTCCGATTACTTCAACTCGAACCAACTAATGCTAGAACACTTCCATTGTAGTCAATTTGCAAAGTTGTTTTTTAAAGTTTATTTGATGCCTTCTGGACGCCATAAAGGATTTCTTCACTTTTCGAGAGAAATTATTACAGATATGGGAAAAAAAAAATAATTTTCACCATTTTCTTGAGCTGTAGGTTTGATTTCGTTTAAGAAGAGCGTAAGGCACAAAACTACTGCAAACATTAATCGGGAATTTTTCTATCAAAAATTGACCACAAACTAAATTATTCAAGGGATTGTAGGGACAACAAAGGTTACTAATATTACGAAAGCAAAAACACTTAAAGGCTTGACGAAGTGCAGTAAAAAACATGACGTACCTTTTATTTAGTCCGTATCGTAATTCCGCTATTTATTAATATTTTGAAATTCTCCGAAACTATAATGGGCTGCGTGATTCACGAAGGGCTTGTATTTGCTTTGAATTCGTTGAAAAAAAAAACACTTTTTAATTGCTTCACCCTTTCTTTCTTTACTTTGCTTTCTTCTTCTTTTTTTGTATAGCAAACATTTTCCCAGGGCGCCTATATAGCTGCGTAGGATTCGAAGTAAAATTTAACGAAATAATCGGAAAAATGTGTCCAGTGTTTTGTCCCTTTTGTTCTGGGAAAAGTTTTAATGATAGGTTTTCGTTATACTTTCGCCTCTTAATTGCATTTACGTCCACTATTCTGCCAAGCGCATTAACTTTGGCAACGCAAAGCACGCCAACACACCTTTCCTATGATATAGATTTTCTATAACTTTATTAGATATTGAAATGAAAGATAGTGATAAACAGGAAAACTATATTTGGCTGTGTGTCTGTCAAGGTTCGTGGGTAGCTCAATATCCTTACTTTTGGACAAAAGGGCGGTCTCAGTTTATGTTATTGTATATGGTGGGTGACCTTTGAGCGTGTGGGCTCATTTTTAATATGAATTTGCGTCCTAGAACTTTAAATGATTTTATCGCATTTGAAGCCAATATGTTGTATGTAAGGGCGTATCTACATCGATCCAGGATTTGTTGTTATGTACGCACTTTGTAGGGTCTCAAAAGCTTTTCTCCAAATATTGGAAACGTTTTGAAAGAATTAGCATACCCCCAATGTCTTGGCAGTGTGCGTGAAAAAACAGAGAAACAATGGCGCCCACGACGCTAATGAAATGACCACTAATTTGTCCCGTTGTTGTGTAAAGTTAACAACAATCCATTAAAACTCTTATTATCGATTTTGTTTTAAAGTTGTATGCTATCGAATCTTCTTTCAGCGGCCAATTTTTCGCACTATCGGCCATGAAGTTGACTTTGTTACCGGTAGGTAATCGTTAGTTCATCAACATTGGATTCATTTAAAGTTAATAATGAGGGTGCAAGTACTTGCATGTTAAACAGAACCTTATGTGGTTGTATCGCGACAAAGACATGGATTTTATTAAAAGCTATTTGATGTCCATAAAAAATGAGTAATAATTTGAACATTATCGGGAACATATGAAAATTGTTTTATCGTTTCTCATACATACATCAAGACAATAATAAACCTTGCGATTGTCCTTCGGAAAGGTCAGCCAATACAATAACAACAACAACAACAACAATAATTTCCTATAATATTTTTTATTGATTTACTACATGGAAGAGGAAGCACGTATTTTCATTGTGAGTTCGTCGATTATGGAATGGTGCCCATTAAGTGATGTAAACTTTTACTCTTTTATGGAATTTTCAGTTTGATTTCAACTGTTCTTCGATACGCAACGTTTGCAAGTGTTAAAGGGGAAAAAATAAAATTTAACAATAATGTCCGACGATGAAAGCGTAAGTTTGTGTTAATAGGAAAATGTTATGAGAATGAAAATATAAACGTGTTCACGGTTGATAGTATCTGACTATAAAATACATGGCTAATAAGTTGACAAGCAAATGATTGCGTAATCATATGTGGTTTAGTTAAAACTTCTATAACAATTAGGCGAGATAGTTAGCGTGTGTCTCTATATAACATTTATTTTGTCGATGGCTCTGTCGGTAATTTCGACTATGTCTGCAAGGTCGGTAGGCTTTTATGGATGCATTAACGAACATTTAACAAACAGTATACATACGAAAAAATATATCGGTGCATGTAGTGTAGTGTAGAATGTGAATATGTTTTATATGACTCCTTAATTTGCGAGTGACAAATAAAGCCCTGCGGTTCGCTGTCATCCTGGCTAAGAACTCGCGAAACCATCCGTCGCCATTTTAGACAACAACACATCATATCGAAAGCTATGTGCTTTTGCAGAGCTTGCAAAGAGAATATGCGACAGTCGGTTACATGTATAAGCAAGGAATTCATATTTTCGATTAGGTTGTGTTCCCAAATTTCCAGTTTAGACGCACAATTCAACTCTTGGTGTTGCTTTAATAAGAACGCGTCATAATAGTATTTTAACTAAAACTGTTGCTCCATTATATTCAACCCATCAATATTTTCCTCTAGACATTGCGCTCTGTTTGATTGACAATTCCGTGAACTAGATTGCGTGCAGAGAGCACGTTTTATCTAAAATCGTGAATCGTTTCGTAAACCCCTTGATGCTCTTAAAAGTTTTTGTGAAATATTAAAATAGTTTCAAGTCAATCAAGCGTGAATTTTGTACGTGATTACAACAAGGGATTATATAAGCTATTTGCAACTTGTCGAAAGAAGAAGAAGAGTTGATATTTGAATCCAGACACCACGCTTGCGCCGAACATGCGGCGTCAGGCAGGCTTGACAAAATAAATTAATTACACATATTTTCACTTATAATTAATATCCGCATATAGTTAATGATGACGCAGGTTGTTTTTCAATATAAAAAAATGTGTGCATAACTTAGATTCACTTTTGGCTATTTTCCAGTACATTAGCAGAGATCCCTATTCGCTGGAGGCAAAACTTATTAATAAATCGCAACGGGAACTAGAAGATGGAACTGAAAAGGATCCTTTAACAAAATTACGGTTATTATGCTTGACACGTGGCGCTCGTGGTATCGTGGGTTTGGGAAGGTATAACTTTGCATGAACAATACATTAACAGTTTGTGTATTTACGTAAAGCAACTACAGGGTCTTTCGTATTATGGACGATGATGGTAGTAAAACTTTAAACGAAGAGGAGTTTTCAGACGGCATAAAAGAATGTGGATTAAATGAACTCACTGAGGAAGAAATTAAAGACTTGTTTTCAAGGTATGCACACATACATGCTTAACGTAGTTTTCAAAAAAAAAAAGAAGAAAAAAAAAAGGTAAAACTTCTACACTTTTATGTTTAAGTTTCGACGAAGACGGCAGCGGCACTATAGATATGACAGAGTTTTTACTAAAACTGCGGGTAAAAATGATTGAATGTGAAAAAGCTTCCTTAACCCTTTTTGACGTTTTGCTTATGTTGATTATTGCAGCCACCATTGCCTCAATGTCGTCTAGATATTATTGATCAAGCTTTCATGAAAATGGATAAAAATGAAGACAACTTTATTACAGTGGACGACTTGAAAAATGTCTATTCGGTAAGAGAGCATCCCAAGTATCAAAGCGGCGAAAAAACGGAGCATGAATTGCTTACGGAGTTTTTGAACAATTTTGAGGGCAATCGTGGCAATAACGACGGCACTGTAAGTATATATTTATACTATAAACAGAAAGGTTTGTTTTATTCATCTATTTTTGGCTAAACATTTTCCCCTCCCCCTCTTTGTTGCAACTTTGTTACTTCAAAACAGATAACCAAGGAGGAATTCGTTAATTATTATGCCGCGATAAGTGCATCCATTGACAATAATATGTACTTTGACTTGATGATGCGTCGCGCGTTTGCTTTATAATTTGATTTTGTATATGTATTAACATATAAAAAACTAATTTTGCCTTTTTAAGTAAAATTTTTCTAAGAGTAAATAAAAAAATTGCAATCACAATCACTATAAACTCTAAGTGATGGAATGTTTGATTTTCAGTGTTATGTAAGACTTTACGATACCAAAATGGCCTGACCACTGACAGTGCAGCACAGCAGTGCAGTTTGTCTTGTAAGTTACGGTTGTGAAGGCTACGTATGCAATATGAAGACACAATGAGTGAGCTACCTTGTTGTTTAGGGTGGGTTCTCTTTTTCCATCCTCTACTGCTATACAACAATTAGATTAAGAAATCAAAAGCAAACGGTATGAGACTTCGTCCAACGGTATGAACTTCCGTAAAAGAATCTTCCGTGCAAAAATATCTGGACCGTTTTCATTGTCAAGTACTCAAATCCAGAAGAGGTCCTATTCTGCTCTTAATAATGTACCATCGTCTCGAAATCGTTTGGCTCTAAGCTTAGGCGAGGCTATCTTTAGTTGTTTTTTTTTTTATATAAATTTACAATTATTTTTTTGTTTAGTTGTGAATCTTTGTTCCTTTTTTCTGCTTGTTATGGATGTGATTTCTTCTTTAAAAAAATCTATGCATAGGTGAAGTTATTCATAAAAGTACGTAAGGCTTGTTTTTGTTAACATTTGTAATATTATTTCATTTTTCGTTAATGGATTCGCGCGTTTTAGCAAAGGGAACATGAAGAAGAAGAGCCCGCCAAGAGCCATAAAGAAGAAAGAAAAAGATATGCCATGAAAGCTAAAGGATAAAATCCTTCAAATATATATTTTTTTTTCGATTTTTAAACCAATTGGAGAAAAAGGCCGATAAACATTTCGCATCTAAAATTTAAAAATTAATTTGTAGATGCTAATCAACAAATTTTACTTTGGTATACTTATTACGTGGACCAACTTAGACGATTTTTACGCTTGAACTAATAACGATAATAAGACTTTTTTATGATTAGGTTTGTTTTTAAAAAAAATGTAGAGAGTAGAGGGACATTGATCATCGAAAATATTTATGCCAAGATATCTTATGTAGGACTTGACAGGCACTACAACAAGTTATTTAATGTTTTTTGATGGGACTTTGCACATGTCAAAGCATTGCGCTTAGAACCGATGCTCGATAAAAGACGTCTAACGTTCCGTAATACAGCGCCGCTTATATCGCGGGCTCAAATGCCATGCAAGCCCAGCAAGTAATCTTTAAGGACCATACAAATCCTGAACTGCTTTGCATAGGGCAATTGGGCAATAGGGCCTCCTGTAGTCAAAATCGTATTCAGGTTTATACTAATAACAAAACTTACTCGAGTTGCTCATTGTTTGAGTGCTCATTCTTCTGAAGCCGGTGTCACATTTGGGTTAATGAACTGAAAAACCTTTGCTAGAAAGAAAGAATTCTATGTATTCTATGCAATGAAATTGGAGTGAAAATGTTTTCATTATGAAAATAATTTAATGTAAACCTAAACGGTAAGCAATTAATTATAACTAAAATTTGCTTAAATTTTCGAAAGCTAATACAAGCTAGAGATTATTAATTACATTAAATAATTCTCAATAATTTTATCGTTATAAAACAACAACAAACAATGTAATCTTGAACTTTGGCCTACAATTCGGTTAATAGGAAATTTTGCAAAACTATTTGAAAATTAATGCAAATAATGAAATGAAAGGTTAATGGAACTAAAACAATGCCAAGAGAATTGTTGACTCAAAATTCAATCATTTATTAAATTACTTTATTAAATAAGTTTATAAGGCAAAACGACTTGGTCTTGGTGGGCTTGACTGTGAGAATTTCTGACATTATTACCCTCATAAACCACAAACACAATGGAATGGAGAAAGTCTTTCACTTAAAGATCAAAAGTCGTTTTCTTCTTTGATAATTACGGGCTAAGAGGAATAGAAACCATTATGGTATTATATATAAGAGAGATAGATAATCAATCATTTTCCAAATCTATGTTTATATTGATAAACATAAAATCTACATATTTGTATTCAACGCCTTGACATAGCTTAGTGCGCTTTATTAGAAGATAATTAAGAGACAAAGAGCAGTTTACTAATGTAAAATATTATTTAATGTATGTGAATACAACGAGATTGTAGAAATCTTAGAATCTCTAACACATATATAGGATTACTTTACTGAACACCTAAATTTAAAGCAATTCTTGCCATTTGTGGTCAAACCCATTAGTTTGCGAAAGAAAAGGGAAGAGCTTGAGGCTAACTTTGCTTTCTATATAAAGTTTTAGAGCCATCATCAACTGTTGATCAGACTCATGATCATGAGATAGAAAATGAACGAGCTTGAGGTCAACTTTGCTTTCTACGTAGAGTTTTGGAGCCGTTATCGAATTTGCTCTTCTTTCGGGCCAAAATGTACGTACAATCAATCCGACCACCCGCTTCTATCGCTCATAAGCATTTTTCAATCATTTATACATCACTTAATGAATAAAGGATGCCTGTAGGCTTTAAAAGAGATATTAAAAATGAAAAAAGCGGTAGAGGTGGCACAAGTAAGCATGATAAGCAATCATTTACAAATATGTCTAAAGAGAATTTTTTATCAAATCTAAACTTGATAATGAACAACTTGTTTGACATAAAGCTACAAAATTATTGAAAATATTTTTATAAGAAACATGAAAAATATTTTGATTAAGGGAAGGAAAAACAACAAACACATAGAAAACTCGTTTCTTCTAAATGTGAACAGATTTTTGTTAGTTTATCTTTCTAATCAAAAATCTTACTAATTGACAATATGCTCAACATCAGTCATCTGCCTGCACGTATATGTATATATGTCGATACATCATTGACTATATTAATTCGCTTGCAGGCATCCACACAATAGTGAAATCTTTGGTATGGAATCTCTTCTTCTATTGTTTTTTGTATAACTGTTTAATATTGTAATGCTAATCAAGTTCTGTTGATATTTGTTTTGTAAGAAATTTTGTCCACACATACACATATTGCAGGAATGTAATTATTTGAAACCACACATATGCACATTTTCATGCTCTTAAATGAGCATATATATATATATATATATATATATATATAATATAGGACTACACATATACATATATATATATAGGAGTATATATGCCAAGAGTGGCGTTACAACTTCAAAATACATCTGAACATTTTAAGCAATCAAGAGAAATTTTGTTTTTCGAAAAACTTGTATTTTTAATTTGCATAGATATACAATTCTTTATACAATGGATGCTACACAGAACATACGTTTATCTGCATATAAAAAAACACACTTATAGTTATATAGAGAAGAAAAATAAAGACTAGGAGAAAGAAAAAAGAGAAAATAAATTTGAGCAAACACCCCAGAAACTACACACACATGCACATGGATAGACAATTTTGTTAAATTCGGAACAAAAATATTTATATACTATTGTGCAATATATGAATAGACGTTAGTTGTTAAAGCAGCACAAAATTTCGGCTATATACGGCTATATGAGCATGCAATCAACATAAAATGTGGTGTAGGTGAAGAAATTTTTAATAAAAGCCTTTCAAGCTATTCCCTGCGGCATGATAAATGCAAATGACAGGAAGTGTTCCATAATAGCAGAATCGATGAAATCCAAACGAAAGGAAAATTCAGGTCAATCAGCTATAAATTATAGTTAAAAATACATTTTTGATGAAAATTCTCAACATTTAGAAATTTTTTTTTTTATTATTATTATTATTATTGGAAACAAACTAATGTAAGGAAATTCTGCTAATTTATTACTCTCAGTTGTGTTGGCAGTTAAGTAAAAGAACTTGCAGATACATATTCATCCCACTTACCGAAAAATTGAACGAATATTCATATATCTATATACAGATATATATATATATATATATATATAGATGTAGAGATATATTTATACATGCATATATAAGTATATACAAAAACTTTTGTATTCACTTGCGGTTAAATGGACAAAATCAACGTTTTCAGAGCATGCCGGGAAGGTCTAACCCCAAATTTGATATTGTGCATTAAAATTTTGCTAAGGACTAGCTAAAGGTATTTGGCGAAAGGTACTGGCGACCAACGTGAATATTTATTCATACTGTAGTTATTGCTTGTAGACCTCGCATTTAGTAAACGCGTATTTCGTTGTACGTTCTACTTTGAATAATGATGTTTTGCTATTGAATACACGTACGTTTTCCCATCGCTTTTAACCGCTTTTAGAAAGAATTATAAAACTTTAGTTCATATACAGATGGGCGGCTTAAGGCGAATGTTGGAATTTAATATTCATAATAATTTAAATACCGCATGGACTGAACGATTGATCGATGATCGAAAATACGCATGTGGATGGACTGAAAGACGGAAAGACGGGTTAATATGGGGGCAAACAAATGGTTGAGAGAACATAGGAATGGAGATCAGATGAATAGATAAATACGCAAATGGACAGAATCATCAGGATGCATAGACAAATAGGCAAACAAATGTAAGGATGGAAATGGCAATGGAATGATTGTGTCGATTCGATTATAGCATATTACCATTAGCTAATTTAGTATGTCTATATATGCTCTGGATGTCTGATATAACCGTTTGCAGTTAAGCCACAACTGTTTTAACGCAAAGGTCGAAAAGAGAGTGAGTTCATTTTGGATTGATACAGCAAGAAACGACAGCGAAAAGATTTTAAGAAAACTGTAAAAGTGGTACCATACGGAGGCAAATACCAAATACTTATAGACAAAGGATTTTGCTCGAAAACATAGATTTTCTCTTTGTTTCCAGTTGCCGCACTAAGAAAATAACTGAAAACATTGTAGTCGGACATGATAGAAGTTTCATTAACCTGCAAGTCTGACCGCCGGAGATTACGATTTTCAGTTAGGTTAAATGATGAGGCCGTTGAGGAAGTTCAAGCAAATATTGGGAAGCTTCATCTTCTTTCTACAGAAATGGAGAAGTTTTAGGCATAATATAGGGTTTTCGAAGGAGACCAAGCAATAATAGGTGAAATGTTGCAAAAAGAGAAAAAAACAACAGAATTACTAATCATGCTTAATATAACGGTTGAGTACAAGTCTTCAGTGGTGAATTGTGAAACACTTAAATTGAAGGAGTAACGCAAATGCCATTGCAACATACGTGTATGCATAGCATATGACATAAAAAGTGCAAGGATAGCCAGCAGGGGGCAAACATATAAAAGCACCCGTATTGCAAACTCAGCAAGCGTTGGTGGAAAAAGCAACGTAATTAAACATGAACGTAATTACGAGTAATTAATATCATTTAGTCACATGCACATATACATCTTTTTGTTATTGCGTATTGTTTAATTTAATATATAGCTTATAAAAAACAAGGTCATTACATATTGGCGTGTTCTTAACGTCCGTTCATATATATAATATATGTATACAAAATGTATATAAACTGTGCCAGATATAAATTTTTGCTTTCATGCATTTTTTTTTATTGTGTGTAAACGCTGTTTTTTTTTTTTTTGTATTATTTTTTTATATATCATTTTTACATTAACGATTATTTGTATTCGTTTATTTTAATTTGTTGTTATTTGTTCATGTTCATGTATACGCACACAAGTTGAACAGATCCACCCATACGTACACGTATACGTTTATATACATTTTATAGTTACGTTACGTACAATTGAACATAATGCTTATGTTGTGTAATTTATTTTAAAATAATTTTTAATGCACCACTAATTGGCAGCTAATATCTGTTAATGGTACATGACAATGTTGAAATTGTCGAGGGCATATATGCCCATGTATGTCGTCCTGGGCGCATTCAATTCAATTCTATATCGCATTCAATATACGCTATAGTGTTGCTGATGGCATTTGGCACGGTATCTATCTATGCTCTACTCAAAAGGGAATTGATATTTTTTTGGTTATTTTTGAAAATTTCATTCTCAATACAGAAGGAATGAGGTAGCATTTTACAGAACGTAAGCCGTGAACCTTTCCTATTGGAATTGTATGCTTTGTTTTTCGCTTCAAAATCAATAAATTGCATTAATAAAAAAATGAGACAGAAAAAATTTGTGGGTGGGTAATAAATTCAGAATTCCTATAATTAAAAGCCTAGGAAAATGTCTTCATATCAATGGCTCTAAATGAACACAATTAGGTTATAAATAAAAACAAATGAATTGTCTACGTGTAAACAAAAAAAAATAAGAAAAATCGTGCAGTAATTTTGTGTACTGTTTATCTTCTGCTTACACAATGAAGCAGTTTTCTTCTTTTTTTTCGGTCAGTCACTATGGATGCGACAACTTCCCGCTTTCAAGGCTTTCAAAATCAAAGGACAGACACCAGTACAAAAAGCATATACTCATACTCTTTAAAAATGTACAACACATCACCCAACAAACAATTCGTCAATAGCGACAACAAGTTATACATCATCCTACAAATTTATTGAGTGATACATTCTAAAATGTTTATACGCATACTCTGAAAATTACAATCAACTAAAGCATAAAAGACTACTAAAGACTCGCGATCTTCGAGATGAGACCTTTCTTCCAAAGTCAATATTTCAACCAAATATTTACATATATAGAGACTCATACGCGCGCTATTAAGTCCGTTACCCTTGGCATGGCTTTCTTCGTCATGGCAACTGCGCTTTAATTTTCTCTATTTCATAACGTTGACCAAGGCTTTAAGCTATCAAGTATTTGCACACATATCTGCAGAATTGTACTCATAGCATATGCTATTGAACCAGCCCTCGTTCAAAATAGTAACAATCAAGAGATGCAAAAGGCGATAGCAAACACCGCATTTCTTCATCTTCAGCTAACATAGAGACGGGGCCCCTAATTAGACGAACTATATATGTCTAATTCAGTTAATTAAGTTCGTACAAAGTTCTTAAACAAATTATTATTTGTCAACCATTAATGTCCTCACATTATTTGCTTCCCATTAAAACTTACTCTGATATGCTTTTCTATATGCTTAAAAATAACAAAAAGAAAAGGAAAATATTAATTTCAAATTTGTTTATGATACAAAGCAAAAGGAAAAAAAAAAAGAAAGAAAGAATAAGAAAACAAACTCAAGCTGTTAATAATCTAGAAAAAAGATTTCCCGACTGTTGTTATATGTCAACATTGCTCTAGAGAAGAGAAATGAAGACAGAAAACAAACTTCTGCCAGTTTCCAGAACATATCAAAAAGGAAAAATTTGAACAAACTGTCCGTATAATTTTGACTGACAATAAGAGCAAAAAGGGACATTAAACATATAAACGTAATGGCGTTGATAGGGGAGAGAAGCAAAGAAGTAAAAAGAAAAAAAAAGGAAATCAACCAACATCAAATACTGTCTTGTCGTAAGACATTAGAAATTGTGCGCTTTCTTCACGTTTTCAGGGTAGTTTGTTGGCGAACGTGCGGAGACGTAATGCCATATAAAAAACTGTCTAAGAACTCTTAAATATGCGCTAATGAAAAAAGTTTTCATCAAAATCGTTTACATTTGGATTTTCTTTTCGCATTCTATTCTATACGACTTGTATTTTTTTGCTTTTTCTTCTTCTTCCTGCTCCCTTCTTCCCTATTAGACAGGATTCAAATTAAAGTGTGAGTGTGAGTGTGAGCGGAGAGTGATGCAGCATAAGTTGGAGCATTAAAATAAGCGCTTGCAACATTAATTTGTTTTCATTTGAAATTTCGAATCGCTTTTATTGTTTTCTGCAACTCTCTCTTTCCCCCTTTGTTTGCGCTTGTCTACTACTCTCTTTTACTCTTTCATTCCAATGAATCTTGCGATATGAGACAAACTAACACCCACTCTAAAATATTATAATGCAAAGAAAGATGGACACTTGACTACATATGTGTATTATTGTATGCAAGCCGATAATAATAAAACGGATCTGTGTTTGTTACTTAAAAGAGTTAATTAATCTACACTTTTACGATATTTTAAATAGAAAAGATATGACTAATGATTGCGTTTAAAGGATAATAACAAATAACATTTGCAGAAAGAGGACAAGTCGATCCCTTCGGCCGAATACCCTGCACCTCAGTTATCCCTAAAACAACTTTTGTAGCTCTAATAATGGGCAAATGTTAGACGGACAGATAAGCCTACATCGATTCAGAATCACTTTCATGTAATAAAAACTTCGCCACTTCCAAGTTCTTCTCGCTGTTGTACATATTCGCACAAACTTAATATACCTTGCACCACAACTACTTATCACCTTTCCTGTTCCGGGTGAATGCTTGTAAATTTCAAGTACCTCTTCCGTAATAAATTTCAACGGTTATATCGAATCTATTTCTTATTTGGCGAAAAAGTTTTGTAAACGTTGCCACATCGAACGATTAGGTTAATATACCGCCGTGTCCACACACAAGTTACTTTAATGACATATGCATACACAAACACGAATAGACATTTTCCCCAGGAATCGTCAAACTTTCTTCGTAGTGGGGCCCAGTGCATAAATGCGAAAATAGAAGGATAATGGGAGATCTCTTATTATTATTAACGCTTAACGGCTATAACTATTTTGAAATATTGCTTTTGAAGAGATGATGATAAAAACATTCTGTAATAGTTTCATAACTTAAAGGCATCTAATGCGACACCTTCACCTCTAAATGTCTTAAGTATACTTTTCTCAAATTTAGATAATATCTAGTGTTCAGATATTTCAAAGATAATCAAAGACCAATATTTTGCCGCCCGTGGAGGAAGCGTTGGACGTCTCTGACATGTATAATATAATTTTTACTGGCGTCAGCGTTAAGTTTTTAATGAATTTCCGTCTAGTTTCGTAGCATCAAATCGAAATAAATGACGTGCTGACGATACTGAACGACACAGCTCGTAAAAATATTAAAGAAAATAATTAGTTAATAAATTCCAGTATAAAAGAATAGATAAATTCTAGACATATAAGCGATGAAATCCCATACAAATCATTGGAAAGTTTTGAGTAACTTCGCGGTCAATCGGTTGTCGGGTTTAGGTAATATTCCATAGACTTGTGCAGCAAAATATATAAATATTTAGAATTCGTTTGAAAAACTAAAGTTATACAATATTGGAGTAATTTTTAACATATAAAAGTTTTATACATAACAAGCCATAAAGTCATTTATTTAAGTTACTTTTTTTGACATTAAATAATGTGAGCACATAAGTGAATTTCTTGCGAATGTCGCTCACTTTCATTGTATGGTAAATGTAAGTACATATAAAAATTCAAAGCTGATTGTTAACATGCACCTATACATAGAAATTTAATGCCTGAAGTTTTAATCAACGTATGCCATCTACGACAATTTGTGTAAGTTAAACATTTTACTGCTGTCTATAAGGAAGAATCTGATAATAGGAAGACAAATATTAGAAGAAAATATTAGTTATTTTGCGTACACTTAGTTTGTCTGCAATCAATCAGAAATTTGTAGTGGACATGAGTTAAAAGTTTCCATACGTAAACGTACGTAGCAAACTATCTGATCTGAACTATCTGACGGGCCCCAAAGAGAGAGAAAAGAGAGAGACATTTATTAATCTAAAATACATACAAATTTTTTTCCGTTGCTTTAGTAACGGAAATAGCCTCTTGTGGCTCCCATAGATAGTATACTTTGCAATTTCAATATGCTTTGCAAGGAGCAAAGACAATAAATTTATACCGTATGCCAATATTTCTCGCATTTGATACCATTTAATAGCAAAATTTTATAGCTGGTAAAACCAGCTGAAGCGTCGAAGCTAAATTACATTTCCATTTAGCGACAAACATTAATTTCGGCCTTGAGCTGTACCGAGAACAACACGGAAAGAATACCAATGGGAGAAATGGATTATTGATAAAAGGAAACGTACCGACCGATACCGACTACGTCGTCTAGCATCCCCTGTTTACGGAAACATTGCTCTGTCTTCGAAGCAATTGATACGAGTAACCCTGCGAAGCAAACACTAGGGAGTACTGCGAGAACATCACATTAGAATACTCCGCTCAATTCCAAATTTTGTAACCTACTGCAAAAGTGTAGCAAGTAGACAAAGTGCGAAAATTTAGAAATTTTTTTTATAAAGTTGTAGTTATTTCCCAATGACGTTCTTCTAGACCTACTTCCGTATATTTAAAAATGTGAGAGGCTATTCGAACACCTAACCTAGGAATATTGAATAGGATTGGGGCGAAAGCTGACCTCTTCTATAGAGCTGCTTACAAAAACATGACTAGATTCAGGATTAGACGTTAGGTGGGCAGATGGTTTTCTGATGCGAAAAAAAGACACAAATAAGACGATTTCTCCGAGATATTCTGTAGCATTTGAAAAAGATTTGAAAAGCACACTAGGTCGCTGATTCACTTAATGTGATGGCTAGCGAGTCTCCATAACGTACCAATATTTTAGAAGGGAAATAGACATATGACCAACGTCGAGAATGTATGTAAATGTATGTGTAAATTCTCCTGCAAGTTGGCAAATTTAATACACTGATGTCACGTAAGTATAGATGTGGAAAAAATAAAATGAAATTTCGATGAAAGAGGGAATCAAGGAAAGTTTATGTTTTAGTTGACAACAGAAAAAGAAAACATTGGAAATTTTGTAATTAAAAGCTGTTTTGTTTTTGTTTAACGTGTACATGGCCATCTAATTAAAAGTTTAACAAAAATTCATAATTTGGTGCAAAACAGAAATTTATGTTTTTATTAATGAATGTGCTCCAGCATGTTTGTGTCGTTGTGTAGATACCTATACAAAACATATCGACACATTCCCAGGAATATATGCACGTATATGTACATAACAATATAAAAAACTAACGTACATAAGGACAAAGTTCCGATGACATTGTAATTGCATTAAACCCACTCTAGCAGAGTAATTCAACATAAAATGAAAACAGGAATAACGCATACAAATGAATTTATGTTCTATGCTGCTCTACGTTGTTTTTTTTTTTTTTTTTTTAACCAACCACATAATACTGTTGTATTCTGCTTATGCTTAGTAAAAACCACAATGTTTGTTTATACATACGCACACACATACATATATATACCATTATATACTCATATATTTTGTTTTTATATTATGTTGTTCATAAACACCTTTCCAAACATTCGTGTACTGCGAAATTAGCTGGTTTATTTGAATATCTGCGAATGTGTGTGTGAGTGCGAAATGTCAATTTAGATTTCCATGCGCCCTCGCGTGAAACAGCAGTGCTTTGAGGGCTGCTAAACAAGTTGTTAACAAGCCAACTTCACAAAATCAAATTTTTCCATGTTATCGTTAAACGCCATTCAACGAATTCGATACACTGGGGTTGTCGCATTCTCTTCAATGGACTTTAAAAGTTTCTAAACACAACAATGAACTGCGATTCTGGTTTAAAGGTCTCTTTTCGTAATGAAAGTATATTCAAAAAATAGTAGGGTTGAAAAATACTCTAAACGAATTAGTAAACGTGTTAAAGGTAAAATTAATAGCATTTCACAATAGATTCTCGCCTCGCCTGTTGAAGTGCTTAAGAGGAAATTGACTGCTTTATATTACACGTAGGCATTGGGAAAGTAAATAGATTTTGGTTTAAACTTTATAACCAAATAAAAACTTTTAATTTTTAATAAGTTAATGATGCTGCACGGAGTTATGATGAAGGACTTAATACTAAAGTTGTAAGATATTGTTTTAAACTAATTTTTAAACACACAAAAATTATTTTCAAGCAAACACAAGGTAAATACTACTCGGATACTTTACATTTTTCTCGAACACAATATTAAGTTATTTCCGATAAAGAACTGTTTTCAAAATATAGACTCCCTTCTCATTGCCTCGGTGAAAGCGAACGTTTCTTTTAAGCCCTTTAGTATTAGAAAGCATTTAGTAGACAATGATACTCTACAGTTGTAAAACTTAATTCTTTTTTCGTCAAGATCTGTCTGTCTTGGGCTTGGCAGGCTTTTTTCTGTCCTTCTACATCTCGGTTTTTCTGACCCGTTTCTGCAATTCTTAGTTGGATAAATGAAAGGTCTTTGCCCTATACGGCCTTTAATCTCTTTCAAACCGTAGTTTTGTATTATAGGAAAGTAAAATAATGTATTATTTTGAGAGCAAGAGTAATGTGTTAATAACAGCACTTTGAAAATTCAATATCATAACAAATTCTGCCGACATTTACACCCTTGCCCTGATCGTAAATAAACAGAAGGATTTAATCCGCACAACGGTTGCCAGGATTGTCAGGGTTCTAGTTTTATCTTTAAGAAGGAAAAATCAAAAGTTGATTGAAAAGCTGCCCGTTTCTTATTACAACGTAATAAACGCTCTTTTCAAGTTCCCTTTCCTAAAATTCCATTTTTCTCATCAGTACAGAATTTAATGTCAGAAAAGCGGAAAATGTAGTGCTTAATGCCTTCATCAAACATCTTGTTCCATTCCATTATATAGATTTTGAACTTTAATTAATTACATATTTTTAAAAACACTTAATAAAAGAGATGACAAAGGTCAGGGCACGCAGAACGAAACTTTCTAACATTGATTCATTTAATTGACGACAATATTGATCACTATTTTTGTTTTCAATTTTCCCTCCTCGTAAATTTTTTTTGCTTCTAACAGGCAGGAATTATGTAAGCTTTGTCAGACCCACAAATTGCGCACGTTGAAAGAGAGAATAGGAACTTTGCAGAGAGTAGTAGAAATTAGAAATTGTGTTTGCATACGTTGGCTTATTTACTGTTACAGTTACTTGCTAGTTACGTGCAGGATTATGGACTTTTATCTTCAGCTATATTCGAAATTTTCCTAAGGGGGAGTGAAAATGAGGAATACAAAATTTCCCTTTTTTTAGACATTCTAATATCCGCAAATTAAGATATATACAACATGGCCTAGTTGTCGGTCGATTTGGAAAAGAAGAAATCGTACGATATATAGGTTGCACGTGAAAATGAAATCAAACCAATTAATGGTTTTTATAAATTTACGGACAGATGACACAGAAACATTAGATATAGTTCCATAACATTAAAGACGCACACCACCGGCGGTTGTTAAAAGCCAAAACCGACGTAGAACTTTCATCAACTTCTCACGTACGGTTTGGCTTTCAAAAGAATGCTTCAAAACTTTCATCAACCTCTAAAGCATCTCGCCGGAGACGGTCTTTACGAATGTTTGTTTGAAAAATGTGTTATGTCTTTGATATGCGAAACTTTCAAATGGAAATCAAAAAAGAAAGAATTTAAAAATTACTTACCTTTGGTCATCTTCACCAATGTTCTCTTAGTTCGGTTTTTGTTTCGAAAGCAAGATAAAAATTGTTGAAGGATCTGAGTTCCAAACGCTATTTATTATTATTTTATTTAGTTCCTTATCATTTTAAGCTTAAGCGTTGAATGTCTTTGGTCTTTCAGTTTTCTATTTTTATTATTTCACTGATTCTTTTTTTTGCTATACCCGTTTACATAGAACGCCTACATACGACATTGACCGAAAAAAAATCACCGCGAAAATAACCACTTTTACTTCGTTCACAATATCGAGAGCAACTCGTAGAAGCAGGCCTTTCAATATAGCGCATATCGAACTAAAAGCATGTAAAGAACCATCAATTCAAAATAATTTGTACTTTACAATGAAAACTGATAAAGAATCTCCATTTAATAAAAACAACAAATTTCATCTAATTTCTTGTTATCCAATACTTAATTTAATATGTTGAGTACTTCATTGTTAGTATTTCATTGTTTTTTTCCGACTACTTTTATTATTTCACTGATTCTATCTTTATCTTATATTCTTATTAGCTCGTAAGGTTTTACAGATTTGCCTTTTAAGTAACTATATCACTTTCTGAAGCGAATGAAGCAAACAAAAAAAAAAAAACCGCAAACGGCATTCACAGGCCCAACAAGTAAACGCACTTATAACACAATAAATTCTTGAAAACCGAACGGGACACCGAAGAACCGTTAGTAATACGAGTTTTTAGGATTTTTCTCTACCAAAAGTTTTCTTAATATGTATAGATGCTTGTGCTTATTTCTGTGTAAAGCCGAACAAATTTTTTTCACGAATGAAAGCAACAGAAGCACCGCCATATTTTAATTAATTGCTTATTATTTAATGTTTTCCCCTAAATCTTTTTTGACGTCTTATTTAACTACTACCGATCACTTTTATTTTACCGATTATTTTCCTTTTAACTGAAAATATTTAACAGATTCCTCTGTTAAGTAACCTAATGTTTTGGAACACTTGTAACAAGCCCGCAAACTCCCGTCAAGAGACCACTGGCGTCAAAAAATGTAATGATAAATATGTGCAAAGCGTTTCTTATTGTAGGGTGTATTTTGACAAATTTATAATAAATCTATGTAATCGGTCGCGAAACGCGAATAATAGGCAAATTTTATTACCTTTTTTTAAAATTTTCATGAATTTCACAATTTATTACAACCAAAAATTTTACTAGTATACATACGATGTTTATCCTCGCGCAAAATTCAATGAACTAAACGAACTTTGCAAGCACGATCAAGCAATAAGAAATAAGTAGAAACAGTGCTGCTCACTTTAAAACTATTTAATCAGTTTAGCGATTTATTCTATTAAAGCTGGTTTTATTTAATCGTTTATTGATTAATTAAGTTCTACTACAAAGCTATCCAATCGATTTACGCAAATAGTGAAATGATGGGGCCATCAATCCATTTTGCTATTTCAAACTTTATTATATGCGTTAATCGATTGCGTAACTATGCAGTAAAATTTCAAATCAAAACTTATTAATTAATCAATAAAGCATTATATTAGCTATAAAGGAATAAATCGCCAATTCAATTAAAAGATTGTGATAAGCATCAACACTATTTTTATTTCGTATTATTCCTTTTTGCTCGCGAAGAAATTCTCTGCTCTCTCATGGCTGTGTATATGCTGACGAAACATTCTCTAGAAAAAAATCGTGAGAACTGTGGAAATTTAAAGGAAGTTTTTTCATTATTTGGTGGTCATTTGTGGGCCTTTATATATTTAATACGTGTATTTTAAAAAATGATGAAGCTACTTGAAAGGGGAAATCTATAAAATGTTTCCTATTAGAAGGAATGTAGGAAAAAGAAAGAATTGGCAAATTGGTAATCCACCAAACCAGACCAAACTTTAATGCTGATATACTCAAGTTGTGAGAGGCATGTGCTTTAAATGTATGTATGTAATGTGATATGTATTTTTGTTAAACGCAGATTCTCCGTATCAATGTTCAACTTGGATTCAGAATAAAATGAAACCAGTACAGGATTAGGCCAGACATTTTAAAACAAACGGCATAGTTCCTGGAGAAATGCCGTAAGTTTGGTGGAGTTTCTAAAGTTCTTTCAAAGCAAAACTATGGTTTACAGCTTGATGACTGTTCTACACAGTGTCTTGCCTACATCCAGCATTAAAAGTATGTATATTAAAAGTCGTAATGTTTGTATTGTATATTTTCCATTTATTTTCTTGTATAGTTTACATCACACATACCTGAACCATATATCATATAAGAATATCTAAAAAGGATGAAACTAACTTATCGCATCCCTAGTCTTGATGTTCGTGTTTACCTGGTCAAGCTCCACAAACAGCCAAAGTTAAAAGTCCATAAACCTGTATACAATTAATTTGCAAAAAACTGTAAGCCAAGGCATGAAACATATGAAAATATCATTTCTAATTTGTAAATTCCTTACCGATGCTGCGAAGATTCTGTTCACCGAAGAATTTCTGCACTTCAATTTGAGCCATTCGTCGGTATTAAAAAATTTGCTTCAAGCAAGAACCCAAAAAATATAGAGGAATTAATAAATATTGCTGTTAGTTAAATTAATCGATATAAGGAAGTTTTGGTGTAAATAATATGCCATTAGTCATATACATATTTTCAACCAGGGCTGAAAATTTCGCAATATTGTCATCATCTTTTTCCCGAATTTGTCTTTCCGATATGTTAAGTGAAACAGGATTCATTGAAAATTAAATGAAAGGAAGCTTAAAAATCACTCACACATTACAGTTGAATAACCATCCTGGGGCGAATTTGTACATAGCTCCTCGCAGATTATTAATGTACTGACGACCATTTTTGTAAGACGTTCAGATGTTCCCGTGTTCTCAACTTTCGTTAGCCATTGTGGTCTAACTTGAAGTAGACCGGTTTTCTTATTATTTGAAGTGCATCAACCTAATCCCAAATCGCTTCGTAGTTTCAATTCGGCACCTTAATGTTTAATAACTTTCAATAACCGTTTAGTAATCTGGTAGTATTAAGGAGAGATCCTGCTACCGGATGGACTGCTGATGTGGGATTAATTTAAATGTTTATTAACAACCAACACAATTTTTTTTTTTCTAATTTACATAATTTATATTAATGGACATCATTAGTTTGGCGCGTTCTCTTATTAATAAAAAAAAAAAAACGTACCGTACCTATCTTTTTATGTTTGTTTTTCTTTACTTTTACTCGCTTCTCTCACCCTCTAATGCAACTTGAATGAGGTCAGTTTGAAAGTTTTTTTTTAACCGTTGTATTTGCACACCACTGCACCGCTTTCGGTTATTTACATGCACTAAAATATATTTTTGTCCTGGAACATAAAACCACAAAACCCTATTCAAAAAGAATTTTAAATAAAAAAACAAACTTATATTAAAATGCTTATAGAAAATTTCTATGCTTTTACGCTGGAGATGGGTGAAAAACGATTTGAAAATAAGAAGTAAAAAACTTTTAGTCACATATGCACTTTACCGGGTTACACGAAATTAAGCATTTAGTGCCAATAAGCATAAAAAGTACTTAGTATAATATTTTTTATTCATGCTCAATAAAAGAAAAAAACATAAAACATTCCAGAAAAACTCGAGCAAATTGGAACAAGAACAAAGCAGTGCAAAAATGAATTGCGAGCGAAAAAGATGAAATACGACTTCTTTTGTAAATCCAATTTTGCCAGCAGACAAGCAAAAACATTATAAAAATAGTAGGAAAAACAACAGTAAGGCTACTCAGTATATCCAATATCCGACATCCGCTAGCATCTCATAGAAGACGATTCGGATAGAGGCAAAATCGACGATTTCATATACATGAAAACTAGGTTTCCATACGGTGACACACCAACAACGTACAATCGTACAATTGTAGATGTAAGCATTGAGGAGAAATGTTGTCCATGGTTATTACGTTTTGTAAAGCTCTTAATATATGGATATATAATTGTTTCGGAATGAATGAAAAGTGCAATTTAACAAAAACTAATATAAAGGATCAATTATCGCCATTTCTCGCCCTTTCTCTCTTCTTTTCTTCTTATTTCTTAGATTCATTACGTTGGTCTCAAACGCCTGAAGCCGAAAGCCGAAAAGACTGCCAAAAAGAATTGAACAAATGTGGATGATACCAAGTGAATCTACAATACGGTAATCGAGAAGCAAAATTGAACGCTCGTAAGGTGTCTTCAACTACGATCTAACGGATACCTAGAGAACAGAACCGAACTTATACAACAGCTGCTCTTCATACTGGATTAGACCAAAGATAAGATTTCGCGGTTTATTCTACCCATATGTTTAGCTCGTTGCGCGGAAATTTCGTATCCTCCATTGTTCGTTGATGTGTACAATAATTGGATATAATTTCGTTGGATACAAGCATCGAAGAGAGCACTTGTTCCTATATATATATATATGTATATGTATTTATTGTAATTACAAATAAACATTTCGATGTTAATTAAAATTTGAAACTTGATCTTAAGTATATATCTGCGTTTGAAAATGAAAACTTTTCTGTGGTTATTATATCGCACTGCAAACAAAACCTATAATTAAGATGACAACTAATTAAAAGTCTTAAACCACCAATCATGTATTGTATGTATGTTTTGCATAAAAATAGATAGATAATCAGTAAATGTTTTTGATGGTATAGAAAACTAAGGAATTTTATATGAGAGTGTTTGTGTGGGTTGATGCCATGAAATGCCGCAAGGAAGAAAGAAGAAATTTTAGATTTCACATTTACTGTCGACAAAAGCATCCTCATTATCTTCATTATCACTATCGCCATCATCGTCATCATCGCCATCCTCATCATCATCATCATCATCATTAAGCATTGTGGATGGAAACTTATTAACTTACATTTACGGTTCAATTGAGTTTACACATGTAATGAATACTAACAACCACCAGAAAAAGGGGGGAAAAAACAACTAGAAAAGCAGAAAGCTCACAACAGAATGATAAACTTTTTATACATTCCTACGTATGGATTCGATTCATAGGAATATTGTTAGTTTTTTGTTACCAAAAATTTAGTTTTTCTTTTTTTTTTTTTTTTGGTTCGGTGAAGAATTGAGCCATTATCAGAGCTGTTCTTAGCGTACAAGTATTTAAGTCAACCATCAGTGATTTAATTTGTTGGGTTAGCCTATTACTATGTTCAGAGAAATGTGTTCGTTTACAGATGAATACGTGTATTTGTGCGTTGACGTTGAGGCAAATGTATGCGGCCGAAGGAAAAACTAATGAAAAATCATTTTAATTAGCATCGAATAAAGCAGTCTGTCAGTACATATGCGAATATCTGCAGAGAGCAGGTGACTTGGGTTCGAATTGCATGAAGCTGCTGTTAATTCATCCGTAAAAACAACGCCAAGTACGTGAGTTTGCTTAATAGAAAGTATCTAAGCTTGTATGCGTTTGTTTCCCTATCAATGTGAATATGCAGCCAAAAGCCTGCTTTGGCATTTATTTGAGTTTGTCAAAAACGGTTATGTAAAGACCAAAAATAGACTAAAGCAGCTCTTTGCTTGCGTGTGCATGTATGCGCATACTTTACCACTACTCCATGGATACGTACTCGTTTTCAGTTGAATTTTTTCCAAATGCGTTTACACAGTTGCTTGCTTGCGTTATGTAATACAATTTTGAAGGATACTTCAAATGGATACTTGAACTGTAAACCAAATACATTTTTAGAGAAATATTTTCCCAATCCAATGTTTTCTTTTTTCGGTTCAATTTAACCATGAATACTGATACTATGCAAAACAGTTTTGCATTGAGGGTGTGCTGGTCAAGAAGATAATAACCCTACGGCTTTTAGGTTTCTCTGCATAATTTTAAACATTTTCTCTGATTAATTTTCTTTTTTTTCTCTTCATTAATCAATACCTGAGTGTTACTTTCGTCTTCTTTTCCTTCCTTTTTTTGCAATCTGCGAAGAACTAAAATTCTGTAATATAATTAATATTCATTCGATTTTTGTTTTGCATTTTCTACACATTCTTGTGAACAGCACAAAGCTAAAATGTATTATCCACTCTATGAAAATACACTTTGGGCTTTTGAATCCCTATTTCATTTTGAAGATATACTCTGACGATTGAAAGAAGGACGGAAGGACAGCATATCTTGGCTGAGTTGAATTAGTTTCTGTTGCTTTCCTATACAGATCGCAGTATTTATTTCAAAGATTTATTGTAAGACATTTTAAGGTTTCATTTGCATGGTTTCTAAGGACTCGATATCTAAGCAACAGAGGAGAGAATCGTGCTAATGTTAAGTCTATCTCTTTTAAGTCTATTTGAAGCAATTCTAAATTCTGATGCTCGATAATTAAGTATCGAAGTGAATTGATGCGGTTGTTGAGTTAAGTTATTTCCTGGTTGGCAATCGTAAACAAACCATCGCAGCAAGAGAAAATTCAAGTGTAGATGATCTCATTTTTGGCTGAAGAGTTGAACTTTAAGTTCGACAATTTCAAATTTTACATTGACTTACCTTCGTAGATCAAGAATCCATCAACAGACTGATATAAACAAAGTTTAGATCAATTTTTTATTAATTGGACTTTGTTGAAGACTTGTTTTGCGTAGGAACGTTTTTAGAGCACGAGGACAAAAATTAATCCATTTGTTGCAAATTTTCTACTTTCGTTTAGTATGTCAACGATTTTCTTATATCTGCTCTTTCGAAATATGAACTTGTACTAGGAGTGGGCGTTTATCGTTGCCCCAGTGAAAGTTGCGAACCGGGTTTACTATCGATGTTAGCCACGAACGGACAGATAAATTTGAAACGTTTAAAAAAATAGCGCTGCTCGCTTAGCCTAAAGGAAATTTGCTTTATGGCAAACGATTGTTTTCATTTGAAAGCAAGTTCTCATCTTCTGGACTGCATAAAATTGGTAAAGCCCTACCGATATATAAAAACCGGTATAAAATCAAGCAAAAAAAAAGACCAAAACACTAAATTTTGCTTTATTTTGTTCTTTGCACATCAAGGACGCCCTTCTTTCACTAGAACAGGAATTAAGCCGACCAAGTTTGTTCCGTTGGCGTATTTTAATCCAAGGACTAACTATTAACACTGGATTGGATCGTTTCCCTTTTTCTAAGGTCTTGTTTTCAAAGTAATTTGAAAAAAGCCGTTTCAAGCAAAAAATTTGAAACACTTAGCGAAGCGAAATTTGCTCCGTAATAGTAATTTGATATAGAAATTAGCTGCGAGAAACCTTAACTACGCTACGTTTAATTTTTGGACTTCACCACATATAAGGATTTGCCGAATTTGGTTCACGTCATATGTTCACGGTTTAAACTATCTCCGATCTAGGGTTTCCCGCGAGAAGTGGGCTTTTACGTGGAAACAAGGCGTCTGCTTATAAACATAGATGAACACTTGCATTGTTCGTCCCTCCCGACTACAATGTTTTTACTCGTTTTGAGGTTATTTTTGTAAGGATTATTAGGATTAATTCTGTACATGAGTTGTAAAGAGGGCGAAGAGTTTATTGTATGCGGACATTTGCTATTAATTTAGTCTGTCCTTATGTATTTATTGCCTCGAAATTCGATCTATACGACTAAACCTGCTTTGCGTTCTCTGCCTATTGATGGAGTTTATCCTCAAACTAATTTTTGAACGAAATTCTTAAACAAGTGTGGAAGAAATACTTCATGGGATGGATCCGATTTTCTTATACCCCACACCACTTGTAACACGCAACACGCTGTCTTTTATTATACCGTTCGATTCTGAATCACTTTTTGCGTCGATCTAAGCATGTCTGTCTGTCTTTTTATCGTGTTTTGTTGTGTTCCACTTACATGCCGCAATTTTTTGTTATATTTTGATGAAATTCGATATACCGACGTGGCCAAAGGACGAACGCTCTTGAAAATGATTCGGATCGAACCATTTGTCAAATAACGGCCTTTTTTGAAAAGTCGGTATATGAACAACTGTATGGTAAATGTAGGGTGGGCCGTGATCAACTATAGTGCTCTCATTTGTTTTCCCTAGCTTTAGCTTTATATTACTTTGGCTCTTTTGTTCTTCATGTCTTTTTGAATAGGTTGCCTGCCCTTCGTTTTATTGCATTCACTTGTAGTCTAGAAACTTTTGAATACCGATTGACCGATCAATTTTTTTTACGAGAAAAACAAAAAAAAAAAATTAATATTTAAATAAAAGTCAAGTAGAGTTGGAGTTTAGATTAAGGTACTTAATCAATTCTCGGCATCGGCATCTATTATTGTAAACACACTTGCGCTCACACATCAATGCACTTAGATAAAGCACAAAAAGAATATTTATTTTCCAATCAATTCATTCATAAGTTCTTTCTATGACAAAAATATGACATAACAAGGAAAGAGTACAACGAAATGCACATTGAATATAAATTTTATATTTTTGCATTATTGTAAACCAAAAATGACTTATTTTCTACATGCGTCTACACACATCTACGTATGTATGTATGTATAAACTGAATGTATGTATGTATCAATGCATGTATATATGAGTGTGCATATGAATTCTTAACGGCAGGATATCAAATATTCTCTTTTCTGTGCAAGCTAATAGTGGCGTATCGAGATATATCTGGTTTTTCTTTCCAGCAAATAATGTGTAGTTACAGGAAAGCTTTTGTCAAGCAGACATCCGCATATATTCGTATATATACACATGCAAGCATGCATATATGCACTCGTATGAGTGCGAGTACATACAAATACACTTACAAGTGTAAGTAAGATAACTATATGCGATAAAGGATTATATGTCGCATTTTACGAGGCTTTAAACGAATGTTTCAAGCATAACTCTTAGATTGCAATCAAAATTGAATTATGCTTTACATTGAAGGCGAAAGGAATGTGAACGATTTGCAGTTAATCATTGTTGGACGAGGAAACTCAAAATCGATTCCTTCAGTTTTACACAAATTATTATGCGCTTGCATAATAATGACAATTTTTTCATTTCCTTTGTAAAAGAAGGCCTTGCGCTTAACACGCAACATATATATCCTATTCTTCTAACATACTTGCTACGTTTAGTTACTTTCACTTTATGTTATGTAGGGCGACATGTTCTTAATTCGAATAATTGACTAACTGTTCTACAGTCCAGGCACGTTAAGGAAAATAGGATGCAACCCGAAGGCGGGCTAAACACGTTTTGTCAAAAAGTTTGCAGGGACTCCTTAGAATATAGTATCAAATTCTGAACCGATTATGCTTTTAAGTAATGTAAAGCAGTGCCTATGTCAAAGTGTCTTCATATTTCACGCAAATATATAGGAAATTCTTGCAGATGGCCATTGAAAATAGGGCAAATTGTTTAAGCGACACGTCTAGAATATAACATAGACTGAGAGCACATCCGTTTTCTAGGTGTTTTTGTTTATTACTCACTGTACAGATACAATGATAAAAACTTTCTTATGTGGATATCCTGCAGTAATTGTACAAATATGAAAAAAATGGGTCATGAGCGGGAATTATTTGTTTATTGGTACCCGACAGCGAGACAAGGATCTTGTTCCTCACTACCAAACAATAGAGTTCCCGGATAAAAGGGAATTTTGTTCGCCACTAAATGGAGGGAGAGACTCTGGTTACTCTGTCTGCATGTCTATATCAATTATTAATATAAAGAGAAGGTAATAATGAGAAGCTCGATGATGACTCTTAAATGTTAAAGTCTGATGTGAATTAAGTAAGGCCCACGATCTCCTGGCAAATCAATAATTTTTAAAAAATAAATACTTTTTTCGGAAACAAATGTTATGATAAACTTACTATAAAACTAAACCGTCACGGGATACGTGAGAAAGTCGATAAGAAGAACAAGAGCGTATCACTTACATGAAATATTTGTGTTAATGTTAAATCTACAAGAGACAACCACAAATACTAAATGACAAATACGAAAAATAAAAATATAAAAGCGAGATTGCCCGAAAAAAGCAACAATAACGATAATGCTAAAAAAGCCATACACACACACATACATACATACATTCACATGCTTACACATTCGCACATACAAATCTAACATATTTTAAAAACTAGTAACCAAAAATGTATATTGTGTACAATTTCCTTTTTATGGCTCTCAAGAGGAGTAATAAATATTGTAGCGTACCATTTCCGTTGAAAAAAAGAACAAACTTATATACCTACCTATCTCGCTATATATATATATATGTGGGTACGTGTGGCTATGTGCATACATTTGAATATGTATATATATTATATATAAGTTTGAACAATTTTTATTTTATTTCCTTCCACATGTTCTACATTTGCACAGAAAGAGTCTCGGGTATGTATTGCACTTACACATATCCATGCAAAACTATGCTTACAAACATACGCACACTCTATATATATAAATATATATATATATATATATTTATTGGTATAAACATATATGCATATTATATAAGCATATATATATATATATATATGCATGCGGTTTAACTATGCTCGGCTAAATCTACTGTTGTCGATATGTACATTCGCTCACTTTCGTCATACATCCCCATAAGGGGTTTCATTACCATATGCAAGCGCAACGACATATGCAAATGTTCATCTACAACAAAAAAAAAAAAAAAATAAATAAATATAAAAATCGGGTGTAAGTGTCGCTAGGATGAATAAAACAGTCAACACACATCCATTGCACATATGTATAAGTAAATGTGCATAGTTTTCAATAGAAATAAAATTTATTTTTATAAAATGATTTCAATTTTATTGTTGCTAATATTTTATTTAAACAACAATGACAACAAACAACATCCAGTAATAGCAACGTAACAATTTCTATAGATAAATTTCCGATAAACAAGCATCGCTTTACATACTTGTTCAACGAGGCAAACAACAACAGTTAAACAAAGCGAAGTGATAGGAGGGCGGGCATAAATGGTTGTTAGCATATGGCCGCATAATAATGCATAATTATAGCAATTGATGCTGTTAGCAGGTATTACACGCACTTTCGCCATCTAACGCTCACATATTTACCGAAAACCCACAACATAATCTGATCATTAGCTCAAAAGTCACGATTTAACTAAATTGCTGTACATTTTAAATAATCATATTTTACAGTTCAAACTGGTATTAACGAGGTGTGAAAATGAAATTTTCGAAAAACGTGCCGCATTCACCCAAATGCGATACGACATAAATAAATGTCTTTATAGTAACTTTTACTCTACCTTACCTACCTACCTAACGCACGAGCGCCCTCCACCACCACTACAACCACCAACCAACGTTTGACATGTCATTGCATAAATAATATAATTTTTTTTTGTTTTTTTTTTCTCTAAATCTTTATTTGTCAGTGTGCTTGCATAACTGTACATGTGTACTATTATTATTTGCTCTTATTTCCTATCATAATTTCAAAATTATGTAAGTACATCAACAACAATAACACTATGTTTGTTGTTATAACTTTGTACAAATTGCTCTCACTTGATTTGCATTTAGCGTGTGGAGGGGGGAAGAAATGTGGAAATGAATGTTATTTTCATTCCCTATGCACGATGCATGATTTCGTCTCGATCTAGGTTGATTAAATCGATATATCGTCAGCTAGCGTCAAAGCGCTGTGAAATTTTATTTTTTAAATTGTATTCGCGTAACTCTTATACTTTGCACTGTACGTCCCGACGATGTCCCGAGGCTTCAAGCGAATTTTCCAAAGTCATCTGCATACCTTTTTCTTTCGGAGAGTCAACTGTCTGATCGCTTGTTCTTCTTAACGCAAAGCGACCTTATGGAGCAGATATTGTTATCAAAAAATTAAGCAAATTTCTCCTCTAAACTTTGCGAAAATCATGAAATTATTATTTTATTTATTTTTTGGGTTGATAGCGCTTTCTTGGCGCATTGTGTAACAAATAAACAAATTCATCACGTTTCTTGGCCACAGTACAGTAGGAAAACTCACTTCATATGACATTTTCGTAACTCTTTGCTGTTTTGAAACTTTTATGACATTTTCGGCGAAATAAAAAAAAAAACAAATCTGTTTGTCTTATAGACACCTCTCGTATTCCGGCCGAAGATGAAAACAATTTTTGGAAGGAAGAATTCAGTTTTGAGAGAATTCATTAAATCCACCACCAAATATTAAAAATCTGCAATTGCTTTGGATGTCGATTTCGTTACCCACTTTTTTCGTTCGTTTTCTTTCTGTTGGTGTGCAAGTTTGCGTTTCCGCAAATTTTTTACGTGTCGAGAACTCAGATACAAAGACGAACCTTGCCGTTCAAGTTTGTGTTTAAACTTTTAATTAAGTTTAGTTTAAAAGAAAATTTTAATACATAAAAGATTATCCCTTGAGGATTTTAGAGGCAACGATTGCACGCATGATTTTTTTGACAGTAGGAGAAATCACTTAATATTTAACTAGAAGGACAACAACCTTTCGTCTATATATCTTATATAAAATATACTTTAAAAATTGTGATATCTCTGAGCATGAGGATAAATAGGTTACGATATCCTTTTCGCATGACGGTGCTATCATGCAAGTCACAGAGAATATTAAGATGGTTGAAGCGATTTCGAACATTTCCGTTATTTGACTTCAAATGATGCGAAAAGTTACGATTTTGTCATGAGAAAAATGTTAAGTTTATGTAAAATGATCTCGAAGCATTTGAGTTCAGTTGAATGTGTTGGTCACATATTTCACCATTCATTCCGCGTTCATTTACATTGATGGACAAACTATGTGCTTGTATGGTAAAGCGAATCACAAAATCGTTTTGACTGCAATATAAATGGATGTCTTTCCATCCAGGTTTGCCGAAATCACTGAAATGACTCTCACCCTTAAACGTCGACTCGAAATCAGTTAAGTGCAATTGTGTGTATTTTGAAAGGCAAGGTTGTATGAGGTAAAAGTAACACAAGAAGCATGGAAAAGAATATCGTGCTTAAGATATGCCTCTAGGGGTTTAAGACGGGCGCATACCCGTGGAGGCTTATTTTATAATTTGCGAGTAATAAGAAATTTTTGTTTGGAAAAAATCCTCCGCTTCACTGCGGCCTTGCGTTCTGCCCAATTTGGCCCATTTTCAATGCCAACGTGCGTGCCACCAATTTTGAAGTCGATATATTCACTTTTGCGACCAGGAAAGTTTCAACGGCCTAAACGGACAGACGGATAGACATAGTTTAACCAAATCAGACTTTCGTACTGATCAAGAATATATATATATATACTTTATAGAGTCTCTACAGCTACCTTTTGGTTATTACAAACATTACGACAAAGTGAGTATACCGTCCATCCTGCAACGGTTGGTAAAAAAAAAAAAAAAAAAAAAAAAAAAAAAAAATTTCCCGCATAGATCAACAACTGCTCCGGGGCTGCGAAGAATAAATATTCATCAGTTGAATGATTTTTCTAAATTTTTTTTCAAAACATTTCACAAAAAGTTAATATACAAGTGAAGTGCAAATCGATCCCTTCGAATGCATATAATGTACTGTTTGAAAGTTCATCGGCTTTTACTACTGGTATAGTGATGTAAATGAAATTTAATAAAAGCCTCGTTTGGTCGTAGAAAAAACTTTTTGGCCTGTAACACTGTAGCTGTGTATACTTATTTGCTTTGCATTGTTGCAACTAAGTCGATGCGTGAAACATTGAAACATTAATTAGATAAAATTTAAAAATTTTTATTTATAGCAAAACAGCTTTTGCGTTACGTGCTTGCGAAAGTCTGCGTTTATGTGGTAAACATTTAAATTTTACAAAACCACATATACATACGCACGTATATATATATATATTTAATGAGCTTAATAACTTATTGCAGCAACTAACACCACTTGTTAGAGAGATGTGCTCAAAATAAATGGAGAAGCTTAAAACTCATGTTAGATATGTTCAATTCAGCATGAATAAGCCACTAATAAGTTTTATGCTAATGACTGACTAACTTTGCTAAAATTCATATATATATATATATATATGCATGCACATGCAAGCGTATGTATATATATGGGAAAATTGATGTAATTAAATTAAATTAAATAGTTAAGAGCCTATAATGTAAAGCTATATTAAAATTAAGCGTACGAACATGCGACGGTAGATGCACGCACGCATAGTCGTGCACTTAGCGAATAAATGCGAAAAAGATGAATGAACGAATGAACGAATGAACGAATGAATGAATGAATGAATAAATGAACGAATGACTATATATCAGTATATGTTGCCTGAATTTAATATCGTTATCATGTAAATTGGATTAAGTGGTAAATGAAACCGGAAACGAAAAAAAAAAAAAAAACATAATAGAATATGCAAGTTTTACTACAAACTTTTGTATGCAAAAAAAAACACAAAAAAAAAAGAAAAAGGGAAAAAGTTTTTTTTTTTTTTTTTTTTTTTTTTTTTTTTTTTTTTTTTTTTTTTTTTTTTTTTTTTTTTTTTTTTTTTTTTTTTTTAACTGTATGTTTTAAACTCATAGAAATTGTATTTCATTGTGAAATTTTTTAATAAACCAATTAAACTTTAACGCTATGAAGAAAAGTGTAGGTAGTAAAATATTTCGATTTTATTTTTTTTTTTTTATACGATACGATGAGACGAGACATAGACATGCATTTCTATAGAATTTGCAGTTGAATATAATAAAATTAAAAACTAAAACTTGCAATAAAATAAACGCAAACAGAATAAAATGTATACATATTTTTTATTAACTTGATGATGTATGAAAAGATTGTTATTCCCGTAAGGCGCTTCGCATCGTATCGTTATCGCACACATACACTTCAAGTTAAACAAAGCACAATATGCTCACGTTTCATATCAAACGTATATAAGAACGCAACAAATCAATGCCGTGCATAATATTTACTAAATTCATACATACATACGTACATATATATATTTATATATATATAATATATATAGACAGACATGCTTTTGAATATATATATATATATATATATATATAGGTATGTAACACTATTTTATACTTTAAAATCATTGAACGGAAAACCAACTCTTGTGAAACTCTTCAAAGGTTAATGCTCAGCGTGATTTACACATGACAGCTGGAGCAGCGGCAACGCAATCAAAGTGCAGCATGTGCCAGAGAGTTAGTTTGGAAAATGTTTTCAATGAAACTTGTATATAACAGCTGAGCTTTACATCTACACTACGATACAGATACAGAAACGAACATAAAAGAAAAACAAAACAAGGGCACAAGGAGGCTTTGACATGCATAGACAGGAATGGTTTCAATCATAATTGGACTTGGGCTTGTCGCGAATTCAAGCGACTCCAATAAACGACTTTTCTATATCTGTTGACCAATTTTCTCTCTTCTGTGTTCCCTTCGTTCTGCTCTGCGCTTGTTCGTTCAATGGTCCCCATTTTGCATTGACATAAAAAAAGTTTATAGAACTCCACATGAACCCAACTGCTTACACTGCGAGCAAAAGGAAGTTCATAGTCATGAGAGAGAGAAACAAATAAACAAAATTCTTCAATGAGCATTTCAAGTACATATCTTATGTTCTACTCTGTAATACGTTTATAAACATTTCAGCCGATGTTCTTCAATGCGCTTAATTATTTCTTAACTATAGATCTTCAGGGTAATTGTTAACAGTTAACAGTTTCCTTATTTTGCTTCCTTTTTTTGCTGAAAATCGCTGATTATTTTTTCAAGTTAATATGGTTTGTGGCACGATCCAATGCAATGAAGGGCATCTGAAATTCGTCAAGTTTCTCTTTCTAACGTTGAACATTTCTATTATCTTCTTACTGTCTGATTTCTACCGAATTCCCATCAATTGTTAAATAGATGTCAAATATTGCTTAGTAATCATTTAGAGGGAAATGTTTTTCAGTGCAAGTAACGCACACATACCGATGTAGCAAGAAAAGTCATTTGACTGATTGGAGCTTTATTGAAACTGCATTAAACATTTATGCGTGATTTTAGAACAATTTGATAAGCACGTCTATGGATTACTGCCGCTGACATTTGAACTTGAAGCGTCGGCATCTGCTGAGTTCAATATGAATTTTCTTTTTCTATATTTAAGGCTCGAAAACCTTCATAAAGAACGTTATTATAAATACTTCCTGCATTCGTTACAAACAAAATATATTCTAAGGCAGATATTTGGCTTTGTAGGCGAACTAGCTGGCCAATCGGGGCTTTTTTCTCGCTAAATATCATCTCGGTGTTTGGATTAAATCTAAAGCAATGGAAACACTTTTACGATTGTTTTCACTGCTTGGATTTCAATTCGTTTCATATTCTTAAACATTTCATTTAAACCACTTTCAAAAAACCACTGAAATGAAAACCGACTCCAAGAAAAAGGAGGCAAAAGATGTTTCTTTGACTAGGAAAGTTTTGCGAATGCTTTCTGCGGTAACTATTGAGAGAGCACATTATGCATCTGACACGCTGAAGGCCGAAAAGTGCCGCCTTTGCAAAAAAAAAGAAAAAACGAAAAAATAATTTTATTTCACCAGCGCTACCAGGATAATCTGCTGCTTCACATCCCAGCGTCTGTCATGGCGAAAATGTGCGAATTGCAGTTAGAATCGCTCGATTTCCTCCTTGCATACCAGATCTAGGGGATGTTCTCTGTACCCTCAACTGATATTTGTGATTGGAGGGCCGGCATTTCGGTAGAATTAGGAGAACTTATTGGGTGGGCTACAAAGGTGGGAGAATCATGAGGAGATGCGCATAGAGTGAGACGGAGATTATGTAGAAAAATAAAAATACTTTTCAAAAAAAAAAATTTACTCTTTCCTTCTTAAGTGGAAGATTTTAAGGCGATTTACTTCAGATTCGAAATAAATTTTCTTTTATCACATTTGTAGTTAAAAAACAGTCATTCTTTAGGCTTAAATTGCGACATTTCAACCTTTAAAACGTTGAAGTGAAACCAAGGGTTCTGATAACATCGGATTATAGTTAAATTTAAAAAGAAAAAATGTTCAACTTTTTAATTTCCGTTCAAAAATATTTATATAAAGGTTTTTTCAATTCTTCCTCTTTTGAATGGCAACGCGTATAAATAACGTTGGGAAATCTGTTAGCCAGCTATGAAAACCACTTTAACAAATTCAATTGATTAACTTTGCCTTCACTCCTTCATCTCTACGATGAGAGATATACATTCATTTGTACATTTATCCGAAAGTACATTGATGAAGTGGTACATGGCCTTGCATCCATCCTTTCAATACCCATTTTGTATACTTTACTTATACTGTGCACTCATCGAACAGCAACAAGGTAAACTTACTTATATCTAGCACAGAAGAAAAATAGCTTATGTAAGTGAGTGTGTTTGGGCTTGGTGTGTGTGTGTGCTGCGCGCGTCTTCTGTGGGAACATGTGTCGATTACATAAGTAAATTGAATACGAAGTTGTTAAAAGTTAAAAATACAATTTGTATCAAAAATAAGGAAAACATTTTTACGTATGTAAAAAAAAACAGCAAAAATATCGTGTCACAGATTCGTAAGTTTTTTTATGCTTCTCTTTATTTACAAAGTAATCTGAACTATTTGCATAGACTAGAGTTCAAGGCGTAATGGGTAAGGACTTTGCTTGCATTCTATGTAATTTTTAATTGAAAAAATCCAAAAGAAAAAGAATTAAAACCCTTGACGGTCGACTTTTCCCGCCTACTTTCTAAACGAATAGAAATTTAAGAACGTAATTATTTTCTCTTAGGACCAGATCTTTTCATATTCTTAGCTTATTTTTTTTTTCTTTTTGGGTAAATGGTTTGAAAACACTATGGTGGGCCACGGGCCGCCATTACCACCCGCCTCGACCACCTTATCGCTATTCGTATAACGACTTCTCTAATTATGGCGTTACATGGCAAGCAGTGAACGAAGTGGTCCGATCCGAACTATTCTTAACAGTGTCTGTCCTTGGGTCCAAACACTTCAGTGTACCCAATTTCGTCAAACTTTTTCAGAAATTCCGGCCTGTAGGTTGAACGCTAAAAAACAAGGAAGATAGATGGACAGACAAACTTAAATCTATTCAGAAAATTATTGTAAATCGATAAATGGTGAGTCTATCTCAAGTCTCTCTGTGTGTTGCAAACATCCGCGCGCGCAAACTTGATATGCCCGTCTATCACAACTGATGTAGGGTGCAAAACAAAAAACCACAAAAAAATCTCCACCCACCGTACGACCCTAAAAACATAACAAATCTTATGTCACTTATGTCGCTTTTATGACTTGTATTAAATAAATCTTATAGCGCCAATCGGTACTAAAATCGTACATTAGCAGATTTACTTACTTACTCTTATTGGCTTTTATTATTTGGATAAAATACATTGAACGCAAACACTTCGTAAACAAAGACGCGAATACTCTGCTGATATTCGTTTTTGATACGACTTTCGAAAATTATGCATTCAACGTTCCATCTCTCGAAAATGTATTTTAATGGTGACAGTGATATAGTATTAAATTTGGTTGTTATCATCAAAACCATTTCTATTCGCAATCATATCACTAAGCTGTACAATCTAATGACCATTTAAATGTCAAGCACGATTAATGTGTTAAAATGTGTAAAACAAAAGACAAAAAAAAAAAAAAAACATTTATTTCCTCGGTATTAGCATATTTTAAATATCATCGCTTCGACGAACATAACAACAACGTTACACATCTCGCACATCTCGCACATCTCGCAGATATATATTTAAAAGAAAAAAATTCTTTCAAGCGAAAAAGAAAAAATCTACGTCTACAATAATACTCAACTGAGTTTCACTTAAGCACCTATGCTGCTAGAGACCAGTTAGTTGAAGGGAAAGTTTTCATAGCTGGGGAATATTAGCATTTATTCAGTCCGTCAAGCTTTTTAAAACGTAATCATTTTTTTGATCCCTACCTCGGTCTTTCTTCTCGGCAAGAGCGGAATAACGCAAATATTAAATTAGTGGCACACGATAGAAGGGCTCATGGTGCGGGCACTAACACTTTTTATATCTCAATATTTTTATATATACCAATGGAACCACTTGGCAATATTTCCCTTTACTTTGAAGACTTTAACATCGCCTTTTATTTACATCTTTGGATCATTCTATATAGTAAAAGTTATTATCATATAAAGTGGATGTAAAGTGTTTATAGCACACAGGAGATACGTTTCCATGTTGATGGTAAGTGTAAGAAACTATGGCAAGTGTGTTCGCACTAACTAAACTCCAAAAGCACACCTACCTCGAGACAACGTTAAGAAGCTGCAGTATCTTCTTCCAAACATTAATTGAAATATTCATCTCTGGAAATCCATATCAATGTAAGAACTTTCTATTCCATCCGTCCCGCAGAAATCCAAGAAGTACTCTAAGCTTTCACTTTGATTTACTGTCAGTCCCGAGTCCCTTTGTGTTCGCAGTAAACGAAACAAAAAATATGTGACAATCCGGTCACAAACTATAAGCAAAAATATGTATTCGCATAGAGTGTGAGAGTATGAGAGCAATGGAATCGCTTGGAACGCCGCTTGCCGCTCTCTTTGTAATAATTACCTCGCTCTCTTTGACCATAAAATTGACAAAAATAAATACAAATTATTGTCAATCTCGTAAAAGTTATTCTTAATATTTATTTTGTTGTCAATTTACTGACTGAATCGTATTATCGCGGGTGGGTAAAGGTTAGGGCGAGGGACGTTTAGTTAGAAAGCATTTTATTAACCCATACTTGAATACGCTTTGACATTACAATTGCGGGAAAAATGAATTCAAAAATTTGCATACAATTCAAAATCTTTCCTACTCTGCATTCTAACATAAAGAAGAAGAAGACTGATTGAGACTATTTTTCAATTTCAAGCATAAATTTCAAGTTTGCATATTTTCTATTTTATGATAATTTTAAAACGTAATGAAAAATGACAAAAGAAATGATGGAAAATAAAATGTATTTTGTAGACTTTTACAAATTTGTACATCGAAAAGGATCGCTTTATGTTGCCTCCACTTTCCTTATGCAATTATGGAAATGCATGGTGAAAGGCATAAAAGAAAAATCAGGAATTCTTTTATTCTATTGAGTTGTGAATCGTAGCTGAAGCTGAAGAGGTGTTTACGCAATGGCGATGGCCTTCTTCCCTCTCAAACAAAGGCATACATACATACATTGAAACTGTTATAGAAATAAATCTTAACTTTTCCAGATTTCAGACGAACAAAATTCTAACTAGTCTTCGATCGCAATCCCTTTTCTCTCGCCTACCAAAGCAAATACGTCCAAGTCTCACGTCATTCGTCATTACTTAAATTTGTTTGCCTGACGGGGAGGGGGAGAGGTGAGGGCAATGTGCGAGGTTTCCACGTAGCTCATGCTAGCATTCCAATCTGAAAAGATCAGCCACGAATTATATAGATTTTGAGGGCAATGGGAGTCCCACCAAAATTCAGAACATCTATATGATTCCCTATCCTCGTGCAAAGCGTGATACAATGCACAAATATCAAGTGATTTAACACTCGTTCACTTTTTAAATCTCGAACTGTCACGCACTGTCATCTTTGTCACAGTCGTAGATAGCATCAATGCCTGATGATATGGTAGACACTGTCCTAAAGTCAGCCCTTAATCTGTTCTAAAACCATATCCCCATCGTTTACTTTTGCGATTGAAGTCATTAAACTGACTAACTAACAGTCACTTTGTGTGAGGCTCTAATTTAAAATCGAACAAAATTTAGTTAAGAGTTGTTCCGAAAAGAGAAAGTTGACGAACGAACTGATTTTTATGGGCAAAGTGAAATTTTCAATTGTTGCGAAGAGTGTCAACGAAGCAACAAACATCAAACGCACACCGTCCCGTGAACGTCGAACATGTTACTATGAAATCTATCAATAATCTTTCTCCAATTTACGAGCTTTACTATGCGTTGCTATAGAAGTTGATTAACTTACGATAAGAGGACGTCGATTTTCATGTTGTTTCAAGGTGAAATTAGATTTTCTACGCTTCAGTACATGTATGTTTGTGACAGCAGTGGTACAATGAAAAATGATGTGTAGGCCACCTAGTGACGATAGCAAGATGAAATGAACTTGTTTGTTTAGAGAGGAGAGGTGTGGGGCAATCCGCGTTTGTTGCGTATGTTGAGTATGTAAGGACTGAAATGAAAATCAAGTTATTGCTTGCACATGATATGAGTTCTATAACGTAGACCGGCAGGAAATTTTGCTACCAACGTGTCACAGAAACCAAAATTAAATCCAGGAAAAGTAATAAAATATTGGTATCTTTTACTTAACTATAAAAACTCAGCAGTTTATCTTATGTTTAATACGCATCTTCAAAGCATTCTTTATGTTTTCTGATATGGTTTTCGTTCAATCTCATTGCGATCTGTCGATAGACATTGTGTCGAAAATATGAGGTATTTCATAACTCATTTGCAATCTTTGTTTGAAACCTGTCTTGCCTTCGTTGTCGAACTTAATTTATGATGTGTTAGCTTCACCATGTATGACCCTCAAGAAATATGTTAAGTGCATTTATAAAATATTGTTCATTGTTTTTAACTTCATAAAAATGGTAAGAGAAAGCAAAGAATAATTTTTTTTTTTTTTTTGTTTATTATGAAAATTATTAAAAGTGACATATTAGAAAATTACATAATATATTGGCACTAGCAGGGTAAGTGAACATGAACAAAAAAGCGTATGATTTATGAGGATATACGGTGAAGAGTTCTTTTAGAAAAATTGTATGCTTGAGAAATTTATTACAACTATTTTTATAGACATCCAGCGACTATCTGGAACACATGAGCAGCTCAGTTCTTTGTGGAAAACAACACTAAATGGTTTATTTATTTATCGCTAAACATGTGTATATTTATCATAAAACATTGAAAGTACGGCGGAATGCAAAGGTGGATTGAATTCGTATTCATGAGAAACTAATGCTCAATACAACATAACTGGCTTTGGAAAACTCGCTCGTCAACATTAAAGCCTCTACTACTACTAAGGTTGCAATAACAAATTCTCTTTGCCCTTAAAATTCAGACGGAAGGACTCCTTTTTGGCGAAGATATTTACATTTGTTAAGTTATTGTCATTTATTTTCAGAAATTTAAATAAACCATCGCAGCTAAGTTAAATCAAACCTTTCTCGAAATGTCCCTAAAAACTAACGATCCCTGTCTCTTCCAGTTCAAGTTTTGCCAAAAGTTATGCTTTGCAAGCTCAACATCCAATACTGGGGCAAACATAGCAGATGCATATGCGGATCGTCAAATGTTCGAAACTAAAATTTCATAAGCCGTAGCTCTGAACCAATTTCGAATAAAAAAAAATCTCAGTAAATATATTGAAGAGAATGCAATTTGCAAACAAATAGTCACTGAAACGAACGATTCGAAAAATACGATACGAGACGAACGATCTTGGTCTCGTTTTACCGTTTACCGACAGTAAAATGGCCGTCCGTTGCAAAGAGCATTTTGGGTCGAGAAATTTCTTAAGAAACGAATCAAAAAAACGGTACGAGCCGTACAATGTTGGTTCTCTTTCGCCACAATAGCACCACTGCTCTGCATGGTTGCCCAAGAGCAAAGCAGTCCCTTGGGGCCCTGGGCCTGAAATGTCATCGGTCAAATGATTTTCGGCCTTATCTGCAGCGAGGAAGACACTTAGTAACTTTTGTGCTTTTTGCTTCCTCTGCATGGCACAATCGACCGATCGATAGATATGAACAAGGATTTGACATTCATACTAAGTAGTATGTACTCTAGCAATACATATTAAATTTCAATTTTCACACCTCCCAGAGAATAAAGCAAATACCAAAGCCACATGTCCGGTCATATTTTGATTCTCACCACCTTGAAGTCATTAGGATTACAATACGTTCGAGACTTCAACTGACTCTAGGAAATTTGTATTTAGTTTTCGGTAAATATCTCTTATAGTCTGCTTTTTTCAGATCGATTGCCATGGCTTTTACCCACTTTTTTATCAACACCCTCTCAATGTCATCTGAGATTGTATGAGTATAAATAAGTTTGAGACAAAAGCTCTTCTTATCTTCTTAAATTGGTCAAGACTATATATATATATGTTTTACATTTTCTCTAATTAATTTTTCCAAGTACTACAGGCGGAACGACCCCCCCTCCCCCAATATATACTCCCGTTCATCAGAGCTGGGTGTAAAGAATAAATCGAACAAAATGTTTCATTTAAATTGTCTTTATATAGAACTCGCTTCGCTACGTACTCTACTTTCCTATCGCCTTCCTGTCTTCCTGCAAAGTTTATAAAAGAAAAAAAAAAAAAAAAATTATAAATACGTGTAGCTTCAGAGAAAGAAATAACTTTAAACAAAAAGACGGATTAATTTTTAATTATACGCTTCAATGCATTTAATCGCCATAGACCAAATAGCATTGTAATTGCATCAGTTTTTATAGACATAGATGCAACATGACTTACGTACACAACATGCCGGACCGGACCGGACCGGCAGCAGCGGCAGAAGCGGCAGCAGCAGTCGGCTGTAAGATGCTTTAAAAAAATAAAGCAACCGAATTACAAACCAATGAATGCATATACATACATATATAAATAAATGCTGTTCATGTAGTGCTTACTACAAATGTATAGCTGCTTCTATAGGGTATTGATATGCATTAAGGTTAAAAACTGAACTTTGTCCAAACAAACTTTAAAAGTTTTCATCACATGGTGCATGGTTTGTTTCTTCTTCACTCTCGATATACGATTATTTGTGTCTTTGTGTGTGTGTGTGTGTGTGTGTGTGTGAGTTTCGTAAATTTCATCAACATTATCGAAACCAATTTTAAAATCCATATTCCCAAGAATGTATTATAATTTGTTATTACTGCTGTTGTTGTTGTTGTTGTTGTTGTTGTTATTGTTTCTGTTGTATATAGTAAACGAGAATTATCCAGCTGCTCTTAGCTTTTACTTTTACCTCGTTTTCATCTTCATGACTTTTTAGTTTAACTTGACTGACTTTTTACAGTTTCATGAATATTTAAAGGTCAAAACTCAAGGTACGATATCTACTCACACGTGCACTACACGTTGCTACTCCACACACACCATTTGTATTCGATGCATTGGTTGCAGTTAGCGTTGTTGTGTGGCAATAGAATTCATGCTTGATTACATTGAATTTCCGTTGAAACGTTTCCAATTATGTAGGTAGGCGAGTGCGCATATACAGTGAAACCTTTTCGCTTTGACCACAATGCGATTGTCCGACGGAATAATTTTGAACTTGAGAAGCATCCAATTCGAAAATCCAAATTCTTCATCTCTATCTCATATTGGAAAAGCCGTTATATTAGACAATATCTACATGTATAGGGTTTAGCGTTAATGTTCTGATATCTCTTCCCAAGTAAGTATGAGAAGCTATATGAAAGACCTGCTTCCCTTTTATCCTCGCTAACGATAAAAACATAGAAATTTCTGGATTCCTTGACGGCTTTGGAATTGCAAATGTTACGAAATGTTCTGGGAAATGCATATCTGCTCGATATTTCTTGATAAGCGGCTTCTGCCGATCACAACATGCAAAAAGAAATTCCTACGCAGTCGATCCTTCCATAACACCCATGCGTATAAGACAGATTCGTGAAACACTCCGAAAGACTTGCGATCGCATTCGTGCTATACGCTAATAAAGGGTCGTATAATGCGGTAAAAGGAAGACTGGGACAAACACATTTCTCTGTCTCTTTCTCTCTTTGGAAAAGAAAGTATTTATTTTTCAAAGACCATAGAAGTTATTGTCATAGATGTAGTGTCTTAAGCCCGGTTATCACAGAAAATTATTTTATTTTATTTATGACAACAAAGCAGTGACTCGTACAACATGAGTTCATGAAAAATGGAACGAGTTGCGGTGTTAAAGGGCGATCGACTATATTTGGCTTGCTTTATGCCTAATATCAGTGTTGTATCTAAATGGGGTTTCACTGTTTCTGCACTTATGTAGGTCACCAAATAATTTTGATTTGAAGGCAACGAGAACACAATCCCTCTCTTATTTATATATGATAACATATTAAGAAAATCACATTAAAGGTTTTTATAATTCTTTCCCATAAGTGTGTGCAGAAGCGATACGTATACCTATCCAGAAGGATGTTCGAATTGAATTACGAAAAATTGAGTCAAAGTAAAGGTATAAGCAATCTTCCCATTTTCGCATTTGCGGCCAACATTAAAGGGAAAACTCCAACCGCATTATACGTTATGTTCGTTACCTTTCTAAGAAAAAATCTTTTTCTCATATATTTTTTCTTTTTACTTTTCTTAAATGTCAATAATCATTTTTTACAATACATACGAGAGCGTGCACTTTACGATGCCACTTTGCACAATACATCCATTTACTGCAGCTCTTTGCGCAGTCTTATGAGGAAATTCAACCAAATGAAAAAAATGCAGAAAATAACAAAATCTTGAAAGTGTTATAAAAGCAGCACATAAAGACAGACAAGAAGCAAGAAACTTCAATTCTCAGATTAGATCCAATTGTGGATACCCGACATAAAGCAGATAATGTGAGTTTCAAAGTTTTCACGCGAATCTATCGCAAGCAAGTCAGAGAATCGCTTACGTAACATAAGATGTTTGCTTTTTAGCTTAAACAACTTTACAACAACTCATTATACAAAAAGTTTTGTTTCCCTACTTCCCTACATTACCCGAAAGGGCAAATGTGTTAATCAACCTAACATTCTTGCATTTTTTACTTAATCTCCGGTCTTAAAAACATAAGAAAAAGTTTGGATTTTAACAGCAGAGGTACGTACGTACAAAAGTGTCATTCTGAGCATAAGTCATCGTAAAGAAAATTTCCCAGCTAATATTCTCGAAATATAAGCACACCGCGATATGCTTTCAAACATACGAACAAACAAACATCTACACGTACATAATAAATTATTTAAAAACATTAAATAAAATGCGCGCCGAGAAATCGTAAAGCGAAAGAGGGCAAATCAGCTTAACAATCGCAAACAGAATGTTTCGCGTTTCTTTGCCTTTGCATAAGTTGTCAAAGCCCATCCAAATCTGAAAGTTAAAGATAATTTAAACGAAATGAGAACTAAAGTGCAATTTACCCTCGTAATCAAATATATTCGTAATGGCAAAGCTCTTGTTGCAAGTTGAGTCTTATTGCAACCAGTTAAGCTTGAACGTATCATTAAATTATTTAAGTTCCCCCACGTTTTCCCACGTTCTTGAAATTCGTAAAAAGTAACAAATAACGCTTCGGCTGAATAATTTTAACATGAAAACTAACATGTGCATCAATTTCATCCATTTCATGGTTGTTTCCTTAAAAGAAAAAAAAAAAAATGCTCAAAACGCATGCAACGTTTTAGAAATTGTCGAGGACTTTTGTTTATACGACAAGGTCTTGCTGGGTATGATGAAAAGTTACTCTCGATTTCTTTTTGCTTTTCAGGATACTAATGAAATACGCGTATTTTTACCAAAGTCAGGCTGAGTTTGGCTCCTTTTCTTATGGAATTAAAATGAGTAGTTCAAGCTCTTCAGAGATATTCCTCAAACGCTAAGGGTTAAGGGGAGAGAGAACCGTGGGGGGGAGAATATTTCAGAAAAGTTTTCTTTTTTTTCTTAAATCATCTCTTAAATCGTCAGGAATGATATAATGATATAATGATATAATGATGGGCACGCCTAAGCTTTAAATGATCTAAAAAATTCCATCCTTCCACCATAACAATCCTCAATGTGTGCTCATGTTTTCAGTATGCTAATAATCGTGTTGATGACGTTCAATGTGCAATGTGTCAGGTTATTCAAAATTCTAGGCCAGCATAGATAATAAAGTTCATGATCAACACATGATAACGCAACAGGTGCAAGGTCTTCCCACAACCGATTAAAGATTTTTCAAATAAATCCAACGCTTCGCGTCAGAAATGCTATCGGACTGATGGTCATCTGGGCTTTGGTGTATTTAACAAACCGTTATTATTACATAACGTTAAGTGTGTTGGGAGCAATTAACATTTCTGCGGTTATCTTCAGAGCACAATATCGTGTACTGCAGCCCCTGTGTGGGTGCGGATGACTGAAACTTCTTAAGAATTACGCCTGATCGTTGCTTAATTTTTACCTCAGCGGTAAAATTGCTAAGTCTTCTTTAAGAAAAGGGAAAAGGGAAGGGGGACTATAAACTGCAAGCATACACTTACTTAAACCCCTTTTACCGAATAGCGTTGGCATCACTTTTGTAAATGTTTGGTGGAAATGTTTTTTCTTTGAATTTGAATTTTTTGTTTTTGTTTTTGTTATATATCAACACTTTTGGGCTTCGTATGTATTATCGTCCTTTGACAAATACATTATTAATATTATTGGATCTACGTAAAAAATTGCAATGTCTGTCGTGTTACTTTTATGCATAAAAGATTTAAAAAGTAGTCACACGAAGAAGAAAAAAGACGCAAAAGGAAAATTAAGAGAAAGCATTACGAAGCAAGTAAAGAAAAATTGCAGTTAAGTAGCGAAAACCCACATAATGTCATGAATTTTAAATGCTTTCCATCTGAAATCTGCACTTTAGTGCAGATTGTTGAATATTTTAACAGTTAACTTCGGATAGGTGGTCGGACTTATTCTCCTTTTAGCAATTGAGAGAACGGTTTTATTTACAACGGCACACACAAACTCAATCATACGACGACACACTACAGACACATGGACATAACGGTCATATAGAGATAAACTTCGAGATCAAACATTTGCATGCACAACGCGGGCGTACAGTGGGTAGACAACCACAACAATCTACTGATGTTTTAGTGTTAACTTTACCGTTTACATACTTCTTTAACTTGAGCGAGAAGGATGCAGTCCATGTAATGCACTCTGTAGTCATGTCGTGTTTTGCAAGTGGATGATGGGCTCGCGATTTCTTAATGTTTTTTTTTTTTTTGCGGTATATGCAACGTCCTCTACTTTTACCAGTTGTTGGTTGTTGAAATGCTTGATTGTTTGGTTCAATGCTTGCTGTCTTTGTTGCTTTCTGTTCCTCTCCAGCCATCGTGCCACACGAACATGCATACATCTGCCATTTTTGTTTGGTTAGTTGGAGCGAAAAGAAAAAGTAAAAAGCAAAAGTCATGTCTTCGCAGTAGAATCTCTATTCTCGTGTATTATTCATAGAAAAGATAAGATGAGCCCTCGTTTTGTGCACAGCGTTTGCTGCACGTAACATGCATACTCGATTGCATGTATTCGCAAGAACATATGTCGTCCTCTTGTTTCCTTTGCTGCTAAAATGCAAATTTTTTCTTTATTATAAGCAGCAACCCGCAACCCGAGTCACCTCCTAGTTTTTGTCTTAGATTTCTGTTGTCTATGTTGTTTTATTGCCTTGTGACGAAGCTCATCTGCGTTGTATACCTATGTACGTTATGCATAGCATTTGTGAGCGGCACTCGCTGGATTTTTAAGGAAAATGAAGACAAAATATTTAATACCTTTCTACACACATACGCGTACACATTTAATGAGGCAACAACATATTCTTGCCTATTGTTGGGAGTGTTAACCTTCTTTGCATAAATGCTTAGGCCAAGAAAATACTCCGGGAAACGATTTTAATTTTCACGGTACCATCCAAATGTTAAGCTGTAGAACTTTTCATTTCAACCATGCGAACAACGATGACTATCTTGAGCCATCGTTTGGTCAAAGCAACTTCATGGACTCCTTTTTACCGACGTCGAGATTCAGTGTGCATTGGTTCTTAAAGCGAGACCGTTAATATATGTTATGTCGGTTACAGTGTAAAGTATTATAAAAGTTTTTTTCTTTTGTATCGAAAACTGGCCGATCTTGGGTACATAGGTCCAACATAAAATCTATGATTTTGCCCTTGCAATGCCGATAATTAAAACATCGTTGAAATATAAAGGTAAAGATTTTAATATAGGCGAGCGTGTAAATTTATTCAAAATACATGGACAATAAATAAATAGGGGAAAGATAGCGTCTGTGCAGGTTAGAATACGTCTCTAGATGGCCAGTTGTCGCTTGCTTGAAAAATGAGAATTGTTATGCATTTACAGAGATCTGGATTCAGTACAAGTTGATGATACCCGCTCTAGGCTTTTTTTCAACTAGAATTCAGGATTTAAAAGTTCTGTGCGATACTAAAAGGTTATGACACAAAGACTGCAGATAGCATATATTTTAGTCTTTTTCATATAATTTTATTTAGTAGTTTAATAGAAACTTGGCTTTGGAAGCGCTGATGATCTGCTGCTTTATTAGATTTTGTGTCGCCATTCTTTTCACTCCTACAACGACCTTTTAAGCATTCAGAAATGATGTTCAAAAAATATTGTAGAGATACGAATTCTATAAGTGACTCGAAAATTTGATTTTTCAAGTGAACTCACGGGTTGAAAATATATATATAATAACGCACAATCATATAAAATTTGAATCGCGTTTCTTTCGTCAACTTACCGCGTATCATGAACGTTCGTTAGAGCCCATGTGAAAACAATGCTTCTTCTGCATGAGCTATTGCGCCATCATTTTCCTTCTGAATATACCGATCTGTGCAAAAATTTTGATCAGTTTTTCGTCCTCGCAAAAAAAAATTTAACATAATCTATGGAACGTCAGCCCCGTTTTCCAAGAGCAACTCATCTATATTTTCGTATCTAATATTTAATTGAAAAGTTTATGATTATAAGTTGATGTGTTCTTACATCCAACTAACACTTGAGGAGTGTCATCGAGTCACAACATTGTCATTATCATTATAATCACCATCATCAACTAAGGCACAGAAAACTTTTCTTTTTCCATTTTGTTGCAGTTAATTGCCGTTTAGCAAAAATTTAAATACAATGTTCGAATAATTCATTCATCGGTTGGATAAATATCGTAAAAGTAAAAAATAACAAGCGTGTGCCAAAACTTATCGCTTTTTTTCTTTTTCCAATAAATTTCAGTAAATTTAGCCAGCAACCACCTACAGCGCAAGCTTTTGCTGACAAAACCCCGGTGATATATGTTCAGTGTATATATCAGTAGTTGTACGCAAGTAAGAAAATGTTTTTTTTAACTAATTTCCGAAGTGACAAAATCAGAAATTTACAACACACCGTCAAATGTTTTCAAAGAAACCGGCGGATGGATGCATACATACATACATACATAAGGAAAGCGTTTTGCACCAACAAGATGATGTGACATTTTTTAAAAGAAGAAGGCAAGAATGAAGAAAAAAATTGATAAGCCGGGGATTGAAGACGAACGAAGGGAAACTTGTGATATCTCTCTCTCTTCTTTCCTAACGAAAAAAAAAGTAAAATAATTTTCTATTTGTATTTTCCGAATTTCTTTTCATCTAAAATAAATAGTCTTTGACATTTCTTGGCATAATTTCAATGATTAAGAAGCGACAAAGAAGTGTTTGCCAAAAATTAAACTTGCAAGTGCATAAAACTTGAAGTTTGAATTTTGCTCATCTACTCATCGTAATGTACTTCATTATTACAATGCAAGAGAGAGGGAAACAAAGAACGAAAGAGGGGAAAGAGGAAAAATGCGGGAGGAAAGGGAGGAAGTAGAGGAAGAAGCCGGAAAAGTAATTGTAAATGAAAATAATTCACAAGCATTGCATTGCGTTGCATAGCGACAACATAGCAACAACATAGCAAGAATTCAAGACCAAACATCCGCAGTAGCAGCAGCAGCAGCTGCATAAAAATATTAAAGCGAATTATCTACACTAATAACAATAATAAAATGAACTATGAATGTGTATATATATGTGTGTGTGTGTGTGTGTGTGTGTGTGTGAAATTAACAATCCCAATAACAACAAACACAACAAAAGCAAAATAGCATTTTGGCAGTCGAGCGTTAAAAACGCATTTACGCGTTAAGTGCTAAGTTGGTGACGATTATAGAGTTTGCCTGCTCCCCTTCTTCTAGTTCTTCATTTCGCTCATTTCCATTATTTCTATGCACACGCACGCACTCACGTCTGTGCATAGCAAGTAATACATAAGTTGAAAATTTATTGTCTCATAGTCTTTGAAGAAACTCAGTTAATTATTTATACGCTTAACAATCGTTTGAGTTGATTGTAAATGTCCTCCGCTTCTAGTGATAGTGAAACTTATTATTATTTAGAATGATTGTAAAATTTTCGACACTTGTGCCAGCAGCACGCTCCCCCTCCCTGCATACGAATGCACTCTGGCAGCGTTATAAAGAAAAAAACTTCTTCTTCTCAAAAAGCGTCATTAACATCATAAGAGTCACTTTTTCATTGCATTGCATTGCATGTATCGTAGCAGCTGTGTACACATAATAATAGATTTACCAGCATGGGTGGTAGCGTTTGTGTAATATTCTTAAGAAATTATAGCGAACACACAACATTAACTATTTTAACTATTTTAGTGACTGTGTATGTCTACTACAACAACACTTGTTATGCTAATATGCTGTGTTACGATTTTCAACAAACAACAATGAATGATGCGATGAGTTCAGAATGCATTTCTTCTTTTTCTGATTATTTCGTATTTCTTCGCCATTATTTACTTATTCTTTTGCTTGACTGATTGTTGTTTTTGTTGTTTTTGTTATTGTTTGATAGCAGAACCAACTTTATGTAGCGTGAAAAGCGTATTTCCATAACACGTACAAGTATAAAGTTATTGTGTTAATCCTTATGTATATATATATATATATCTATAACACCCAGAATTACTCTTTGGAGATCTGATTTTTAACGCACTCATGGCAACTTAAACAAGTTCAGCCATTTGCTAAGATTTTATTAGCGTCCGCAATATATTTTTGTCCGCAAATTACTGTGTCCGAAAATATTGTTTATATTTCGAAAAAAAGCACACAGTTAACGAAGACAGTGGATATTTTCTAGGGTTGTTTGTGAATAAACCGATATTGACAACTGCAACATATAAATGATTTGAGGGCGCTATGCCGAAAGTAATTCATTGAAAGACAACTTTGCACACAGACAAATTTAAAGGTTGGCCGAACTACCTTGAAAAGTTCAAAGGTCACTTAAATCAGCTCAATTTTATTGTTTACATTCTGATGTAGTATCAGTAGTCAGCCCTGTTACAGAGAAGATGCTAATACAGTCTCATAATTGAAATTTTACGGGGGAAAATCACCTCCTAAAATAAAGTGCATATATATGTAAGCCATATTATCGGACACGGAAAGCATTTTTAGGTCATAGTTTTTGCTTCCCTTCGCTCATTTTTCGAAATACAAAAATTAGATATGGAAACCATTAGCTGCTTTTAGATCCTTGTCTTTGCCTAATAATTCAATAAACAGCTTCCAAGAGATATGAGATAGGGTGTTAAGAGATTTACTACGAATGAAATTTTATCCTTGTCGTCTTTTTCGTTTTCGTTTTCGTTTCCTTTTTAATTTTATTTTTCTTTTAAAACATTTTACGTTTTATACGCTTCAGCGGCCTCTGACGTCCTCTTTTGCGTTATTAGTTAATAATAATATTACGGAATATCTCTTTTATATTTATAAACACAATATCCAGTATATCCAGCTCTCTGCTCTGATAATACTATGCTTTATACAACTTTTTTATCCGCTACAGAAAGTACAGAGGAAATTATAAAGGAATTGCTTTACTACTATGCCCATCGACATATATGTCTGTCGTATTCTTTAAGTCTACAAATCTCGTCGTGCAGGATCCTCAGCATAAACCTATGCAGATAGGCTTCGAAATCGTTTTAAGAGCGAAATAGAAAGCAAATAAATTTATATCTTGTGTAAGATATGCTACTAAGCAACTACGCTGCTGTCTGTACTGACACTTTAAAAGTTTAAACAATAGCTCAAAACAACTCACCGGATTGTCGTAAACGCTGCCTGATAAGAATAGAAGTGAAGTTTTAGTAAATTTTTTCTCTCAAATTCTGATTCCGAACATACAGCTTCTAGGATGCATTTGACGCGTTTAATTGATTAGAAGTTCGCAACAAATCCTTGTCACTTGTCAAACTATAGCCAACATAATAGCATTAAATATAATAAATATCGAGCGTCCAAAGATTCGACCTAAGCTTTCCTCTCTCTCTCTCTCTCTCTCTCTCTCTCTCTCTATTGTTTTTGGCAGTTTCCATGTACATCTGTCTATATATATATATACAATATATTACAATACGCAAGCATTGCCCGGCATTTTCAGCAGCAGCAGTTAAGTCTAAGAAAAAAAAAAAAATTAAACAAAAAAGCAAACAAACTCAGCAACAAACTTCATTTTATAATATTACACATTTTACAATAAAAACGAAATAGAAAATGAACTTTTTATTACAGCTCCTCTTATACATGCATTTCAGCATGAATGCCACTGAGCAGTAGTTGTGTTGCTCAACTTAGGATACAGTTGTGTTTCACAGTTTAAGTTTCATAGCAATTATCTATGAATATTAATCATTGTTAAGGAAACTTTTGGGAAAATATCTGCGAAAAGGAGAACTGCGTGCGATCAGCTCTATTTTTCTCTTGTGTTTATTTGTTTTGAACTTTTGAAAATAGTTAACAAAAAAGTTTCTTTAGCACTTACAAGGATTTTCTACTTCGAACAATCTTACAATTTCTATAAATATTGTTGACTGCAAATAGTCGTGACATGTTAAGTCAAATTAAACATCTTTGATTTGCAACAACATTTGGAACAACAATCCAAAACAATTTTATAACGTGTTATTGCGAGAAATAAATAAACAATTAAACAAGCAAGAGAGTCATACCGGCCTTTGAAATAATCTCGCGTATTTAGCAATTCATTGCAATCCATTGATCCATTAAAATTATTTCCTTCTTTGGAATTTTGAAGTAAATTTGATTACGAGTTTTAAACCGATATCAGACAACATGTCACGCTTATTCAAGCAGTTTTGATATGCTCATGGTATTGCACTTTATTTGTAACCGTTTCAAAAATATTCTCCGACATGTGCAGTGAAAGCACTCACCAGCATTTATAACTTATTCGAGAAGTCCGCATAGCAGTCGGATTCAATTTTCGGACATTAGAGGGACAATTTCCGCATTTTACTTGTGAATTGTGCACAGTTGTACTGTACATACTATACCCCGTTACATAAAAGATTTCGTTGAATTCACAGTTCAAAGACACGGGCTTCGCTATCGCTTATAGGGAAAACGAAGAAGTAGTTGCAATGCATACTTTAATTAGGATAATTTTGTTATGCGTTCTTCACAGAGAACTTGATGTACACTTAGGTGAACTTCTCCAACTTCCCACGAAGCCCTGTAAGGCGCAAGAGCTGTTCTATCTATCACATGCGTCGGTTGACTAGAAGGTAATGAGAAGGTATAGAGTTTCAAATATGCATACGTTGTAAGGAAGGAAGAAGCAAAAGTTTTAAGTGAAGTTTATCCATTTGCAGTGGCGATCTGCTTAAGAACACACGCGAACGAATGAAAAACGTGCTCTGGATGTCATAACCCATTTATAAGTTTTGCATAAAGAATTGCAAAAGTGGAAAAAGTACAACGATACACGTACATACGTGGACTTATTAAAGCAAATAGAATTCAATGCAATCCGATGCCTTGTATTAGTTTACACTTAAATTATGAGGTACAACAAACAATTACATGTTAAATGTCAAAAATTTCCACATTTACTGCCACCATAATGAATATAAAGAGAAAATTTTTCGATTTTATATTCATTTCATTCAGTTTGAAACAAAAATCACTAATTTGTAGCTAAACAAGAGAGTAATTGAAACGAACAGGTCACCTGCTCAGGGCTTAGTAACCGTTAAACCATAAATTATATTAATTTGAAAGCACAAATACTATTGTGTTAACATATTTAGGCAAAAAACCAAAATCCATAAATGCACGTGCGTGCGTCTATAGAAAATATAAATAAAATTTAATAGCAACAAAATTCGAAATATATTATCGTTATTATAAATAATAAAAAAAAAAACAAAGAGAAAAATTTCAATTTAATTTTCGAATAATATTTGAATTTTTTTTTAAATATTATTTAATTTCACACACAAGCAAAGAATATTATATCAATTAAATTGCATTCATTAAAATGAACATGAATTGAATGCAAATTCTCCCTAACATTAGATTACATTCTCATCTCTGTTTGCCAACAACCAACAAGGCTTCATAACCAAATAAAGAAAGAAATCCATCACTGAGTTTAAAACCTATTGTTAAACTTAACTGTATTTCATAGGCTTTTCTTTATCAAACACGCATCATATTCTAAAGCAATGAGTTTAGGTCGATTTCGATAAGAGGAGCAAGAAAATCTTCTAGCCAATGCTATTACGTAATTACAGCAAAGAAAGTTTAACACACAGCAGCAGCAGTGTGATATAAACTGACCACTAGGACAATCCGGTTCATAGCCATTGGCCTTCTATGTTATTTTCGTTGCCTCATAAAATCTAAACAATTGAAGATTTCCGAGACGAAAATCGAAGTATATCAAAAAATTATATCAACATATGTCAAAGCAGTGATTGTAAGTGGTCTGAATGCCAGCGGCCTATGCTTCCCTGAGATTCCTCTAACCAGATTTAATGGTCCTATTAGTATTTTCTGGTAGAGCAAAAATAATCGAATTGATAAATGAATACATGAACAAATAACGTGCGTGTGTTTAGCAAAGCAAACCTAGTAACAAAGCAAATTGCACTCAAATCACAAAATATTCTAACAAAAGTTATTTATGGTCACATATGTTAGCCTTACAAGTGAAAGCTTCAAATAGCATCTAACAACTCGTAATATGGCTGAAGCTAGAAATGTTTTACAAATAGCGATCTATCCGGCGTATGAGTGATATATTTTCTTCATATCTTTATATATTCTTTATATATCTCTTTTATATATTTTCTTAATACCATTTCCATATATTACGCGGTGACCCACGCGACGTATAAGTCATTTATTTTTTGCCTCTTTTCTTACATTAAAAGCGACGTAGGAAAAGACTTTTCGAATATTTAGGACACAAGTTCGGATTCCTAGACTCCTGCCATTGCATGTAGAAGACTCGACCTAAGACGACTTCCTTCCTTCCTACTTCTTGTTTAATAAATTAGGAAATCGAAGTTGTACAAGTTCCATACAAAAAAAACATAACGTGTAAGCGACGTGCTCCTACATGGTCTTTAGATGACTGCATTTCTTCTCCTCATTATTATTATTTCGAGGGCAAACCTACCGAAGGATTCTTATAAATGCCTGCACAATCTTTTGCTTATACACTATATAGCGGGGGCGTTTATGAATCTTTTTCAACTAAAACTTGATATTTTCTTTCAGGAAATAGTTAAGACTGGGAACTAGTTATGTAGAATACCAGCATAGAAGAAATGCTAGATATCTGAGTTTTAGTTGAAGTTCTTGTGAAAGTAAACACTTTCGCAGTCCTTCTGGCAGAACATAAAACTCTGCCGGAACTTTTACGATTTTCTTGGTTTCCTTTTTGCCTACTTAAGTGCTTCGAGCAGCTTTCCCCGATACTTTGAAAGATCTGTTCTTTGTCATCGCATTTTAATATTGATAGACTTTTCTTTTTCTTACAATTAGCTCGCATCCTAAGCTCTCTGTATATAGATTATATTTCATTTCTTAGTTAAAATCCAGTTTTGCCCATCACTCTAGCACGTGAAATATTTTACGATAACTGCTTTTTCTAATTTCTGTCTAACACAAACACGACCAAAAATTCGCTATGCCTGTAATTTGTGGGTATAAAACTTTAGTTTTCTTCATTTTTACTTAATTTATTTAATTATTTCTTCATTTTCATCTACTTTACGCAATTCGAGAATTATAAATTCGATAATTCTTTCTTTCGTTTTACTTTAAAAAAATCGCTATGCTCCGACGTTGTGGGTGTAACTACTCCTTTCTTCTTTTGATTATTTTTTCCATTTCGTTTTATTTTAGATAGCTTACGATAAACGATAAATTCTGCATTGTTTTATAATTTTTGTCTACTGTCTCCCAACACACTCACTCACTCGTCATCAAATGTGTTGAAAAATCCATTTTTTTTGCTCGCTTCATTATTTTAATATCCATCACCTGTTCTGTTCAGTTCGTTTTTCATTTCCGTCTTTGCAGAAGGATTCGTTGTTTACTTTACATTAAATGCGAAAATCGATTAACCCCAAGGACATGCATTTTAATTTTATTTTATTTAAACTTGAGCTTACAATGATAAAAATTACATTCGCTTTGCCCAAACATCTAGTTTTGTAGGTTTAAGAACGGGAAATGTATAACATACACACCACCTGCACCAAGGATAGGTACATGAAAGAATAGCGTATTAAAATGACTCGAAACCTGTTAAGAAAATCAATGATCTTTATTAAAATTGACTTTTCGTGAGATGACTCTTCCCATGACTCTTTTCCTGTTGCAAATCGTCCAAAGGAATGAAGACAAATTAAAGGTTAGAGAAAATTGCAAAGGACAGACGGAATATGATTCTGAACAGTAATGTATAAATAAGATAAAAGATGGGTCTCTCTCAATTTCTGCTGGTCGTTACTACATCGCCCACAAAACTAGTGTGCACTTGCACTACAAGTAAAAGAGTGTCCTTTGAGAAACTCTTTACCGGACATTCGCTTTCGAATCCCGAAGAAGAAGCAGAATTTCTCACTTAATGATAATACCCATCCATCACACCCATCCATTTTAAAAAATGTTTGCTAATCAAATCAGATTAAGAAAACTATGCAGAGCTTTCGTTAACTTTCGTTAACTTTTCTCGTGTCTTTTGAAGATTTTTTTTTTTTTCTATATAATTTGAAATCAAAGAAACTACATGGCCGATGTACAACATTTAATACTTTTTTATACAGCTTGTAACTGTAACATTTTAATTATATCCATGATTGCTTTCAGCTCAGCTCTCGTGAGAAATTGTTTCATAATTCCTAGCATTTTCAACACATTGAACTCAAATATAAAAGTTGTATAAGTTTGTATATATATGTCGCTTTATGAATCTTAATTTTCGTATTAAAGGCCGTAAAATTTTGTCTTTATTGGCCAAATAACAAAATTAGCACAACTATGCCCTTAATTCATAATTAAACTGAACCGATCAAATATATCATTTTCTCCACTTTTCCTTTCTTTAAATTTCATTTATTTATATATTTTATAAGTTTTTTTTATCTCTTTTGTTACAAGCAGCACTTGTATATTGTGCATTATGACCACACACTCACACATACTCGTCGGTTTATTTTGAAGTCCAAGTGTCATGTCATGTTTCGCCATTAAAAAATAAAACTAGTGGTCATAGCTCGACCAGACAGACATCAATTGTAAAAGGAAAAGAGACCACTGAGTTTAAAATTCTTAGAATTGTGTGCAATCTCTCATGCAATTTGCCATTAGAATAGTACTTGACATGAAACTTGTTTCCCAAAAGTTGAACTAATTACCTTCAAATTGACGTGAAAAACTTTTTTGCAGCAGATTTTAGCTCTATCGTGGCAGCAGAGAGAACGAAAAAGAAAATATAAACGCCCTGGATTTTGTTTACCACGCACTCTAAAAGATTCTTTACAATTAACAAATAAGACGAAGGTGGTACCCTTTTCAATGGGCCGGATATCCCCGTGTTGCCAGATACATGCAGCAACTGGTTAGATGGATTGACGCAATGTAGAAACTCAAGACAACTATGTACGGGTCTAAATTTTGTAGCCTTAAGAAGTATGGAGCAGATAAACGAGCTGGACGGATGGATAGAAAATGTCATATCGCATCAAAGTCCTGCATCGATCAAGCGCATAATATGTATTGAACATGTTTTTCGGATCTTTAGTGTGAACCTCTCGCAGTGACACGTACAAAACTATCATAATAACTACGTATGAGAAGTTTTTCAAATGCATTGAAAGCTTATTATGTTTGCGTTTCAATTAAATGTTACATTGCTTTCGTCATAATTGGTCAAGTGGGCTACGTTCGTGCGTATGTGTGTGTATTGCGCGCACTAGTTTTTCCGACATGCAATGTTTATCTATCGGTTTAAGTAGCGTTACATTTTCCTTTAACACATAATTACATTTTTTGACGCAATGCTTGACATTTCTTTATGCTTGTCCGTGCAGACCCACTTTGACGTACACATACATAATATTAACTTAATTATCCCCTTCTTGTATATATATACATATGTATGACCCTTTTATAATCTCCTGTCGCTGAGATTACTCTCACTCTCTCACTCTCTCTCTCTCTCTCCCTTCCTTTTTCTGACTCCTTCCTCTGCAGGGGTGTGTATGCACGCTTTCAAAATAAAACAATTGCCTGCATTCACTATATACATGTATATGTACGTATATAACAGTGTAGGTTTATTGCATTATATTCTCTTATTATAGTTAAACAACATGACAAGCAGAGAAGGAAAAAAAAACAAAAACAAAAAAAAATAAAAGTTTTATTTTATCTTTCTTTTGTGATGCTGTGTGTGCAATAATCACTCGTATAAAAACATTTGTGTTCGTATTTTTACATCACTGCATTAACACACTCACACACACACACACACACACACACACATATGTATATATATATATATATATATTAAAAAGCGTACTTGTACGTCTTGTATGTGCGAACACGTTTGTGTGGTGTGGCACTGACCTAATTTTTTACATTTTATTGTCTTCCATTGTGATTACGGTTTCACTTCAGCTTTCATTTGTTCATTCATTCAATAAAATCACTTGTACACATGCAGATACATTTGCAAATCTTAAGAAACCTACACACACATCACATCACATCACATCAGCTCCAACGCTCTCAATCAAGATAAATTCAACAGATACTATATAGTGAATAGCAATTTAAGATAAGCATGCAAGCAATAAGAAAGAAAGGGGGAAACTAAATAGATTACGCTTTTAGTAATAACATTAGAATTCTAAATTAATTTTTTAAAATTTAATTAATTCAATTAAAAGCACTTTCAGCTGTTTTCAGCGGATTAAGCGAAACTAAAGAGTCAGCTTTTCTTAAAAAGCACCGCATATTTTCAATACACGCTCCACACGCACTATCGAAGAATAAAATTAAGCGAATAGTTTGCTTTATTCTTCCTCCTCCAAATATTCCCGTTATTTATGTGTAAATGTACTTTACAAGAATCATCTCAGGCATATAAGAATGTTGTATTCGCCTAGGAACAAAGCTTGCATACTTAGCGTATGTATGAAAGAATGTGTGAAACACACACATTTTCCTTTGAAGGCCAATTTGGCGGTAAGAAAACATATTCGGTTTCAAAATGCAATTGAAAATAATTACAACGCCATCTTTGGAAATATGCTAGAAGAACGAACTAGGGAACGTAACACCTTCCGAACAAACAAAGATGCGTACAGGCGCACAAAGCAAATAGATTAACGGGTTGCCGTATGGGTGGCAAAAAAATAAAGGAGTGAATGGATAAGACCCAGGTAGAGTCCAATTGGTATAGACCCAAACAGACGTGGAAGGAAGCAAAGACGGACGTAAGCACCGAGACACATACCCTTATGTTGGATAGAAGGTGAGCGCAAGGAACGCCATATTGGACAACGGAGTCGAACAGATCAATAGGTAGACGGAGAAGAAAAAATAAAAGCCGGGAGGAATGGACGGATGCTTTCAGCGACATAAGAGCATTCCATATTTAATTCTTCATTGCTTAACAGTTCATCAAAGATATCGTTTCTCATTTAAAAAATTCTCTAGTTGGTCTTCACTAAAAATAAAATTTACGTAAAATTTTCCGTACGAAAATGAAAGCCTGAATGCACATAAAGAGATTGTTTACAGATTTCTTAAGAACAAAATGAAGGCGTAGCGTTGTTTACAAAACAATCCTTGCTTGCCTTTACTTGATCTTTCCTTCACGTCTAGCGCAGCAAAGGGAAAATTTGGAAATATAACGACAAGATATAACGACCATCCATACTAGAGGTGATCAACCGCCAGCCCGCAGCCGAATCTGGTCCGCGATCGAGTCCAGCCCACTACGTTTATAATTTTTTATAAAACTTGATAAAAGTCATTTTGCTCGCACATAGCAATGTAGCGAAAGGACCGGCGTTCACCGGCCGGTTTTGTTAAAGTGCTTACGCTCTTCCCCTTACAGTAAAACTACTTTGAAACTTTATTTCCGGAATGTTTTAGGTGAGAATATCAAGTTATCACTGCGCAATGAAGTAAATATTAATACATTAACATACATATGTAATGCATACACAAGATTAAAGCGAAAGCTTCTTCTTTTTAACTTATTTTCTATTCACTAGGCAAAGGAACAAAAAAATCCCTTTTTTATTGTATTATTCTCTTCTTTTTCTTTTTTTATCACATATCAATCGTCCTTTGAGGGAACAAATAGTTTTAGATCGTTGTGTGTTCTCTATTGACCTTATAATTGACGTCGTTGACAGATCAACTTCAAGAAATAAATCAAAATAAAGAAAAGCAAGGAGTAAGGAAATGTTGTTTAACTGTGGCCGATTATTTTATACCCACTGTCGTTATTAACAAAAAAAAAAAAAAAAGTGAAATTTTATTACTCGATGATATATTGGGTGGGGCATGGCCGGTTTCTCCATTTTCTCTCAAGTACTACAAGATCATCCACAGGATATACATAGGCGTAGAAACGTTTATGTTTCCTCAAAAGTAACGAGCAAACATCCGAATTTTTTTTTCTATTTAAAGAAAAGACATTATAGGCCTAGACGTACATTATAGGCCTTGTGTCCTTGCACCTTTCAATTTCTCCCATTTTCAACATTTCAACCTGGACGCAAGGACTTCCATTGTTTTTGCCAAATTTGAAGTCAATATTTTCGTTTTCCGAAAGCCGAAAGGCTTTGCACGTATGGACACTTTTAGATCGTTCTTGAATTTGTGATAGTGACCAACAATCTATATACTCGATAGGGTTAGTGAAGCTTCCGTCCGATTGTTGCCAATGGTTTGTCAACGTAAACATATCATCAATCATTAAGTTTATTTTAATTTACACACAACTGCACACAATTATTTGCAATGATGTGTGTGCCGTTTGTTTGCATGTTTATCATTCGCATTTAAATAGTGAAGTTTTTGTCATACAATATTTTAGAAGACATGCATCTATCTTTCTGTCTATATGCACATTTATGTAAATACGCATTTTTTCGTTTATTATTTCATTTATTTCTTGTCACATCAAATAATTTTATTTATTTGTTTTTTTCCCGTTTTTTTTTTTCTCTCTCTTTTTCTTCTTTCTCCTCTTACGTTCTTCGCTTGGCTCGTTACGCTTTGACTAAGTTTTTAAATAAACTCTAACTAAAATGTAAGCATACAAATGCACGTGTTTATATATAAATATCTATATATATATATATACATATATACATATATATATATAAATGTATATAAACGTATATTTGTTTGTTTGCATGCCAACTCTATTTGCTTGTATTTTTTACTTGTATCTAAAAAGCGCAAAGCAACGGCAGCAACGGCAGCAACGGCAGCAACAGCAGCAAAGAGAGGTATAGCGACAAAAAGCAAAAAATGTTTATGTTTAATCACACAAAATGTACACACAAACGCACGCAAGAGAAATGACAAAATACATAGATTCGTGATAGAGTTGTAATAAAAATGACAGAAACTGGAATAAAAAATAAATAACTAAACAATTCAAAAAAAACAAAAAAAAAAGACCGAAAAAACGAAGCAAAACAAACATAAAACACAGGCATGCAAACGTTAGGAAAGCAACTCATTCATCCTCTCATTGAGAAAACAAATGTAAATGGCCTAAAAAGGGACATCAAGCTGGTTAAGGGTTTGTTTTACTCAAACTTAATACCACGGAGCTGGCTTTGAATTTAAGTTCACTTTTTTAGTTCACGTTTAAGTGTGTGTGCGTTTAATGCGTACGTGCTCGTGCTAACGTTGTGTTTTAATGTTATTTTCTAAAGCCCTTTCCTACGAAACGAGAGTACATTAAGTTTTTCAATCCATTTGTTGTCACATTCGGAAACAGTCATAAGAGTCTTCAGTATGAAGCATAGACATTGTGTCGATACGTACGATTTTTGCTATCCCTACTGCTAACAAAATTAAGACCAACCAAAATTTTCATTGAGTTCTCTGGAAGTACCAAAGCATTCTCCTCTCTATGATTTGCGGGACAATTTTCTAATAAAAGTGATGTCGGAGCGTTCTCTTACGAAACTCAATCGAAACAACTGTGACGAGTATACACATTGCCAGTGACCGATCGTAATTCCAGAATACATCCTTAAGTTTTAAACGAGTTAGCAAAGGCGAGTAAAACGCGAGAAATCAGCCGCAGAAAGAACATTTACCCATATTTGACTTACGACTTAAGCCAAATGTCAATACAAGGTCCCGCACATCGCTGTGTAAATGGCCCGTAGGATTTGCTTGAACAAAAGAGGCAGGCTTCCACATCCAATGCACTCCTATACAAAACTTACTGGCTGTTAAGCAATGGCCATAGACGTACATCTGAATATTGTCCCCTTTGCTTCTCGACGCTGCAAAAGCTGCGGAATAAATTCGTACAAGCGCTTGTCCATGTGGCCTGAATTAGGTAAAAAGAACGCTGATTATCGAGGCTTCTCTGCTCTCACATTGCCTCTCGACTTAAAACAATAAACAAAAATCCCGAATATTTTCATTGGAGGAGGGAATGCAACGCTATTAAGTTTTGACGGCTTTGACGGTCACTACTTACTTTACGTTTTTCCGTCACAAGTTCAGTTTGATCCTAGTCTTATAAGATGTTTGTGATTTCAATTCAGTACAGCTTAGCGCTTGGTTTTTACGGGACCTTTGCGCCGCAGGGAATTTTCCAACAAAACCCCAAGACAAGATAAATCCATGTTCGAGCTAATCTTGCAGTCGATAGTGCCGACCAAGGCACGATCTCCATTTCTTACTTTTTTAGTTAAGTGATTTTAAAAATCAAAGAAAGAAGAAGATTGTGACCTGTGTGTTTTCCTTCTGATCATTTATTTTATCTACATCCAGGACGTCTGTATTTATAGATCGTATATATTGAAAGTGATTACCTGCGACACTTTCACGATATTTAAAGTTTAAAAAGAAAGAAATCAAGCCGAGCACATGCGAACGAATTATTTTAAGTTACACAACAGATTTTAATATATTCGGTTGATTTTGGAGGCCCGCTAGCAAGAAGTATCTGCCAAGAGTGGTCTAATCTACAAAAGTATAAATAAAACAATATTTAGTCGAGTATAAATTAAAAGCTCTAGGGGATATATGGTTACGTTATGTCCGTACTTCTTACAGCACGCATCGTATGTATTGACAAAAAAAAACCAAGAGCAGAAAAAAAAATGGTTTGCTTTTGTCTTTCCGAGTTTTTGCCTTCTTTTTTCTTGTTCTTTTTTTAAAAGCTTAATGCTATGTGCTATAGTATAGTATATGCCTGTATATGGTTATTGTTAGCAAGCATTGATGTTACTGCTGAGGCTATTGTTGTTGTGTGTTGTACGAATATTGTAACTAAGCAGATAAATGAAAGCCAATTTGCTTATGACATACGCATACAATGGTCATAAAACATTCAAAAGAATGAAATAACAAAAATTTTGGCTTACGAAACATGGAAAAGGTCAAAACAACTTTAACGGCTTACAGCACAACTCGATACAAACATGTGAAGTGTGCAAAAAAAAAAAAAAAAAAAAAAAAAAATCCTAACCAAAAATAAGTGATAAAGCGACTCTGATAAGAAAGATATCCTTGAAACCATACGCAGTGGGCAGTGAGAGAAAGTGGGGAAGAGAGGAAGGGAAAAAAAAGGAAGGGGTAAACAAAAGTAAACAGAATAATACTCTGTTATAAATAACACGTTTGAGCAAAGGGGCGTTTTTTTTTTACATCTAATGTTTTATATGAAGAGCTCATCAAAATGTGTGTGCACTTCATATCTAAAAATTGCTAATGTTACTCATACAAAACACGAAAAAGTTCCCTGGATGTATATTTTCATAGATACATTTTCATCCGTACATATGTACTTGGACATGTGCTCATGTTACAAGTAATCCAAAATATATTGAGCCTTCGTACATCAGTCAGTCAGTTAGTTTATTAATTCAACTTATGATCATAAATGTTGAGTTTTTTTTTTTCTATTAAACGCTTTCCCTTCTGCACATTCAATATATTTTAGACAGCTTAACACTTGTTGTAATTCAAAGGTTTCTTTTCGTTTGTCGTTTTTCCTATTTTTTTTTTTTTGCTTTCATTTCCAGCTCTTTTTATTGCCTTTCTATCGTCCACTTAACATTGAAAGTTTATTAGAGTGTGCAGTTGCATGTTGTGTTACGCGCATCATAATTAACTATAAGCTAAAGTAATGTTTAAAAACTTGTTCTCGGTTTATTATTGTAAAAGTTTTAGCAACTCATCTGCCTATAGCTAGTTGGATCCGGCGTGTTTTCTACGATTTTTTTTGTTTTTTTTTTGTTTTTTCAACTTACATGGATTTTCGTGAAAAATGTTGTGCTTTTATTAGTTGGCCTTTTTTTTTTTTTTTTCTTGACTTCTCGTGTATTTTTTCAAGGGCTTACATGAATACATGCTTTTACATGATTTTAAAAACTATGTGCATATGAATTGTTTACAACACATTTCTATCTTCGTACATATTCATATTTGAATACACGGCACTTATTTGTTTACACGTATTTGCACAAGCATTCATCCTACGCAGCAGAGAGAGTACGTACGTACATATTGCATAAAAAAAAAAAAGAAAAAAAAAAAAAAAAAAAAAAAAAAAAAATTGCACACTTTTTCCTCTTTTATCCTTTCGCATAAATATCCGTTTTTGCGCATTATTTGCTTTAACACAAATAAAGGAAAACCAATATTTATTTATTGCAAATTTGTACTTTTTTATTGCTATCGATTACTGCTATTTGAAAAAAAACAAAAGAATTTTTAAAAAAAAAAAAAAGAAAAAAAACTTTATTCTCAATTAGTTAAATAGCTTAAAATCGCAATGTTTTAACATCGTTTGCGGTGTTTCTGTGTTCTTATTACAAAAAAAAAAAAAATAAATAAATAAATAAATAAAAAATAAATATCATAATACAAAAAAAACACGATGAAAACTGATTTGATTATGCCGATGTGCATAACTTGGTGGGAAATTAATTTAAAATTAATCAGGATTCATTAATGGAACATATCTTTGATTATATGTCAAATTACTCGCCATCTGATTAATTACCGGTTCAATCATATAAATAACTTTATGCTTATGGCCGTGTGCACACATTTGAATATTAATATTAACAAATCAGAAGCTGCGTACGGCGCCTTCGGGTGACTACTTCACTACTGGCTTCAAGGCAGCAGAATACACACAACACAACACACACAATCAACACACAGAATTTAAGGCAGATAACACACAACACAGAATCAATAGACGATTTACTAAATAATCAGCAAATCGTCGAACTGGAACGTGCAAATGTGCCGCCTCTCCCGTTTACACCGGTCCCTCCTTTAACACAAAGTGATGTCTTATTTTAAGGCACCCTTTGCTGGACCTTGTTGACAGTAACATGTGCTCAGAACAATTCAAGTTTCTTTCCAACAAATTGGTTAACCGCTTCGTCATCTATCTAAGGTGACAAACTGAGCAAATATTAAGTCCGTGCATACGTACATAAGAAAAAGGTTGAAAAAGGCAGCTGAGTGAGATCGATTTTTCGATTCTTTTCTTTCTATTTGTCTTTAAAAGCAACAGCAGCAGCAGTTGTCATGCCCACATACAAGCAAACGAGGCGGATACTGTTACGTGCAAGTATCGGTGCGATCAACATGGCACATATTTATTTATTTATTTTTTTTTCCTTTAATATCAGCAATTATTCAGGGGATACGTGCACAAAATATTGGAAAAAGGGAAAGACGTGGGGAGAGGCCGCAATTTAGCGGTTCTGTGCCACAATCTATATGTGTTATGAATTTACAGGCTGCGCACTCGTTGTAGCTATGGCGAAACCAAGTAGTGTCAGACAGTGGTGAGATTTGAACCCGCGAACACTATGTAGGTAGTGGCTTCTCTTATCTAATCGCCAAGCCGGAGCTGACATAAGCAGTACGACAGCTTTATACCACTGAATGTTTTCTTGCGGTTGACCCCCTTGACTACTTGTCTTCCAAACTCCACTACTTCTACTATAGAACCTAATGGTTTAAATGGTCCCTTTCCGTTGCTCCCAAACAGTCCTTGTATCAATAAATCAATCTCAAAACGATTGGAAAAACTGCAATTGAGACAGTTGGACTATCATTATTTTATATAAATTAGGCATGAAATCCCAAATTTTGATGTTTTTTAATAAATTTTAGCTCAAGGGCTTGAACACAGAGAAAGAATTTTTATATTAAATTCTAATTTTACATTAATGTTAATGTAAATGTTAGACGAGTAAAATTTAAACTCAATGTTACCTTAAATTACGTCGAACTATATCTAACAGCGTGTTCGGGTCTGCAAATGTTAACAGACCTAAGGTATATGCAGACATATGTGGACTTTATGTTTATGAAAAGTAAAATGTAAAAAACGGAAGAGAATCGGAGGAATTGGAAAGAACATCAAGAGCTTTTACTTTTCAAAACGGAAATGTCTCTCTCATTTGCTGAGCAGAAGAAGAGATAATGAATATGAGAGAGAGAGAGAGAGAGAGAGAGAGAGAGAGAGAGCATAATATGCTCTACATAAGAACAACAGCCTCTTGATAAAAAGACATCATTGCCTCTTAAAATTCTTTTTTATTTGGGATAAAATTGCTTGAAACTTGAAATGCACGCGTTTTGTAAACGTTCACGAGATAACATAGATGCGGTAGAATACGAATAGAGAAATTCAGTAAAAAAAAAAAAGAAAAAAAAAGAAAAAAAACAAATAATGTAAAAAGAATTCCTACATATCATTGTGTGGCGTATGTCGAGACATAATCAAATACCGTTAGTCCTTAAATTACTTCAGTACGAAGTAAAAGTGTCAACGGGAGCGTATGTGTCTATTGGTTTTTCTTCCGGTCATTTAAAACGTATTATGTTTTTATTCCATTGTTTATCGTATGTTTACTGGAGTCATACAGTTATTTGCCATTGAAAAACAAACAAACAAACAAACAAACAATTTAAGTGAGTTTTTTCTTTGCCTTTTTTTTCATATCGATTTGAATTGGATTGGACTGCTGTGTTTAATGTCTATAGTTGCACACATGAGGACAAAGTTGATGACTTTATATTGTATTAATAGTGATAAATGTTGTTGTTACGTTGTTCTTCTTTTCTTTTTTTTTTCTTTTTGTTGTTGTTGTTGATATTGAAAAGTTGTTTACATATCCACATGTGCGCCTGTTTACTGACATCTAATATAGTGTGCGTGTGCGTGTGTGTGTGTGTATGCGTTTGTGTATGTGTGTGTGTGTATGTGTGTACAACTAACAGTGAGTGAGTGAGAGTGATTTCGATTAAACAGACAGAGTAGGGAGTGCGTTAAATTGATTTATTGCCCGCAATTGTTCATGCACTCAAGAGTTGAGTAATAAAGACATTCACTAACACAAAAGGTAGCTGCTGCAAATGAGTGCTTGCTTGCTTGCTTGCTTGCTTATGCATAAATGAGTCAATAAATATATGTGTACACAAAAAAAGATATACTTTAATAGATGATGTACAGAGTTTATCCTTAAGATTTATGAATGTGTTACCCTCACTGCCCAAGTAAGCCTAAAACTTCAAGCTAATCAACTAAAGTCGTCTTTGCATAAACTACAAATTTGTCTAATGAAAGTTAAATTTTAGAACAATTTTTTTTTATTTTACACTCAAAAACGAAATCGGGTGAATCATTATCGAGAAGTTTGACGAATCTGAAAGTCCAGCTAAATATTTCACTTCCGTTTACTAAGCAACGGCGTTTGTAAGTGGAAACATCTGACGTTTCTTTAAGTTTTGTGAAAGCTTCTACGTATTACCGACAAAAGTACTCGGAAATTTTCAGTTTACGAATCTGCTTGTTGAGGAGATGGAACGGTGTCCCTAGCAGTCTTCTTTAAAATATTCGACTTTGAGAAGCAAAAGAAAGGGTCAAATAAGCATAGAGACGAACGCAAAGTCAAAAAGCCAGAAGAAAGGGAGGAAATGAACATACGATTGGACGTGTTAAAAAACTAGACGGACGGATGAGCAGAAATTTAATCGATGGCGTGAAGATGATCGATGTACATATAGTTTATGAGACGAGCGTTCCATGACCCTGCCTGTCACCGTAGTGCACTTCCATCACCTAGACGTGGATATAAGATGAAAGCAGGAGACAAATATTTGCTTATCCCATTTCACTGTTACTGCTTACAGATATTAAATCTGATTTTGACACTTTGTCTGGAAAGCGCATTCAGTCGCTTTGTGAAGATTTCAAGTCCGTGATATATATGTTCATTGTTTGACAATGAGTGCATGCGTGAAGCCGAGTGCCGCTTAGCATTTTGAAGCAAAAGAAAAAAAAGGTTCAATCCATATATGCCAACAACAACAACAACAAAATTTGCGAAGACAAACCCCATTTAGCTTAATATAAATTGACTTAATTTTGCATTTTGAAGTCACGGTCTATAAAAACTCCCCATAACTCTACTGCTCTTCTTACATTGTGTCGTGCTAATCGCTGCATAATTTATGCAGCAAATTTATTTGGGGACATATATATATGTATATATATATTAAACACATGCTACTGTCCACGAAGGCTGATGAAAGATAACTAAAGTATTAAAGCCATCTTCTCATCGGGGTAAACGATAGTAAGGAAATTTTTTTTCAAAAAATTATACAGCCTTTGTCCGCGATTATGACTTGCATTTATTATTTCATTGTATTATTTACTTAACAGTCTCTTCAGGCAACGAAACTATTGTTAATCCTAGGTTTTGATTGCAATCAGTTCGGATCGACCCACCTTAAGATATTGTACTTGCGCATGTCGTCCTCCTTACATAGGTTACGGCTTTCAATCTCTGAATCATCATCTCAAAATTATTAGAACCTTATACGATCAGAACATAGGCAATCAAAAAAGTGAAAAATTGCGAAATTTTGAAAAGATTTTAATAAGCAATTCATTATCTACATTAGCAGTTAGTCCAGTGATTAAGAGTCACCTTAAATGCTCTTTTAATAGAAGGCCGCTTGAGATGATGGGTGTGCACCGTTCGGTTCAAGGCGACTAGGGCTGTCTTCGTCACTTGCTGGCTGCTGATCTTTAAGGTTTAATGAGCATTCATTTTTAAATGTCTTTTAGCCAAAAGCAGCTAAGGACTTAACGGGTCCCAGCGCGAATGCGTATTTTATTCCTTTTTGCTTTTAATTCTTTTTTTTTTTTGCGCAAATTTCACACACACGAATACACTTTAAATTAATTACGGCTGCAGTGACGAAGGTAAAATGTGTTCTTGTTCAAGAAAAAGATGAAGATGAGGATGAAGATGAAGAAGAAGAAGTGATACTTTCTCTGCAGTTAACTTTTGCTTTTGCTTTTTGTTTTTGTCTTTCTTTTTTTGCTGTCAAATTTTCTTGGTTGTTTTCTCATAATTACACTGAATGCCAGAACAGAACAGAATTTTACTGCATTTTTCATTTTATTCGTCGTATACAAACCAATGAAACGGACAGAGAACGCACAAGTTTACGTAAAAAACCTCTTAATCAACTCCATGCATTCATTCGTTATAGAATAAAATTTCGAAATGTTGGCAACTTTTGATAATCTAGGGAGTAGGAAAGCCATAAACACTTTAAAGCTAAACTTAGCAAAGCATTTGTTGTTGATGTCATTGAGCTTTTCTTGGGAAAATATTCATTAGATCTCAAAATGAGCGAATCATTTCCAGGACAACCTCAAACTTTCCAACGCCGTAATCGATCGATTACCTGGAGTTTACAATTCATTCACATTTTCAGTTTTTTCAAAGTAAGCGACAACTTGCGTCTATGCTTAAGGCATTGGGGACAAAGTTATGCTTTAGTGAAAGGCTTAATATTTACGTACATACATGTGTTACGTAACGGATGTAACGGCCAAATATTCAAAGTTCGTTTTCAAGTTAATGCAATTTTCTCACTTATTCTTCCCCCTTCTACTTCTTATCTTCTTCTTCTTCACATTTATTATTTCAATTGCATACAATTTTTATCTCTTTATACTGAATCTTTCTTGTGGAAATTTTTGGTTAATCTTCTCAACTTTAACGCACATGCTGGTGTCTTCGATTAAGTTACAGTTCCAACTGACACGTCGACAAATGGCCCAAAGTTCTTTCCTTTAGCGCATACGATGTTGTATAAGCAAACCCGTTTGCTGAAGCAGGGATCTGCTGGGGCTGAAAGAAGATTTCTTAGTTGTTCATCATCAGATCATACGACACAGGCCTATAGATATAAAAAAATTTATCGCTCTCTGCTTTCCTTGGATCCCACAATATTCTGCTTACGCTAGAAATCTTTATAGCTAGAGATTGATTCGATATCCACAGCATTTTTTTACTTTCGTTGGGTGGCTGGTTAACTTGCAGCTAATGCTCCCGAATGTTGGACAGATCCAAATTGACTTCACCTATGGGACGCTGCTTTTATCTGCTTTTGCTAGAGTTTTGGTTACGACAATTTTTAGCATGCTTTGCGAGTGAAAGTACGGTTTGCAATATAAAAGAGTCGGACTCGACTCACTCGAGTATGTGGTGGCCTCCCGCACTCTCCTTTTCGTATCGAAAGTTGAACCATTTTTATATGATTGCTTGTTTTCTTGCGTGCTTAGTTGCTTATTACCACTTCACCGTTGTTATTGTAAGAGCACGCAAGTTTTGGGCTACACAGGACCACATCGAGCGTCTTATCAATGTTTAACCTTGAACTTGCTTTTAGGCTGAGCATTGCGGTTGGCGTTCTTTTCTCTTGCAATTAGGCTAAGAGTTGAGTAGCATCGATACATAGTGACCGATAGACTTTGTTTATATTGATTATTTACCACTTTAGCGATAGCGACGTCGCCCTCATGAAATTTTATAAAAACCTTATTTCTGAATACAAATTTCATTTCATTTTTTTATTTTTTAAGTTGTGAAGAACATGCTTATATGGGCGTGTAAAAACAAAAGCCAATGTTACCCAAAAGCTCCTTATATTCGCTCTTGTGTTTCTCTTGTGTTTGCGTAGAAAAGTAGCCTTGCTCGGAACTCGGACACACTCGGACATTGCTACCACACACACTTTTCATAAAAATGCATCATTATATACTGTGTCTTCACCTATTGAAATGGTGCGAAGGGTGAGTCCAAAATGATCACTGAATAAAAAGGGAGGCGTGCAACAGAAAAACAAATAAAAATAGAAAGAAAACTTCAAACTTATGCTAAACGCTGAACAGTTCTTCAATACAGACCAGACTACGTCATTATTTTCTAAGATCTACTATTTATGCAATTCCTGCGTCGCGTGTCAGCTTTGCGTTATGCACTTGTAAGGCATAAAGCTTCTTATAAAACGCACATGTGTTCCTTAGTACAGTAAGACGTAAAGTCGATTTAATTAACCGTTTGAGTACCAAGCAGCGCGATCGCGCTGTTCAGATTTCATGTCGAGAAAACCCATGGGATTCTGGGATTCTTCGACAGTGTTTTTTCAAAACCGTCTGGGACTCAAACGGTTAAAGTTATACAGTTACGTTCTTCCATACGCAATTTATGACAAAATGTTACGTCGCGAGCTGATATTTCGTCAAGACTCTCCCATAGCTATAGCGCCGTAATGCTATCGAGAAAATGGGAAAATTTGATGCTTTATCTAGAAAACTAATTTAAATTGTTGAGCAGTAAGTCTCCGGCCCTCCGTCTCTCTTATGATTTCTATGTTTGCTTTTTCTACAAAAAAAGAAAAACTTAACCGGTTAGTCGCAGTTAGTTAAATGTCTTCTGAACAATTCCTATTTCAAACTTTTATGATAGAAACAATATTAGCACTTAATGCCTTTGCAGTAAAAACTATGAACGTTGCGAACGTAGACAAAAAACACACACACTACAGATGACTGTTTCGTTTCGTATTCTTTTTTTTTGAAAAGTGCCGGTTTGAAAATCACTAAAATATGTTCACTGCTAACAAAGAAACATCCATCTCCTTGCACACAGTGCAAACAATTTTGTCATTTCTGAATGATGAATGAAATGCGATTTAAGCTTACCTCAGTATATTATGCTTTAATATAGACGGGGCTTGTTTGCCCCACAAAACAAAAGGTTATAAAAAGAAAATGCTTTGGTTACGCTCGAGAAACCGTCATCTCACATTTATTACGCAAAAAAATTGTCGCTCGTACACCATGCGACGGACGGAGACGCGGTCTGCAGTTCAGATATTTCATGAAATTGAACAAAGAAAACGCAAAAAAAAACTACACACTTTTCAGAGGAAGATAATCTTTTTATACGATTACTGATGATAGGCACTATGTGTACATGTGTGTGTGTGTGTGTGTGTGTGTGTGTGTGTGTTTAAAGCTATTTATCAAACAACACAAATACAAAAAAAACATTACTTTGCAAAATGTTTGTTTGCATTTAAAGGCCGTGCAAGCGTATAATGAAGAGAGACAAACTGAAATGCGAAACCCGCTCTTCCGGATAACATCACGGCGTACATAGCCGGACTAGTAATAAGCAAAAACGAAAATTTTTGAACCAACAAATCAGGGATAATACGTTTCTTTAATAGCGCAGACAGAGAGACAGAGAGAGAGCAGAAAGATTTTTGTTGCTTATTTTGTATTTTGCGATTCCCTGTTTTTCATTTCATGGCACGATGCTAGCTAGCTCCCTGCTCGACTTGACGACCTCTTGCACGAACATTCATCATAAAACCGCATACATACGTATATCGCAGCCGTATATAACAATCGCCAAATGAAGTAATGTAGTAATATATAGCCAAGGGAAAGCAACAATAGCAACAAATATGTCCATTTTTGCCAGATTTCATTTGATTCATACATACACACGTACATATTGAATGTCTAGTAGACTACCGCTATTATTGCTATTGTTGTTGCCATTGCCAGTGTATGCCTTGAGCCTGCCAGTAATACTCTGTGTTATGGTTCTGTGTTTGTTTGGTCTGCACCGTACGACGTACCGAAATTGTAGTATATGCTGCCTGCAGCTGGCTTAATAAATTTATTCTCTTTATAAAAGAGCCTGTTATTGTACTATTTTTTTCTGGAATATTTCTTTTTTTTTTTTGTCCACTACTAGGTATGGAAGGTTACTAAGTTTATCGTTCTTCTTGTAGCAGCTAAATGTGGACTTCAAAAAAAATTACAAGAAAAGTTGAAATTTTAATCAAAATCAACCTCAAAGGTTTATCTTCGTGCAATCAATTCATCATTCAAGTAGATCCGCCAATAGAAGACTTCGTATATTTGTCCACTATTCTGAAATAAGCGCATTTCGATAACCATAAAGTGAATCCTTCATGGAGAGGTATTTGACAGACATTTCGATAATCATAAAGTGAATCCTTCATGGAGAGGCAGACCATGGAGAGGTATTTGTGAAAGTCGTTGATTGTTAAACAATTTCAAATCATGATCAAATCACGTCGTTCTATAACAGACGGGTCCAAGACTTGCCCGTACATTCCCAAGAACCTTTATTGCTTTAGAAAATTTCAAAAGCGGTTCATGAGTTTCAGTACGAGAAGAGTTGAAAATCTGGGACTAAAGAGAAAAATTTTCAACTTTCAGTCGGTGAGAAAAGTTTTTCGATAAAAACATTTACTGCATACGAATTCGTACGACTTAAGCCAGTCAAAGCGTCCTTTTTAACAAATTAGACGCAGGAGTTCCCTGTACAGCCTGCTAAGGTTGGTTAACTGATTTTTCAGTTTTCGTCTCTTCTTCGAGCATTGTTTATATTTCATTAACCCTCAGTGCTTAACGCATAGACAGCGACATACACATGTATTTGTGGGAAAAACTAAGTTTCAGTGTTTCAGTGCCAAACCAATAGTCATTTAGCGTTTTATGATGAATTGTTGAATAAAAGTTTCTAAAGGATTTTATTTTTATTGTGTTCCCGTTTTTTATTTTTTATTTTTATATTTTTCATTTTTATATTTTTCATTTTTTAATGTTTTTGTTTTTGTGTATTAATTTTCTGCACAAACATAAACAACAATAAACTAAACAGATAAAGCTATTCCAGCCGCAAACTACATAAAAATAATAACATTTCGGTTTCATTGGTAACTATTGTTTTTTTCTTTTTTTTTGTGTTTCTCTTTCTTCTTTTTTTCATTTATAACAAAAAAATTCTATTTATTACGTTGGTATTCGTTAAAAGATTTCAGACTATTCAGGGAGAACCATATGTTTCGATGCATGTACCTGCACACACATATATATATGCACTTATGGGCATATGTGCATTGATAATAAACATTCATTCATTCCTTCATTCGATCCATCCATTGCATCCATTGCATTCATTCATTCATTCATTCATTCATTCATTCATTCGTTCATTTATTTAGTCACCATGAATATAAAAAACAATATCTAAAAACTAAAAACTAAAAGCAACAAAACATAGTCAACAACAACACAAAAGTTGGAACGGGAAAGCGATACCGCAAAATTGTTAGATTGAAATTTCATATGATTGATGTCTATATGCAACCGGTCAGCCGCAGTATTATGCACCCTATCGCAGCAGGAAGTTGTGAAACCAAGAGGCGTTGAATTCTTTGAAAACGTGCTTTACATAACAGTGGAATAGTATTAGAATTATTATTGACCAATCAAGATCCTTTATACGAACAAAATATTGTGGGGCCATAAATGGAAATATGACAAAAAAAAACAAGAACAAAAAGCTGCGAATAAGTCTTGTACGCAAAACAGTTAACTTCAAAAATTCGGAAGGAAATGAAGGAAAACGATTAGCAGTTAAACGCACCCATTGAAAGAAATGAACGGACAAGTAGAATAGATCGAAATACTGCTTCATCGGTGAGTGTTGTAATTGGCAAAACCTCTTCCACTTGAAAATTCAAACTTAAGTCAGTTCTTTCTAGGTTTGTAAAGAAAATTGAGGGGGTCCTGAACAAATACTTCAGTTTACTGATCAGTAATGTTCTTCTCGAAACATCCTCTACACTATACCAAACGATTGCCTATATATAGATCGTAGTGAGCCTAAGAAGTTAAAAAGAAAAACCAAAAACAAAGCCGATAGCTCTTCCATTGTCTTGCTTATGAGGTTCATTTGTCAGCCAATGAATTGAAGGTCTCCACCGTCTTTTCCAACCAAATCCAAGCTCACTTAGTATGTACATACATACATGGAAAGCTTGCTTCTCAACTATTAGCTTCTCTTGCTTCGTCTAAAATAAAAATTTAAAGATGAAAAAATTCGACGTAAATCGCATAAGCTACGCTTTTATTATTTCATTTATTTCAGTGGGTCGGTGTTTTCTTCCCTTTAGCCCATGCATGATTCACTTCTGTTTATTAAAAAAAGTGCTTCTGCAGAGAGCGAGGAGTTCATTTTATGAAAACTCTAAAATATTTTATCAAAAAATGTTTATAAAAAAAAAATGTTTTCTTTTTCAATTTTTTATATTTTGTTGAGTTAACCAGCCAGATACGTCATAATTTTTTTATTTCCGTTTATTTATATATATATATATATATATGTTTTTTGTATACCATGTGCACACACACTATTTGCTATGCGCCACTATTTGACTCGGAAATTAAAAAAAAATAATAACATTGAATGTGAAGATAATTTGTTGTATGCAAACGTGTATGTGCTGAACTCATATTCTACTGTGTTGTGTGATATTTTGAAAAACGGAATGACTTTTCGTTCGAAGGTGGCATCAAGCAAATATTCGAGAAATTTTTATAATTTTTAAACATTAAATTTTTCATTTCAATCGCAGTCCCATACAGAAGGGTAACTAACCGCACTATAGAGAACACGTAATGTATCTCTTATTGTTTTTGGCGAGAACGAATTCTCTTCCCAAAGCCAACAATAATTTACTCGTTTGGAAACAATGCTTTAGCGGTTAGGACAGAGGGGAGAGATTATAAACAAGATGTGAACAGAATTTGTGACCGAGAATTTGTTTATGCGAATAAGTTTTTCTGGCAAGTAAATGTCACTTTGACTTATTTAGCAAAAAATTGTTCAACTCTTTTCGCTTTGCATATGGAGTGATTTGAATTAATGAATGAAAACTGATTCGACGATTACCTTACGTGCTTGAGTCTACATCTTCGAGTATCTTCGAAATTGGAGAAATGAAAAGACTCGGAAATCATTACTTCGAGAAGGTGTAGCTTGTAGACGTTTCTCACAATTATTCATGTAGAGGACCCAAGTCTTCACGGCAACAACTATTTCATGGAATTCTGTGGATAGATGACAGACTTTAAGGGCATTTTCCTTTTTTTTCTATATAAAAAAAACCAAATTTCGCAATTAAAACTCTTACATAGGATAAGTTGGAAAGGAAAGCAAGTCAATGCTTTTATATATTTTATTAATTAGCTTCAATGGGTACGCATTAAGGAATCAATGAGCAAGAAAGTGAGAGAAAAAGGCAAACACAGAGAGAGTGGCATTATTTTCACAAGTTGCGCTATTACATATATTTTACGGAATTCACTTCCCGCATAGCGCAAATGACGTACGATTCCTAAGCTAAATCTACTTATGTTGGATATCTTACCCATTAAGGGCCGACCGTCCGAGTAGATAGTTTGGTTCCTTGAAAGTAGCCTCAAATGCGAACGACCTTCCCATTAATTCAATGAAGGAAAAATACAGACTCATAATCGACTTGATAAGCGAGCACCTTTAAAAAAAATTGGGTTCGACTGTCACACGAACACACACGAACTGGCTTTGTGAACCTTCCAATGAAAAATCAAGATTCAAGAGCGTGGTACAATGTGTTACATCATCGTCGAAAAAATCGAGCGAATTATTGCCATCCTTTACGAAAAAAGGAAACCGTTTATTTAAAGATTGAAAAATGCCCCGATCAAGATCTTAATGGTTTTATTAACCAGCCTCTGAGGAAATTTCTGATTGCCTAACCTAACGGTGTTGTTGTATTTGGTAGGAAAATAAAATTGTTTTACATGACATTACAAATAATCCCCCGGCATCTAGATTGCAAACAAAGGAAGCATTGCAGAGAATGTGAAATGTGGTACGAATGCATAGAAATGTATGAGAAGAAATTGCGCCGGAACGCATTCACTTAAAAAATGATTCCTGTTTAATGTTTATACTAAGATTGCCATAAATGTGCGTCTGCCTGTGTGCATATGCAGTTCTTTAATTTAAACCGCAAACACATGAGTGCGTTCAAATACAATGCTCAGCTCATAGCAAGTACATAACAACAATCCTACAAATGTTTTGAGAATTATTTGTTGCTTTTCTCCCTCCTTCTCTCTTTGTCTCTTCCTTTCTCTCTTTTCTTTTTCATTTTCTTTTTCCGCATTCTATTTGCTGTTCTTCATAACACATTTTTGTGCATTTAAAATTGGAAAAATGTAAATAAATAAAATCTTTCGTCTCCTCTTAGTTTGCTTTGAAAAAAACAAAAAAAATAAGAAAAGAAAAGAAACGAAACGAAAATAATAATAATAATAATGCTATGTAAAGCTACTCCCTTCCCCTCGACACCTATATATTCATATAAAAAATAACATAAATTTTTCATGACAAGCTAGTAAAGAAAATAGAAAATAAAAAAAAAAGAAAAAAAAAAAAGGAAAGAAATAACAGAAACGAAGTATGTCGGCAGGAACACAGTAACAAGAAATGCGACTTAAAATGAACCCAGTTTATATACCATGCTGTGAGTATATATACATAAAAATAAAATATAAAAGAAAAAAATACTAAAGAAAAAAAAAAAAAGGAAAAAAAAAAAAGTGTTTAAAAACCAACCCATCGTAAAACATATGAAACTGTAACAACACATTTGTCACAGCCGACCATAGAACTAATACGCCAGTGAATGTTCTTTGTGGTTAACGCACAGATTCACGCGGCAAGCAATGGCAATTTCCTCCTACTCCGTACAAAAGAAAAAATAGAAAACATAGAGGAACGAAAGCTCAGAGAAAACCATTTCACTGCTTTCCTGCAAATAATTCAAACTAACACTGATTTAACGCATTTCCGGTTTCTTAGTTCACGCTTAAGAAATACAGCATAAAATTTCCGGCCGTATACACTCGAATATATGCACAAGTGCATGTACGCGTGTATACTAAATACTTATACGAGAATAAAGTTCTATAAAATTCGATAGCAACTGAGATTTACGTTTTTTTTTTTAAGCAAACGAATAAAGGAAAAAAAAAAAAAACGCAAAAATGAATAAATAAAAATGTAAAATGAAACCTTAGAGGCAAGTAAAAGGAAAAACACGACACACACGTCTCTATATAGAAGTGCAAATGCACATTCACCGACGCGAAGTAAAGCCTTAGAAAGTGAAAGATAAATAGGAAAATCTTTGAGAACAAGAGAACAAGTAATAGAATAAAATATTTTAACTGAATGCGTGCATAGATGTATGTCTGCCTGCATGTATGTGTGTACGTTTTATTCAACTAACAAGCTGCCATCTGGATTTGCGCTGATTGCTAAGGATTATTGGGGTAAATCAAAAAGGATTTAACATGAATGCCATACAGTTGCTTATGGTAACACTATTATCTATTGGTAAGTGATGAACTATTTTAACAAAATGCATTCAAGCTTAAGCAATAATGATTTCAAGTTAAAAACGAATTTTTGCAGGCGATTTTTTTTTCGTTAAACCCACCCCTTCAGTAAGCAAAGTAACGTAATGTAAAATATTCTATTAAACGTGGGACCATTTCCATCTCCTGAGTGCTCTTCAAAAATATTTGCTACAAATTTTAGTTTAGTTTAGTTTAGCTTATTAACCGCTTATATCCTACACCACTTGTAGTACAAGGGCAACACCCACAAGGTCTTGAGATAGACCCACCTTTTATTATACCCATATATACCCATTCCTTTTCGAACCGATCTAAGCTTCCGTCCGTCTAAACGTTTCCCCGTCTGTCAGTCTTGTTTCCTTTCATTCAATCTAAAGGCTGTAATTTTTGAAGTATTTTGATAATATTTGGTGCACCTACCAAAGTTTTGGCCTATTGACGAATGTTGTGGAAAACAGTTCGAATCGGACCGCTTTTATTTTGAAAAGCCGTTATATGGAAAAAATTGCAGTTTTAAAAGTCTTTCGCTGGATAACGGCCACGGATTGATGTAAAAAATTTAGTTCGGCTGTGGCAATTTTTTGTACGCCGAAGACCGAATCTTTATATGATAAAAGGATCTAATTATTATACGAATTGTGCAAAATTATCAAATTTCTTCGCATGTACCGTAAAAGGTGCACGCGTCGTGGACACGTGGTATTTATCTACAAGTATTTTGGAATGCATTAAAAGTCTTCCAAGGACAGTTTAGTGGAAATAAAAAAATGCACACATCAATAATTCCATTTAATATACACGTACACCCCCTCTGCTTATCTTAGAAATGAGTTTGCAAACAAAAGGTTTCATTTCCTGTCCGCCCTTCTTTGCATTGTAGACATTTTTTTAATTACCACGAACTTCTAGTTCAACGTTCTTCTTTAAATGCGCAAAATTTTAAGTATTTCAACAAGGATAACAAAAACCGGCAATAGAACATGAGACTATAGCATAATTGTCCAACTTGTGGCCCAAATAAATAAAATTTACAACAAAAAAAAATAAAGAAAAACGAATCATAAGTTTCTAAAAGAAATTTTAATTGTCATCAGTTTTCTCTCTCTCTCTCTCTCGCTCTTTCTCTCTCTTTCTCTCTTCTATATTTGCGATAACGATTGTGTCAATGCCTTTGAATTTTGCTCAAATTCCTAAGCACTAGGGAGCGGATATCGAAATAGATTTTTTAGAAAAATGTGGCCGCGAAATAATTCTACTCCTGAGAACGTGCGACGATTGGAAGCTTTGTCTTTACTAATTTTTGCGCGTGTTTGTTTGATATGAAGGTTGGACGGCCATGGACCAAGCATTATTTCCGTTCTTCCTTAACTCAAATAAAAACTTTTTCTTTACTACTCTTAAATGTGCAGAATGCGTATGAGAATCGTAAACTTTTTATTATGTTTTCAGCAACAATTCGCATTTACATCGTAAGGTTCATTTTTGTCTAAGTATTGAAAATCAAATTTTTTAATGAAAAAAAAGAAACTTAAATTAATAAAAATCACTTAAAAGCATGCCGTAAAAATAGTAATAATAACTACAATAGATTGCGTAACGAAAACATTTCTAAAACCAATCACATCGGCACTAATAGAAAATGCTTTCCAGTTTATTATGCATTCTATTAAGTTTGTAATCTATTTATGTTGAAATTTAAATTTCGAACGCAATATAAAAATAAGTCAAAGTAATTGTCGTATTGTTTTGTGTCTCCTGCCAACATGGTGTAATAAAAATATCGTTGTTCAGCGTTCTGTGTTTAATGTAATGTTCATATGTGACAGCAATTTCATTATTTTAATCGCCAATAGATATAGAATTAAATAAGTGAAATTAAATTTAATAGAAAAACATTCAATAAATTCGTCTATGGCTTCATACCATATATCGATTTCATGCTAATACTGTTAACAATAACTTTTCAATATTTTATTTTATACGCGCCAAGTGCGAAATGGGAAGGAACTCATGGCTACAGAACGCTACAGAACGCTACAGAAACCAAAATAATAAAATCAAATGACGAAGCCGTTGAAACAATAAACGGTTATATTACACAAGAGTCAAACATAGAGAACAAAAAAAAGAAAAAAAAATACATTTCGAATTTTCAATTTTTTACAAATGACTGCATACAGAGCCAAATAAAACTTTTAACATAAATTCTATAAAAGTCATATCAGAAGAATTGATTGACAACATTCGCTGAAAAATCAGACAATTTTTTAAATAAATGATTGCGGGTGTTTGCAGTGAAACTTTACTTTTTTAAATTTTTGCAAAATTTTTGGTTCGATTTAAGGTTTCAATCGCTGGCTGCATTACAACTACAATCGGAGACGAGTAAATAGAAAATTTGGAATAGTTCTTAGGGAACTTCTATTGAAATTAAATGTGGAAAAATCTCAAACTCATACCCTGCGCCCATAATGACTACAAAATCAGAAGGAAATTCTAGATTCGGTTGCTCGTTTCTGCTATAAGCGATAGTCAGTTGAAGACAAAAACTTCAACTCTGTTTTTTTTTCTAAACTAGAAAATATTTCCACACTGCGACGAACGAACTTCTTAGCACAATTCTTTTAGTTATGGTACAGAGATGGATAGACGGAAAACAGCCAGCCACACATTCGTAGAGTATTAAACAAGTCTTCAGGCGAGATGTGCATAACTTTTAGGATCTCTGAAATACACTCTGATATGGTCTCTGCTCCCAAACTAGTTTACCCTAATTCTGCGTAATATCCTTATCAAGAGTTCTGATGTAAAGATGTGTTATAGACGACCACTACTGCAATCGAAGTGAAAATAAAAAATGTGTTCAGCTTTCCTGTCTTCAGTGAAAGGGAAAAAAATACAAAAGGGGGACTTTTTTTTAGGGAGAAATCTTTTCAGTGCGAATTTGATGAATACGTGCACTAAAGGAAAAAATCTTATTCATGAACTGAATGACATTCACATCGAATACGTAGGCATTCGTGTAAACCCAATAAAAAAATCATTGCTTTCGTTATTGTGTTTGCGCATTTACTTAAAAAAAATTTTAAAAATCCTTTTTGCTACAGAGTTTCCTTCGGACATAACCAAACCCCAACAAACCCCAACAAACGTATGTGTAAAAAACCTCGAAGGAAACAAACAACTTTTCTTCCTTTTATATGCAGAGAAATCGAAAATTATATAATTATTAGAAAATGTCTTCAGCAACAACTGAACGTAGAGTATGTATTGCTTGGGACATAAATCATTCAGTTTACCTGTGAGTGAGATGTGCGCACTATTGGGATGCATTGGTGATGTAAAACTATTAGAACTTTGTAAAGATGCCGGCAAATCTTTTCGTTGTCCTTAATGCCATTCAGATGCTTTTGATTTCCGGCTAATTCTTGTTTATTACTCCAGTACTCCAGTAGAAGATGTTTAGCGCATGGCCTTCACGTCCTGATGGAATAGTGAACTGAAAAGAGAAACATAAAAAATGGCTATCATTAGACAAATACGATTGTTTTGCAGAGATGAAGAATTTTTATTTATATTTATGTGTAATGAATAGCTATGCAAACGGGCGAATGCCGCCCAAATTAAATATTTTTGTTTACATCATTAAATCTAACCGAACAAAAAATTCAAAACTCAAGAATTACTTACCAAAAGTTTTTTGTTAAATTATAGAGTTACGCTCACATTCCTACATTATATGGGAACTTGCTTATAAAGAACCAGTATTGGACGTTAATGAATGGCAAATATCGCCAGTAAGAGGGGAATTGTCCTATGCGTGCGTGAAAGTGCTTTGCCTTTACTGACTGAGCGCTCACTATCGCTACGATTAAAATAAATTCTATCCCACTTGAGATTTGATCTCATGGACATTGATTTGGTGGTCACGGTTCTCACCTCCCCGGCTACTCATGCGGGTAGTTTCCTACAAACATGGCACAAGTTATCAAGGGCCTCAACTACGTATAGTGAGCTACGCAAAGAAACCTGCCCCGTCTTGCCTTAACGGCGTGGCTGCTTCAGGGCCAATAGTTCGGCGACTCAAACTCATGCGATTAGCCCAAAAAGATAAGTCTTTCCTTCAATTTCTTAAGATTATTTTAGCCTTTCAGTTACTTAGAATGGCTCTGCACATGCGATCTATGGATTTGCCCAAAAAACAGTTTGCATGAGATGTCGCGATAGTCAATTCTTACGAATGTGAGAATTCCACGTATGTGCAGAGGGAAAGCCTATGAATTTTATATGTTAGTACTTAGCTATCTATAAACAAACATTCGAATTTTCCACTAAACTTATGTTAATAAGACGGAGGAAGGCAATCATAGTGATTGCCTTTAGCGAACCCTAGAATGTTATCTAAGAGGGCCTAGAACTATTACGCACCCTTTTTCCTTTGCGTTTGTGTCCTGGCTTCTTACTCGTGCTATAGAAGAGAGAATGTAAACCAGAATCAGGCCGTGCGTCTTTCCTTCGAGTTAAAAAGGGCGGAGCACTTTTGTAAAAAAAAAAAAGTTAAATATAAACTAGGAATTCGTTTAAGCGATAACGCTAATAATAAATATGATAAGGGTTTTAATTCTTACCCTTAGGATCGAATATTTCACGTCAACTAAGTGCGCTGTAAGCGATCAACAAAATAGTGTAGGGAAGCAGTTTAGTACCATAAGGCAAAAATGCATGCATAGTGATGACCGAAAACATTTTATTCGCCATAATCTCCTCCTTAGAGCGAATTGTGTTTTTGTGATTTATTCGCCATAATCTCCTCCTTAGAGCGAATTGTGTCTTTTCTGAAATTTGTTAAAGCGAAGAACCGCCAGTTTTATGCAGAGCAGAAGCCTGTCGAGCTCGACAAAGCTTTAAAGTAAATAAAGCAATCAAGATAAGGAAGAATATTACGAGGTACGAGCGTCTGTAGATCCTTTTTCTTTAACTCAGTTTTTCAGTAAAGCAACGAAGCAAAAAAGCCGGTTCGGTGCTTTCAATTTAATTTTCTAAAGAAAAACTTGACACCGTAAGGAGTATATAAAAATTGATGAATTGATGAAAATGGATCAAATTATAAAAACTTTTACTTGTCGGTCCATCTTGTAGTGAACCACTTTCTAATGATAAGAACGATTACATCACTACTATATACTAATTAAATGGAATGATCCGCTTTGTCGGGTATAAAGTAGGAATGAAGGACTGAGTTGAGTATGGGAATGCTGTTCCTATTCCATTGAGTCAATATTTTTTAGATTAAGTAAAATTCATTTTTTTTGCATTATTTTAACTTAGGCCATTTTGATAATTGCCAGCACATGTACGTACATATGTAATAAATTTTGTAAAATAAATATGAATAAAATAAAGCAAAGCTCGCTTTAGAGGAAAGTTTGCCTTCGCTCTCAATACATGCAAAATACAACATCTGCAACGATCCGATGATAAATGTGAAATGTTCCAGAAGAGGATTTGTCGATGTGCTGCGCAAAACATAATACAAACAACAAAAAGCATATATGCATGCATTGTATGATATAAATTTTGAATGAGTTTTTGCATGCACATACACATGTATATACGTATACGTATACGTATACGTATATGACGTGCGGTTAGAAGGTGAGAATTTATGAAGAACACACACGAAAACGATATTCTCACGTTGCAACATATTTCATTATAAAGTTATTGCTAAAGTACGTGATTTAAAAAAAAAAAAAAAACACTTCGCTTACCTATATGCGTTTACAAAAGTATCAAGAAATTTGTGTGAGCGTAAAAGTTTTTCTTATACACCAGATGGTTGAACATATACCGGATCTTTCGCTTTGCTGTTTTTTTTTTTTTATTCTCTTCGTTTCTGAACTTGCACACACAAAACAAAAGATAATTCAAATGAACAGCAAACAAAAACTGATATTTCATGTAATACGAAGAATGTATGAAATAATTATATTATTAGAAAGTAATTTTGTAAATAAATTGCAAATAAAATCCAAATTTTTTTTTCGTTCTCGGTAATATTTTAAAAGGGGAAAAAATCTTTACTTTCTCACGAGAGATGTAACGAAAAATTCAACCGAAAATAGAAAATAAAATAAGTGACTGCACGTTCCACGATTTCAGCCACATCCGTTTAGTGATTGCATTAAAATATATTTAAAAATATATATATACACACACACACACACACACACACACACACACACACACATATATATATATGTAAATATACAAATGTAAAAGCCTTAAAGCATGTTTCTTTTCAAGTATAGTAGCCGTACTACACGAGTCACACACACAAGGCAGAACAGCAAAAAAAAAAAAAAAAAATTAACACAAACCACAGCCACACATTACTCTGTATGTTGTGGCTTCTGCTACAAGCCAATGCATTACTTTCAGCTATGTATGCATATATGTATGTATGCATGTATGTGTATTCTCTTACATATGAGAGCCTGTACAATCGCACATACATTCATATATAAGATGCAAATACTATTTTGCTGCTGTTCCTGTTATTTTATCTTATTTCAGTTTATTTTATTTTTATTTTTCGAAAATCAACATTTATTTGAGATTTTCTCTTCAACACACAACACAACACAACACAACACAATCCGGTACACATGCATGTAGTAGTGAGAAGGGGAGAAGTGGGTGGTGGGTTATGTAAGCAAATGTCGAACAACAAACATTCAAATCTACGTATGTGCGCATAATTTAAAGAGTGATTTACGTAAAGTAAAAGCTTAACTAGGGTTTCTTTTAAACACATTTACATTTATTTCTATAGCCGAGCCGAGCACTAGACTTTATGTACAAGTAAGCAAAAGCTGCCTTTATACCATGTATTGACTTAGCAAACGAAGATGCACAATAAAATTCTTTATGCAAATACACTTATTGCGCACACACAATGTTACATGTATTAGTTCGTGCATGTTGCTACAACAAGTCAACTCGTGTTATTGTCTATTTGCGGCTAAGACGGCAAACCCAGGTCAACCATACAGACGTACAAGCTCTATAAATATGGATAGTGGCACATCTGCACATAAACGACGAACCGACGAACAAATGACTACCTTTTTTTTTATATATATATATATATGTATATACATCATTATTTTAAAATTCAATTTCATTTATTTCAGACGCTGGCAAGTTTCGACATCTTAAGTAGCCATAGTCTACCCATAAGTAATATAAATCATATAGAACTTCTACTATACTATTTCTTTTCTTTGTTTTCTGCATCCACTTGCAAAAAGTTACACACCCTTCAAGCCTAAGCAGGAATAGTTAGTTACAAGTAGTTGCGACCATTCCACCATCAATTCAGAAAATAAGCAAAGCAATCCACGACGTTACAATTGCTTTATATACAATAAGTACGTACATACAATACATATGCATATGCGTGTACGTATGCCCGTAACTGTACTGTATAGTACATGACTAGCATCCATTTCTTACAAGAGCAGACGCATGTGTTCAAGCGGAAATAAAGTTATTATAACGATAGTAATGAAAATATAAGCAAATGAGAATATTTCCTCGCATTATTTTCCTGTTACACTTTGCTTGCTCTTCTCTCCTCTCCTCTTTCTTTTTCCCACTTGCCTCACGAGAATCGTATTTTCGTGTATGTAAATTATGCATTACAATATATATATAGATTAATACGAGAACACATCAAATCGTTTATTTTATACACGAGTGCGTGTTCAACAACTCTTTCTCTTCCCCACACACACACACACACCCGCAATATTCTTCTTTGTATCTAATAACTTCATATTCGTAATAGGCCCTCCGCCCTCTGCCGTTGCCATTGCTTCTTGTGTTCGCTTTATGCTATGTTTGTTTCATTGTTAAGGCTTTAAATGCCATTCATGTTGTACGAGCGCAACTCAATATTGGTAATGAAGCTTTTCACAAAATTTCGATACATCGCCGCAACATTTTCAAATGTGAATAAAAAAAAAAAAAAAAAAAAAAAAAATTGCGTCCGTCATTATTAACAAAAGTATGCAAGAAAAGTATGCACAGTGGACTGCGCAAAATGGACCGGACTAATGCCTGTGCTAACGTCACGTTCAAAGCGAAACATACGCCTCTCGAAAATATATACAAAATACCATAAAATATAAATTCATATATAGTTTGCATGAATTATTTGCTAAAAGGAATTTTTTTTTTTTTTTTTCTGTTCAATTTATTTCGTTTTTAATATCATTAGATTTTTTTTACCCCTACCTTTTTTTCTCCACATATACATATATACGTCGATTCTGCTCATTGAATCGTAACAAAGCAAAATTTTAGTTGCACGCTATGTATGTATGTATGTCTGTTCAAAATTTTAAATGCAAATAAAATTCATATAATCCTTAATTACTTTTACTTTATTTGTGATGTATAATGAAAATTATTACAAATTTTTGATCGATATCTTGTGCTTTAGTTTACACAGTTTACAGTTTTATGGATGAAAATATTTTGAAAAAGAGATTTTAAGACTATTTAGTTTTTTAGTTGCAATGCGCCTAAGTTCGTCATGTTGTGTGCAACGCTTCAGAAATATTTTCTGAATAAGAATTTAAGAATGTCTGTCCATCTGACGACCATTCTCGTGTGTTCAATCTAAAGACCACAATTGCCGAGATATTTTGTTTTGGATAGCTTGGTATGTCGCTTAAGAGCGAGCTCTACGAAAAATATATCCGACGTTTTTGCGATAATTTCGCACATAAAGGTTATTATTCATCAAAAAAAAAACTTCCCATTTTCAATACTTTTCGACAAAAATCTTTTGCCTGCGAAAAGGTATAATTTTATAATTTTGTTGTGAGGAAATTCCTATAAATGTTCTCATGGGAGATAAGACCTTTCATGGCAACGAGATAAATTTCTGGTATTATGTAACAAAAACAAATGAACAATTGTTGTGAAGGCGCTGTAGAATAAGGTATTTAGTGGATGACCTTTACCCCCTCCCCCCCGTCTGATAAGTTGTACAAGGAATTCTTGATGTATGCATGTGTTGTGGCATTCACCACACCGCCAGGCACGTAGACAGAGTGTAAAACAGATATGTAGTCAATGAAAAGTAGGTACAGATAATGAACGAACAGAAGGGTGAATGGGTGCGTGGGTTGTGAGACAGAATGCTAAATGGACGGTTATCTGGATGAATCATAAGATGAATGCATGAAATGACGCATATATATGAAATGATGAAGGAGTGGACGGATGCACACGATATGAAACATGCTGAAGTGAGTACGCAATAGATTAACGGTTCACATCTGTCTATCGTAGCTATTATGCTCTCATCTTCTGTTCGCTTATGCGTTGTTTTCAGCGCTTATCGCCCTCGAGGTGCTAGCGCATCAAGTTCCTTACTCACATTCTCTTGTTTCGTCAGCGGATGGGTGGCATAGCATTTTGAAATCAAATCTTTTCCTCCTCCTATTAAAGAGTTGTTTGTGTAAGCCTTGGCTGTTGTTCCGTCAGTCAAATTCCAAACAAACTTATTTTCTCCCAAATATTACAAAAGGAATGACATAATTTGACAGCGAACTGCCAAAAACAAAGACACATCGCTACCCCCCCTCCCCTTCTGGTGAGCGTAGCAAAACAAAGGCTTTTCACAATTTTTCATCGCTTTGCATCTTGACTGCATTCCAAATAATTATTATTATCCTACGAGAGAGTAAACATTCACCGGAAACATTATTATTATTTTTATTAAAATCTACTGATTAAGTGGCTTTTTGTTCATTCTTGCATCAGAAAACAAAAAACAAAAAACAAAAAACAAAAAAAAGCAAAAAAGAATGAAAATGAAGAAGAAAAGGATTCGGTGCGTGCTTTTGGCCGTTCTTCAAAAGTTTAATCAAAACTTTTAATTGATGTAAATTATTTGCATAGTATTTGTGGAAATCGTTTTGGTTTACCCTTAATCGGACGCAAAGTGAAAATCCAAGGAACACGTAAAAGGAAACGGAATCTGACATAAGCCATAAAACCTAACATAAATAGCAATTACAAACTAATTAACTCGATGCCACTTGACAAATTCAAAATCATGGCATATAATTACCAAAATATACACGAACAAAGACACACACACACACACACCCACACACACGCGCGCGCATAATTAAAATACGAAAAACAAATTTCGAAAGAATTCAAATAGTGAACAAACAAATCTGTGCATACAGTATACGGACGTGATGTGATGTGATGTACATTCAAAAAAGAAGAAAAGAGAGAGAGAGTGAGAGTAAGAGAGCGGGCGTGCACATAAAAAAATTTGAAAGAAAAACGCAAAATAAATGTATTTGGACGAAATGCAAAACATAACCATTACTGTTAGCATTTTGTAGAGTAAGCAGAGCAACAGCAGCACATAGACTAACACTGACTGCCTGATGGGTTGACTGAAAAAGAAGCCGTTAGTCACATCAAATTGACTGCCACAAAAGTAATCAAAAACAGAAATTGAAGTTGTTAAGTACGATTTAAAGAAAAGCAGAAAAAAACTTAACAACAAAAGGGAAGCTATACCGAAGCGTTACCAGGAGCAGCAAAATATCAAAAACACTTTACTGCAACCATTCCACCCACGGCTATAAAAAGCTTGCTTCCTTTTCTTCAACTGTTTCTTGTAGAAAAAATAAAACCAAAAAAAAACAACAAACTCGAAAGAAATAACAAAAGAAAAACCATTTAAATTAGGAAAGAAAACGTAGTTTAATTTCATCAACATTAACAATTAAACTTAGACGATAAACTTTTCAAAAATAACTACAACAAAAGCCACAACGAAACATATAAAATGACAAAAAAAAAAAAAAATAAATAAATAAATGAATAAAAAACAAAACAAATAAAGTCAAGTCATAATATTAAAGCATGGCTTGCTTGTATTTAATTTCCATTAAAGGCTCTGCGTTCCATCATCATTATCATCTAAAGGCATTAACTTTTATTTGCAGTAATTTCTCATCAAACAACAGACATTCGGTTCTAAATAATAAATGAGTGAGCGAAAGAGAAAATATAGAGGACGAGAAAAACAAACAAACAAACAAACAAATCAAGTGCTTAATGAATTCACTAACAAGTTTAAATGCGATGAAAAAAAATTATCAAAATTTTTTTAAAAAAATATAAACAAAAATTGAGGTATTTTTACTATAAATATGGTTCGCTAGAGAGAGGAACAAGTTCGAATTTAATAAGCAAAAGCTCTTACTAACGAAAGGGCTTGTAAAGGAGTGCGTGTGTGCGATAGAAGTGTCATGCTAAGGAAGCTTTTGGATTTGAAAGCTTAGTCTCCTCACATTAATGAGTCCAAAATACTTGTCCATTGATAACATGATCCCTAGAAATTATTAAAGATGTTCGAAACACACTCTTGCCTTGTCTTTCATTCCCTACATGTCTGCTCTGCTCCCTTGCTCATTCTTTTGTCCTTTTCTCCATTATACTCTTCTTATTCCCTTCCCTTACTTTGTAGGCCCCTTCAGACTCCTTTTTTCTCCTTTTATTTTGCGACATCTTTTCTTTCTTTTCTTCCCAAGCACGGGACAATCCCTCAGAATGAAATATAAGAAAGTGGTCAACTAATTTAGATCACTTAAGTGCATTCCACTGCTTAAACAAACACAATACAGTTTGACTTGAATGGATGAGCATGAGATAGCTTTGTATCGCTACCCTTTCTTCTTACTTCTTAGCCCCGTTTACGTAAGAAACTCCAACTAAGAAGTCTGTCCAAGGCAGAAACAATACGATATCTTTTTCAAAAACAACATTTTTTTTTGCTTACAACGATAAACATTATCGTATAATTGAATGCAAACTAAAATCCGAATACCGAATCCGAAAGCAATACTGTCGTGATGTAGGTAAAGAAGTTGCTGCGGTTTACATGATCAACTGAGAAATAGATACGTTTCACACAAGTGAGAATGGTAAACTTTATATAATACATATGTCCATATATATGTATGTAACCTTTCTTCCAGTAAAAGACATAATAATAGAAAAAATTTTCAAAATTAAAGTTTCCTTCCTTTGAACAAAGTACAACTCATTTCATGATAATAATGTTTAAGTTGTCAGTTCCCTAAAACATCATCGCCGTACACATGCATTATTCAAGCAGAAAGTTAGAAAAATTTTCATTATTATGCTATACATACAGCGATTTGGTATCCATTTATCGCATTGTTAGTAAAAGTTACAAAAAAACTTTCTCGTAATAGTATTTGAAAAAAAAAAAAAGAAAAAAAAAAAAGCGACGAGGAAGAAACCAAGCATAGCACAAAACGACCGGAGAAACTTTATTGGACTTTAAAAAGTTTATTTATATTGATGCCATATTTACATTTAAAGTTTATTCTTTTGTTTGTCTTCTGTGTCTCTCTAAATATGAAAAATAATATTTATCGAGTTTTTACGATTTTTCCTTCTTCTTCTTCTCCCCTTTTTTTTTTATTCTTTGTGACTTTTACAATATTGAAAATTAACAGAGCAAAATAATGCATTTTAGGAATTCAACAATAATAAGTTTGTTGATAATAGCTTCGCCTAATGTCATTGAGCATGTGAATGTGAAAATGCTTTTATATATGTACGTAGTGAAGCTGGCAAGGCAAGGCAAGGCAAGGCAAGGACTTTTCAAAACATGAAATATTATCGAATTATTCGAAAGATTGCTTTTTAATTAAATTTACGATAAGCTTTGATCACTAACTAAACTTATTTCTTATTTCTTGTAATAAATGAAAAATTATTCAAAAAATTTCTTTTAACGCTTGTAAAGTTGTTCTCGCATTTGTTTCATGTCCAATATCTCAGATGAATAGCAGAAAATGTCTTCGTTGCCCATTTGAAATATTTCTTTATATGGGAAGAAAAAAAAAGAATTTTTTTTTTTTTTTTAACAAAACCAGGCTTTACAAACGCAATAATGGCAAAGCAAACACAACGCCTACCCTTAGCAGACGAACTATGTATAAACGATGCGGTATTTTAATAGTGTAACTTCCCTCTCTCCCGTTTATCGAAAATATATTCTTACGCACTCGTGTTACGCGCATGTTTACATATATACATAAACTGCTGAGTAGGTAAGGACGGAAAAAAAATTCAAAAAAACAAAAAAAAAACAAAAGGGAGAAATCATAGAATGCTTAGATATTTCATATAACGATAAGATTTTGCAGCTGGTACACATGACGCCACGGATGCCGACCAGTCGGCCATGAAAAATGAAAAAAAGTAAAATTCGCGAGAAGCGGACGTAAGAGTTGAACAAAAGCTTGGGAAAGAATAGAAGTAATCGCCTATAATATGTAGACATAACAATCGATGATGATGTGGAAGCTCCCAGCAGGAATACTGCAGGAAAACTAACTTTTAAGCAGCAGGGACGCATCATCAGCAAATTGCAGAAATATTGAGAGTTTGAAGCTCTTTTTATTATTTTGGATAGTAAAAATCGCAAAGGTGGCAAACTCTTTGAGGCCATCGAGATACCGAGCATTGTTACTGCACAGTAGCGTTAAGCAATCTTTAGAGAAATTAGGTCCTTCAGGGACGAATCAAAGCAAAATCCTAACTACATATAGAATATGTAATGAATCTGTTACCCGCGTACAACACATCCTGCTAGCAAAACAATCATTAAAGTTTTGCCAGTAATGATGGACAACTAATAGATATAGTGACAGCAATCTGAGGCAAAAATTTGTAGACGTAATTACTAAGTGTCGGAAGATCTTCGTTCGTAGCAAAATGCCCGAAAGGTGTCCGAAAATCACTTCAGCCGTTTTCCACTCTCACGCCGCGTCAAATATACATCTGATGTCGACAAGAGCTCCACTATGCCTTATATAAATACGTTTAACAGGCATTTAAAACCCCTCACAATAAAACATTTCTTCCTTTGTCTGCCAGCGCAGTGTTATGCCGCTTGCGTTATTTGTTAGTGTCGCACCAGCGATTTCAGCCATATGCACACATTATCTACAAATTACCGAGAATTTGTCGATACGTTTCGCTGCAAGCTGTCGATGTACGCCATGAGCGATTTCATTTCATTTGCGGACTTCTATGAAATGAATTTCTGAAGGGAGAAACGTCAACATCGCGGAGGGGCAGAGGAAACGAAAAGCTACTTATTCGTGATTCTGTTATCAAAATAATTCATTTTACGCACGGAATCGTTAATAACGGTTAAAACAATTCGTCAAATAGAACAAAGGCGTTGAAATCAGTTTTGTGGAAAATTTGCAATCAATATTTAAATCCAGTCAAATAATTGAAATCCGATCTGAATGATAGGCATGTGTGCACACAACGATTGACTTTCAAATCAAATTATAATAATTTTTCTCTGTTGTTTGTCTTTTGCTTCTCTAATAGAATTTTTAAGCCTAAAGCTAGTGTCGAGTAGGGGCAGGGATAACGAAGATAATGACTGAAAATTCAAAGATCGGCCTTACTTCGACAAACAAAAACAAAAATTAAACGTATGACGCTCGAATGATTCTTTTGAAATTTGGTTTGCGATAAGCATAGAGACAGTAAAGTTGCGCATAAGTTGATCGGCAGGCAATTATGCTTTGAACTTAATCGAAAGTAGTAACAAACGAGTTTCATTGAATTTCATCTGAGACGAAGAAAGGCCAAGGAATTTATACACAGGTAAGCATCACCTATAGTACAAGATGATAAAAGAAAGGCAATCATACACACACATAAGCACATAAAAAATGAAAAGAAATCTCTGACTGTGTGTCATAACCGAACGCAACAAAGACAAATATGCTATAAATTTTCAGGCAAACAACGTTATGGTTACTGTATGTTTCTGCTGCTGGTGTCGTTATGACTAAAGTCCTTGTTATGGATTGAAATTTTTAAGCTCCGCATTATACAGAATTTAATTTACGACAATAATTCTTGTTAATGTTATCGCGTTCGGTTATTGTTATTATCAACACATTTGCCAGAACGCATTGTCGCTGTCATTGCTTTTAGTGGTTTTGCTCAATTTTTGTATATGCGTACACAAACACACGCACATGTACAATATAATATAAGCACACGCTTATCTTTTCATCCGTAATGTCCAGTTCACTGTAAAAAGCTTATCAACATTTTCAACAATTTTATCGCATCCGGTTTCCGGTACACAATTTCACTTTTTCTCACGATATGATCTCTCTTTTGTTTCATCTGAATTTTGCTTCTCCTGCTCCTGTGTGTGGTCTCATTTTCACACCAATTTCTTTCTGTTTTTACGGCTTATGTTTTTCTTTTTTTCATTATCATCTGCTTCTTCTTCTTCTTCTTATTGCTTTCTGTACAGCATTTTCGTTTTCGTTTTCGTTTTCGTTGCTTTATATGACAGCACTTATAGTATTCTGGTTTTACGACAACGTTATACGTTATACGCAAAAATCTTTACATTTTTGACTAAAGCCAAAAAGACGCTATCGTCGAACATTGAGGATTTATGTCATCAGCCGCAACGTGCTTTCATAACGATGGTTGTTTTAATAGCTGAATAATCCCATTGTTAACACGCTTCCGCGTTGTGGTTTATTATCTCGCTATATATATATTGTTTATGTACAAACGGATATAGATAATCTACATGCACACGGTATTAAATCATTGTTCGTGAAATCTTTTGAGTGTAATTACGAAAAGCAATCTTTCTCTTCGATTTTTATATTAATTAAAGTGTTTTACTTAAGGCAGTGATTGGTTGAATTGTAAATAAAAATTTTCAAGTAAAATACTTAGTAGTACACTGCTGATGTGCTTCTAATGTTTTAAAGCTTGCAATTTGGGCGACCTAGTGAACTGAATGCGCTCAACAACAGAGTAGATGTATGCGGTTTAAATTAGTTTACTTTTCACTTTCTACCACATAAAGGATTATTTTTCATGGGACCGGTTGTATAAGAAGGGATGCGAAACATCGCGCCATCCAATCCAAACTTCTCACTAAGTGATTTTCGTCGGGGAATTATAAAACTGTAGGTTTTTTCATATAATTGCTTTTTCCAAAAAAAAAGACACGATGTATGGGAAGTGGTCCTACCAAAACGATGTTCGTGTTTAGGACAAAGGAGCTCAGTGTACCGAATTTCTTCGAAATATCTCCGGCCCATGTAGCCCATAAGCAGACATAAGACGGATAGATGGACAGACGGACACACTTGTTTACGTTTGGTGTAATAAAAAGTGAGTCTATCTTAAGCCTTCCTGGATGTTAAATACTCTGTACTGTAAGTTGTGTAGGGTATTACAATAAACAAAATGAATAAAAACGAAAAATAGATAAAAGTATTAGAAAAAAATAAGAAAGATAAACTGAGCAAAAAAAAAGAAAGAACGAACACATAAGTTCATAGGAAAGGAACTTCACGTTCATAAAGGAATTACAGAAGTATACCCAGCTGGTAGGAAATTTTATATATTTACATATAAACCAAAACAATGGAAAAGAACCTTAGCACGCTGAATGACTTCAAAACATTGATATGCCTCTGAAAAGGCAGGAAGTTAGGATGTTATCAGAAATGAAGGATTTGCTGTAAATGCTGAAGTAAAACAAAAAATTGAGGAGTGGAGTTGAGAAAAGTGTTTGCGTTCATTGTAAATTTGAAACTGAATTGAGTTAATCGAGTTCAGCTGGTGTTCAAAGAGCTGCTACAACTTATGAATAATAATTTTTCAAAAAGTAATGGCAGTACTTTGAAGTCACACTCACACTAACACGAAATAAAAGAAACCCGTAGATTATCGATTATCATACACTATTACAACAGTAACTTATCGAAGGAAAATGCTCGCTTGTTTCAAACTGGATGCTTGGACATTGTGATAAATTACAAATAAACTCATGCAATATCTTGACTTTTGCTCTCATTCTAATGCTAAGTTCACTTTTCAGGCTTTGGGTTAAGCCTTTCGTTCTCCGGACGTCTAAAAATATATCTGCAAAGCTTTTTACTCAATTTTCAAGTAAAGCTTTAAATAATTAATTAAGTTTTTACTCACTCTCTCTTGTACTTGTACCTATTATAGCTTGGAGACACGTTATCCTGTCATAATATCTCTCTATCTCTATCTCTATCTCTATCTCACTTCTTACCCTTTTTTCTGTTATTTAAGACATGGCTGGAAAATTGAATTTGAGATTTTGAAATAAATTTATTTCGTATATAAACTATCAGCACATTATTAATTAAATATCACTCATACGCATAGTTGAATGCTTAAATATTCATATAATACATGAACACTCATAACCAACAACATCATCACCTTATTACATATTTATGATACAACAAACAAACCAATCCAGACATGAAAATGAATTTTGGAAAAAGTAACATGTGGTTAAAATATGTACATAACATAAATGCTTATGCATATAATCGCCTATATTATATAAACATTTTATCGAAAATTTCAATTTATTTATTACCATAAAGTATGAAATTTTGCATTAAACTCCGGAAATTGGAAAGTTATTCATACCACCGCACTTTAAAATGCGGCAGACAAATATTATTATTAACTGTCCGTGTCTCTAAATGAAAATAACACTCGAAAACTCGTACGCTTTAAGTATGTATGTATTTGTAATGCAAATACAACGGAACAATACGAGGTGCACTGCACATAAAACTGCACATCAAAAGTAATAAAGTCATAAACAAATGGCGATGTCAGACGCAAAGAATACCAAGAGTGAGTTGAAGTCGATGACAAAACCACACTGCACACCGTCCGACCGTCATTATTCTTGTTATTGTTATTATTATCATTATAAAGATGTATGTATGTGTGTAAGAGTGTGTGTCGGCAAAGTAAGTAAAGAGGAAAATCAATGCTAAGGCAAGCTGAAAGCCAGAAAATGCCAAAGTAATGCGGTTGATTACATTGTTATGCATGTTGTTATCCCCCCTCAACCACTTTTTTCTTCTTTTTCTTTCTTACTTACGGTTTCAAGGATGACAAGGAAAAAAACACATACACGAAAGTAGTGATAAACAAAAAACCTAAACAAGAAAATGCAAATAATCAGATTTCTTGGCTTTCAATTCCTATGAAATTCCAATATTAGTCTTTTTATTGTTATTCCAGTCTTCCTTCCCTATCTGCTCTACTGAATTAGCACCATTGTAACAATTTTTTGCTGCTTTTATATGTTATTGTTGTACAGTGTTTGCGGCCATTTCCTTGGAGGAAGACTTCTAAAAGAAAATAAATAAAACGTTCAAGTCAAAATTGTTGTAACAAGCATTACAAGAAATTGCCTTTGGCTGCTATGACAGTTGACGCTCTTCTCTATGCCGCTTCACGGGTGCATGTGCTTATATTGTTAACAATGTATGCTGTACGACTGAATTATATGCAGTAGCTACACTTAAGAAAAAAAAAAAAAAAAAAAAAAAAAAAAAAAAGGGAGAGTTTTTTTTTTTTTTTTTTGCTCTTTCGTTACGGCAGCAAGCATGAAAATAAACTAACAATAACAATGCTTGCAACCAAAACACAAAGTTACTGTTTTGTTAAAGCAATTGTCATAGCACTAAGGTGTTGCTTGGGTACTACAACGAAGAGGGCACTTTTTTTTTTTTTTACAGGAGAAGTTGTACATACAGTGTACACCTTAAGCCATATTATCAACGGGTTGTCGTAACAAAAAAACGTAACTCAAAAACTTTTTTAAAGCACAAATAGAAATTTTTGTGCTTTTCTTTTTCTCATAAGCATTAAAGGCAAAATTATTGCAATGTTACGAAAAGCTAGAAGTGCGGGAAAGTTTTCAATTGTTCACTTAGAACGTACACAGAACATATACATTAAAGACATAAAATTATATATGGGACTTGACTTAGTGAATCCTTTCAGAATATTAGGAAGCAGTGCTTAAAAACAACAATAACAATAACAACAACAACAACAACAACAACAACAACAAGAACAACAAAAACAACACCAACAACAAGAACAACATAAAAACAAGTGCGCGTTACACATGTGCACATCCTCTTCTTCATAGTTCGCTATCCTTTGAACATAAAAAGTCTCCCTCTGTCATAAAATTTTTAATTTTATACTTTATTCTGCAGAAATTGCTCTATTACTGCATTATATCCCATTTTATATATATGATTACTTTATTTATTTACTTCTTAAAGTTTAATTTTCATTCACCCTCCAACGAAAACGATAGCGGAAGGTATGCTAACTTTGTCAGTCTGCTTATGACGTCCAGGATAGTCACAGACTCTGCAAAAGGCTAATAAATAGAAAGCCATTGCCATATCTACTTGGCCATCCGTGCGTCCATATAGTCTCTCGCAATCAAAAATATTGGCCTTGAAAGCTACAAACTGAGATATAGAAGACGTGTCAACAAAGGCCCGAACCGTGTACAAGAACATCTATTTAAGTTGAGAAAACACTGCGGCTTTAATGACGAAACGTACCAAGCTGCCAAGGGTCAGCACACAAAATTTCTTACAGATACGTTTCGTACTGCCTGCTACTGACCTGCAAGTCATCCATTGATATCTCCCATTATAACTTTTGCGCCTTTGCCTGAGATGCAACTAAAGAAGAACAGTTTCTTTTCTTTCTGTATCGATGCTCTTAAAGAGTAGGACCATTTTGAATAAGTTGATACGATTGCAACACAAAGCTATATGTGATATTTGTGTAATCTTGTCCAGTGTAAGCAATGAAGACTTTTTCTATATGTGGAAAACATTTCAAAAAGTGGCTTTTACTGGCTTGGCATAAATATAAAAATACGAAATTCGTATTTGGAGTCGTTCTCGTCACCGTGGCTTTCTCAAGTATGTCTTTTTGTGTTCCATTCGCTGTAATTCTTTAAAATGTTGCAAGTTTGGGAGTTAGGCGTCAGCTTTTCTTTTCTTCAGCAAATCATAAAATTCTATATTCACTGGGTATTACTTGGCAACTCCCTACTAACATGATCGATGAGAATCGATTTAACCCAGTAATCCTTCCCGATCATCAGCATGCTAAGAACATTCCCTAAAGGGTTCATCATCCAAGAGAGGGAGACTTCTATATTAATTTTATATTGTTTCGAACATTAGGAAATCGACTGCCTCTGTGAAGACGATATTAATGGAATGGGATTCATAGTATATAACCCAAGCAGTAATTTTTCTTGATTAACGTGCATATCCAGTTAACTGCCAAATTAAAATGACAACTGCTCCCTTAGAATTACGATCAGTCTGTTAGCGGTCAAAAGTCTTCATGGAATAATAAAATTTCCAGGCTTCAGATGATTACGGAACTAAGATATATTTGATCTCATAGATGTGCTCGCATTGTCGTATACTCGTTCAAAACAAAAGGTGATCGTAATTCTCAGAGTGTCATTTGCGCATTGCGCTTGTGCTCCATGTGCCTTAAAAAGCCGCAATTTTGGTTTGACTAAAGTCCTTATGTAGTCATTTCACTAGCCTTTTCACTATCCTATGATTCTCTCTCTCTCTCTCTCTCTCTCTTTGTGTCCCTCCGTCTTTCCCATTTTATTTCTTCCTTCCTTTCTCTAACTCTGTCTCTCTACTTTCATTTGCCCTAGCAATTCGAACGAGCGAAAAGGAACGAAGGAAGTACCTTCGCGTTGGCAAGCTCGTGGTTATTGCTAAACAGAGATTAATGATTTTATAAACGTTTAAAGAACCGTGCCTGAACCTTTTTAAATGGAGATAGAATTTGCGAAAAAAATCTTCCTACTACTGCTTAAAATTTACAGAAGGGAATTACTACTCATTTTGTTCCCCCCAAAGATCAATAATTCACTTTATATGGGTTGGCTGACAAAAACATTCAGTTGGGAAGAATATGAGATCTCTTCGTGCTCTGTTCCTCTCTGATCCTCTATTGCATATAATTTAGGAAAGTTAGGTTACGAAGAAAGTAATTTTTTAATTTCCAATCCGATATATATCGCAAATTTTTTGTCAATTGAAGCAATTAGTCAACCGCGCAGCGCACACTTTAAGTGTTTACTCGAAGTTTTTTTTTCCGGAAAATATTCTTGAATATATTATAAGTTAATTAATAGTTGTTCTAAGTATCGACTTAAGCTAAATGTTCGGTTTTCTTATTTATTTTGATTTTTTATTTAACTGAAAATTTATGTGTGGCTCTACAATTATCACGCTGCATGCATCCGTTAACATTTCCATTGCCCTGAAATTACCCACTGGCAATAACGACAACAGTGGCTGTGTGTGACACTTTTTTATTTTTTTTTTTTTTTATTTCTCATACTAACAATCACAGCAGCTCATATAGGACTACGCTCATACGTTCATACGTTCATACGTTCATATAAATATATATATATATATATATATATATAAATATTCATGCATTCACCCACCAGCTAAACAACATTTTTATTATAACGTACTATGTGCTTTGAAATGCTCACTCATTCAAAAAGTTAAATGCTCGCATTTACAAACACATATTCGCATGCATAAATGTATACATGTATGCATATAATAAACTCATTGCATTGCAGTTACATCCTTTTGTATGCTTATAAACTTTAACATCGCATATTATTTACACATTCATACGGAGAGATATACATACATTCATACATATATATTCAAGCATGCGATGCGATTCCCCTTATGTGCATATATTTATGGGGGAAAAAACTGCAAAATTTAGTTCACAAATGTAAGTGCCTGTCTGCGTTTACGTCTGTGTATACAATTATATGATATATGTGTGTGTTTATATTTATGTGCGTATGTATATTTGCGTATATTTGTTTATATTATGTATATGTAGATTTCAACTGTTTAACATTATTTTACACAACACATGATCTCATATATAAAATAAATGGATTATAATCGTTTTAATATTACAATTGAATTGTATACCATGCATATAAGCCAACAGTTTGCTTATATATATATATATATATATATATATATGCGTGGCCCATACCATACATACAATTTATGTTTTGTTACGTTTTATATGCCTGTGCAACAAATACGTATATGTGGACCGCACCGCACCGCACCGCACCGCACGCAACACAATCAAACTGTAAAAGCTTATAAAATTTTTACATTGGCATGTTCATCACAAACGCATATTCTTGCTTTATCGCCTATAAATGTCCTCTACACATTGTGCTCTCTCATACTCATACGTACACGCATCCATTCATGCATCCATTGTTCATCTACGAGAGCCATATTAAGAGTGCATGCCATAAAAGATTTATTCTGTAGTGTGTCTTATAAATTTTATTTTATTTTAGATTTAATGCTAAATTTATTTGCTTGTTATTTATGTATTGTAAACATGGTTAAACACAAACAACTACAAGTTATTGAATGTACTCATATGTAGTTTCATTAATCATTAGTCTGAACTAACTCCATGGGACTTTATTGAATATGAATATTAAAATTTTATTAAACAAAGCTTTTCATATTAAATATTTTTGTTTATGGTTATGTGGTCTTGTTCTATATGTATCGTAACCTTTTCTATTCAGTCAACGAGCCACCAAAACTTTACATTCATACTCCATCTTTGCCTCCCTTTTAACCAAATTTAATGAATTTTGTCCATTAAAATATATTCGATTTAATTATTATTATGCCGAAGAGCAAAAGAAACCAACTTGGAATAATTAAACTGGAAAATGTTAGCGTCGTCGTTCTTATTATTAAAATTCAATAAACAACTAAATGTCGGATCTTAACGGAAATTTCATATAATTAACTAAATACATCTAATCTTACGTCTATGCGGAGTCTTTCCGCACGATCTTTAACTTAATAATAAGAATACAATTTCGCATCTCAACGAAACGTCCACGTCGCTGTCTTGCGTAATCTCATCTTAAACTCATTGCTCTTGGGGAAAGAACAGCTTTCGTACTGTATCGTAGGGGACAATACACTTTTACTTTAGTTTTTTACTTTACTACGTTACTCTTCCATGTGAAATTGGCATCGTTGAGCTTTTTAAACGAAAAAATTACCCGCTTATCGTAGTCAAAACGATCGAGGCTTTTTTGTGCCTTAAACAGATTAAGTAATGCACTAAAAAGATCCGAATGCGTGAATCACCACGCAAGCCAGATTAACCACCAACATCGAGCATGAAGCTATATATCCATGTCTTTCCGAGCAGAGGAAGATCAGCTGACTATAGTAAATTGAGGAAAAGCAAAAAGCCATCAACAACAGTTTACGCCGTTCGATCGATCGTTAAAGAAAAAATGTCTGTAGTATGCGAGAAGACGCTACGGATTGGTATTTCCCCTCCACATACTGCACCAGCTGTCAAGGACAAGTTCGCAACACTGGAGTGGAAAGAAACACCTGAAAACTACTTGTCATATAAGAGTATACCAAGCTGTTTAAGTATACTTGTTTTTGTTGTTTTTTTTTTTTTTTTTCATACATAATCTCTTGCCCCCTTTAATGTAAATAAAGTAAAGGTCAGCAACGAATGTAAAATTTGAATTTTCAAGTCCCTTCTTTCCTTGTTTTTAAATTTCGAATCAATGTTCCTCTAAAATTTACCCTATAAGGCTCCTCATTACGCACATTAGGCACATCGCTAAAAAATGTCAATAATTTTGACTAAAGACTTTCTTGTGTTTATCAGAGAACGTATACAGCACGTGTGCCGTTATCGGTACCAATAACCCCCAAACGGGGCGGAAAATATCATTACTCATTAAAAGACTGAGCTTGAAAAAAGTACACGTGGCATGAAATCCTTTAATCGCGATTGCGTGGCCATCATCAGGGAATCTAACCTGGCAGTCTTTTTGAGGCCGTTCACAATATACTTGCTCTTGCTCAGCGTAACGCTCCAGATCTACTTACGATAGAGTTGCCCTCTATTGCTAGAACTTTTACAACGGCCAGTGATTTGTTATATTTATTACAGTTACATAAGGATTCTTCTGTTATCCAAATAAAGAGACCGAGAAAGTCGATTAAAACCGTTATACACTTCGAGAATTTAAACATCGTAAGAATTTCTGAGGAATATTTGTGGAAGCAGGAGCAAGTCTACATCACTATAAACTCGTAAACGAGGTGCACGCTTAAGCGGAACTTGTAGTTAAAACTTTCTCGGTGTTTTTTTTTTTTCGTTTGCCTCTTTATTTCTATAACTAACGATTTGTTAGTGAACGCATCGAATGTATTTGGACTGCTTCTACGGCATGAAAGAAAGAAAGAATTCATTTTACCCGAACAATACTAATACTAATCAGGGTAGAACGTGTCGCTTCCTTGCAAATTCGCGCTAACAAATTTTGCCCTTACAATGTTTGCTCATTAAATGTGATTATCTGAGCAAAAAAGTATATGACAAGAAAATCTTGTTTATCAAACTCATTACGAAAGCCATTTAGTAATTGGCTTTTAATAAGTTTCCCAAAATAAAAAGGCGCACATACACATACACATAAAGAGAAACCACAAAAAATATATATTTCGCATTATTTACTTATTTATTTGGCTTCGTAAGGTTGTTTTTTTTTTTGCCCTTTATATATATATATATATATATATATGTATATATAAATAAATAATGACGTGTATCTGTTGCTTTAACACACTATTGAACAAAACCAATTTTGGGACCAGTTTTCGGTTTAGGTTACATACAACTATACATACATATATATATATATACATCGATAAAGTATTTGCTTCAATGATCATCACTATTCCCAATGGGTTTCCCCAATCGCCCCTTTTGTAGCCCATAAAACTATTTAGCTTTTTCTAACGAACCAGAATAAGAAGCAAAAGGAACAAATAAATAATTGTTTAACTTCTTTGCTAAAACTTTTTAGCTATTGTTCGCAGTTGGTTGATTAGTTTGATTGCTTCGTTGCTCGCTTAGATTTTTTGCTTTATTCTCTAAATGTGAACGCATTGTTATTGTTATTGTTGTTGTTGTTGTTGTTGTTGTTATATTATCTTAGTTTCCATTAATTGGTGCACATATAACACTAATTCATACTTAGAGACGCTGTTGTTGGCTCTGCTCATACAGTTGCTAACGTTCTTGTTTACTTATCCCCAATGTATTTCGCACTTACACATACACATACTTATGCATGTAGATATATATGATAAGATATTGTATGTACTTTTGCGCGTAAGATTCCATACGGAGTTGCATGTGTACAAATTATGTGTGCGTGTGTATCAAAGTTTTTTTGATATGCGTACAGCTGAGTTTGTTGTGTATGGCTTCCCCCAATTGCACACAACCATATTAAGAAAGAAAAAAAACATTGTTCGAGTTTAATTTTAAATTCCCCAACGCACTCATTCATTGTTATATGTGAACACACGTGAATACATTAATTTTCCCGCAAAATATTGATTCTTCTAGAGGTCAAAATTCAATTATTCCTCTCATGACAATCATTTATACCGACCGGCAGCGGAAATTATATACATTCGACTTTTTTATTTATATATTACAATTTATTGTGACGTCACTTATTGGTGACTGCTTGATATTCTGTCAAACGGAGACCAACAGACACGTGTAACAGAATTTCGATTTTTTTCTTGATGATGCTAAGTTCCTTGGCCGACAGACATACCAGATTGCTCTACATATAGACAACAGACACAAATTCTCTTTTAATGCTAAGTGTACTTTCTCTTGCTCTTGTTGTCCTTTTGTCAGCATACTTATGCATGCTTATGTATAGTGCAGATTGTATTCATGAACTTTTTTTCTGAATTGAGTTTAAATTTAATAATTCACATCAAGCTCAAGTGCTTTTAAAAAAGTTCAAGCGTATTAACCATAACTAAATTGTGATATATAGTTTTTGCAGAAATTCTACGAACAATCGATTTAAATGAAACGTTTCACTTGAAAGAGCATAACGAGAAAGATGACTTCTATGATTTATTATTATTTTATAAACCAATTTGTGACAGAAATTATAATTATGTTTTAATGGAGTATATTATGCTTCATCATCATATTTTTAAATAATTTGTAAAACAAAACAAAAAAAAACTGGAAACTATTGCTAATAATATTAATCATAACTTATGTTGTGTAGAAGACGTGAGAGAAAAAATAAAGAGAGAGAGAGAGAGGGAGATATATTATTTAATTAATTTTTTGATTGAAAAATATGTGTATAGTTCGCACAGGGTACAAGGAATAAGGCCTAGTGAGTGTTAAGAAAAGACACATGGAAAACTAAAAAATCTTCTGCTAAGATGATCACTCTTTCCCTTCATTTTTAACACATTCTTAATTAACTTAACAAATGTGATAAGCATCTTTTCACACCATACACACTTGTGGTGGATGGTGGCTGCATTAAGTGCAGTAGACCTACGTCTTATTCCCTTTTTGAATCGATCTAAGCTTGTCTGTCCCTCTGTCCGTTCTAATTTCGGGATATTGTAATAAAATTTGATACATCGACATGTTTGGACCTAAGGATGGATGCCTTTGAAAAGGGCTCGGATGGGACAACTTGTTCGATCGCTTCCCATATTTTGGAAAGCCGTTAAACAAATGAAAATAGGGCGGTGTAGGGTATTTGATGATCGTCCGTTGCCCACGGTGACGTTGTTACTTGTTTTTATACATAAGCTCTTTACCTGACAGTGACGCAGATACTGATGCTGATACTGATAACGGCACTGATACTGATGCTGATAATAATAATGTTGATATTGATATACCAAAGCATACTTTGATCAGAGAGCTAGCAAAAGTAGAACATGTTCATCCACAAGTTTGACCTTGCGAACCTAATTGGTTTCGCTTACCTTATTTTTAAAGTAAACAGCCATCTTCTGCATTAAAAACTGTAGAAAAGCAACCACAAATTGTTACACAAATTTGTTACAAAATACTAAATAAACATTATTGCACAGAAGAGTAATTTAGGAGTTAAATCCATCTCTAGTTAGCAAATCGCCCCGGATGGCAAATCTTTCTGAGCAATAAATACCAAAATTTTTATATAATAGGATCGCGATATCGCTTACATATCGGGTAGCATTTAACTAGAGAAAGTAAAGCCCTCGGATGTTTTTTTTAAATAGGAAACACTAACGATTTCGAAATAGTTTTAATTTACGGTTAATGAATCGCAATAAGTTTACATGAAAATTTATCTTCAATTTTTGAAAACTTCTACTTTAGTGTTTCAAAAAGCAGTTTTTGCTTTTTATTCGTACAAAGATTTCCTGCATACTTAAGTATGTATAATGTATAGTTAAAGAAAGAAATCGCTTTTGTATATGCAACATTTCAAGAAAGTACGCTTAAGTACGCATCGTGTGTTTATGTGATGTTCATCATCAATATCAGAGTATTTCCGCTAGAGTTTTTGTTGATTTTTCTTTATGTACACTCTTAACTTTTATCTTCATTTAATTTTCTCTTTCTTATGTCTTATTTTAAGTAAAGTCAACATATTCCCTTTCACCAACCACATGCAATCATACACTTAAAATGTGAACTTTGGCATAATGAAATAAGAATTCTATTACCATAACTGCACACCGTATCTGCTTTGACTTTAGCTTAAACTTAAAACATCGATGTAACAGCATTGAAAAACTTTTTACGTAATACTTATATGTATGTATATGTGTATGTATGCTATGCATGCTACTACTACTACTACTACTACTACTACTGCTGCTGCTGCTAAGAAATCATTATAAGAGAAGTCCAAAGTTATGCGTAAGAATATTAAATGAGTATTGCTTACCCGTTCGCTTATATCTATTACGTTGGGCTGGCTGCTGGCTGCTATCTGCTAGCTGCTGGTGTGGAGTGGATGTTTCGTATTTCACATTATCCAAGTTTTATTATGCAGCAGCCAGATGATCAAACATTTTTCTTAGCTTCAAAACTATGTTAAGATATCTGCATGACTTTAAAGCTTATACTTATATACACTTATATAAGCAGCGCTTGATTGCAACTTTGCGAAGAGAATGCATGCAATCATCATATTTGAAAATGATTTTTAAACATTAATTCAAATTGAACCTTTTACTTTACGATGCTTCATATATATATATATATATATATATATATGTAAGCATATGCGTAATATTTAAATGTAACACAACCTACTACTACTACTACTACTACTACTACTATTACATATTCATATATAGTAAGGAAGGTAGATAGGTAGTAATAGATATTTGTATTTTATTGCAGATAATATTGAGAGATCATAGGAAAGTTTTGAAAGAATTTTGCTTTTATTCTCCTTTAAGACGAAATTGCTTTTTATTACACTCATCCTTCTTCTTCTTCTCTCTTCTTCTCTTTTTGTACGAAGGTTTTATTAAATATAAAATATGACTGCACGAAAAAACTAGACAAGAGAAAACTTCTACTCAATATACAGTAAAAGTTAAGTTAAGTTAAATTAACTTGCACCAACAACGTACAATGCACATATATATATATATATATATATATTTGTATATATATATATATCTATAAAATACTGCTTAGACCTAAGTAGCTTAAGAAGGTCAGATAGACTAAATAAATATTATTGTAAAAGTTTTTCTTTTGTTTGTTTGATATGGTGTAAAAGAAATATGTGTGCACGCGTGTGTGTGTGTGAGTGCGTGTAAATGTGCACTTAAATTCATGAATGAAGTGGCAATACGCAATGGTAACTGGAATAACTTTCAACTTAAATGGAAATAAATTGTTGTAAATAGTTATAGAGAATGAATGAATGAATGAATGAATGAATGAATGAATGAATGAATGAACGTTAAGATGGTCCAAAAAACAAAAGATGCAAACAAAACATTTCGAATTCGACTCGCAATTCAATATCGGAATTAATTCGGTAAATTTCCTATAAGACATTTCGCAATTCATCAAAGCCTGCGTCATCGTGTGCTTTCCTATTCCCTCCTATATGAAAAAAAAGGGGACAAAATTTAATTTGTGAAATTTTTCCGATTCACGTACTATCCTAATGAAGAACGTACATATATATATGTATTTTCATAATTTTTGTATTTGCCAAACTTTAAAATAATCGAAAAAAGAAAACTTTTACTCAATCCTTACGGATTACGTAGCAAATTTTTCGAAAATATTTACTGAACATATAAATTTTCTTAAATAAGAAGAATTAAAATGAATTAGAGCATATTGCCCAATATCCGTTAAATGACTTATGTTTCCCGAGTACAATAAATTTGGACAATAATTGGAAAATGTATTATTGCCAGGAGAGACAAAGCCATATATACATACTTTCATACCCCAATGTAAAGTTTTAAAAAAACTATACACTGACGGTATACTAACCGTGTCATTACGTTTGTGCAATCTGTGCAATGTGAGGTTATGAGTTCATTCAGCCATACTTGTCTTTTCATCGATAGATCTCGTAATGGATTTCTAATTTTTGCAAAAAAAAAAATCAAAATTAAAAATAAAAATGAAAAGTTTGTCACGAGAACAAAAATCGAAAATTGGTTAAAAAAAAGATATTTCGAAATACGCCAACTTTACTACGTCAACACTTCGTAGCCTATTTGAAAACGTGCTGGGAAGGTTCGTGTAGCCAATCGCTCGTCTGACAAGCTTACAATTCATTCCTTTCAACCGTGTCTTCATGTGAAATTCGGTGTTTTCTCGAAAATCCTATTCTCTCCTATTCTCTCCTATTCTCACTATGGCAAAAGCAACACCTGCTTACCGCATCAGATTGTAGTCCTATCTTCCTTTTTTTGAAATCTGAATCTTTGGCTTACTTTTCATTTTAGATTCTGGTGAGTAGCGCTTAGCTTTCGCTCCATTCGAGGCAAAGGTATACAAAAATATTACTTTTAATTAGTTAATAATTCAGACCAAATCTTCCCGTCGCTGATGACGAGGTCAAGTTATAAAACAAGAAAGGAAAATTTTTTCCTAGCAATTGCTGTGAAGAAACCCTTCAGATTCAATTCTCTCTCTTCCACTAACTCTCTCTTGGACTAACATCCAATGAATTTTTATAAATCTCTTTTACGACATGCTCTGTAGCCGATCAATTTAGCGATTGTATGTCCATGCAAACCTATTGTAGTAAAAGTAAGTAAAAGTATGTAAAATACTTACGGATAGACAATGTGGTGGATTGTGTGTATTAAGCTACCAGAACAGATGTAATTCGATATTTAACTGAAAACTTTGCACATGGATTTGAATAAATTTTAAGTGCACGCGCAAAGCACTTACTTACTTAATGTTAAAAGTATTAAAATGTGTTACGCACAAAAGTGAAACCGTAGCCATGGCATCGATTAAACGAGCGAATAAGCGAAACTCTTGTAATTGTTAATTATAACACATCCAGAGATTTCCGTGCGAGTTTAGCTCTTGTAAATATTTTCCAAATCACTTAGCCCTTGTTATGTTATATTGTTACAAAAAAAAAAATTGGACCAATCTGTCTATCTGTCAATCTAAGCAAAAAGACTATATTTAGTGTACATTGACTCGAACAGTGCCACAACAATCGTCTACCTTGCCGTCTATTGCACGGATATGTCAGTTGGAGGTATGGTGTTACCCAACGTCTAGATTAAATGCGATAAGAATCCGCAACAAACAGTTCACTTGTGCAACCATACCAAGGTTTTTAAAGATTGCTTCTAAATCATCAGAAGGCACCCGCGAATGCGGTAGACGGGCCCTAACCTGTAGATCTACACAGATCTGTCAAGCTGTCAAGCAGTAGAGTACGGCCTCTTGAGTAGATTGCAAATTGACAAAAAGACAAGCAAAGGGTCTGATAAATATCCAGGCCCTCGCTAGCAGCAGCATACAAAAAACATATTTACGGGAATATTTACGGATGGATGGATAAGTACTTTTACAGACAGGCAATAAGGCAAAAGTAACAGATAGGATAGCGAAGGCACTGGTGAATGAAAACTCAGAATACATGAACGGTCTAGCAATTATCAAAAATGTAATATTTCTACAAGCTTTGGTGCTTAAGCGCACTTAACACCGACAGATTACTTAAGAAATGGGAGTAAATTCACCTTGAAAAGTAGATGCGGTTTCATTTCTTCGGCTTGTTAAAGAAAAAGTACAAAAGTGTTAATAGCTTTCCTCGGTTCAAATCGCAGTCAAGAGTCGTGTCTTCAACGCTTGAAAGCGTCTAAAATCCCAGTCAGAATTTTTACGCTATGTACTGTTTCTGCGCCATCAGATAGCGATAGTGTCTGGAAGCGCAATCATAGATCTGTAGTGGCGCCATTTACCATGAAATGTATGTCTAGCCTTATGCTACAAACTTATGTTAAGGGAATGCATCCAATTAGATAAAAACGCTCTAAATTCGAAGAAAAGAAGCAGGAATTTGTTAGTAAACTCATTATTGGGTCGGCATTTCAAATTGAAACGTAATGAAGACGTAACTTTTATGGGACCATTTTGTGCACAGATGATGATGATGATGGCGAGGTTGGTAGACGCAAATTCAAAATTTCATATCAAAAATCGTGTCATCGCACTTATGCGTATGTTCCGTAACTTGACTTGATTTTTATGTTCGTTTACACTCCTCCGAAGGACAGCAACATTTCTTCTTGTTTGATTGAGGCAAACAGCATTAAATTTTATGTAGAACTAAACAAAACCCTCTTATTGTTAATCTTTTATCCTAACACACAATTATTCATAGGTCTGAATGTTTCACAAAATTCTAAATGTGCACATAACTGTAAATTCCCTACGAATAGATGATATATAGAATAGAATAGAATAGGAAAATATGGGAAGGAATAGGAACTTCAAATTACTTAATACGGTTCGCAAACAATTACTTAGTAAATATTTTAACAGCTGAGGTCAGCCCGCAAGTGATATACGAGTAAGCAGACAGTTATAGTAGCAAAGCGTAACGCTTGAACGATACTGTGCCACGTTGATTAAAACATTTTGCGAAAAAGAGTTTTTTTTTTTTTTTTTTTTTTTTTTAATATCAACGAACTCCTTGGTATTTAAAAAAGAAAAAAATAGAGTAAAACACTAAAACACATAAAACAAATGAAAAATTCATTAGAAATAAAGTCTTGTGTTCCCTGCACCCAGCGACAACAGAAAAAAAAAAAAAGAAAAGAAAAGTACAAAATGACAAAGACTAGCCAGAGCAAAACCAAAAGGAACCAAAGAAAAAATTCAAGCACAACTTAAACGGAGAAACAAGGTAACCAACCACACGCCATACCATAGAAAACTTCCATCATGCAATTGTAAGCTTTCCTGCATCTACCCCATCCTGCTGCCTGCTGCCTGCTGCGTGCTGCTAGAAATGCCGGAACTAACTAAAAAAATTTACAAATTATTTTATGAAAAGAAAACAAAAAAAAAAATAAAAAATGAAATAAAAAGTGCAAAGCAAAAGCGCACATCATGCTTCTTATGCTTGTAATAAATATGTGAGAAACAGAGCAATTATCAGAACAAAGGATTATAATAATAATTCCACAAAATAACAAACATTGTCTTCCATTTAATTCAATTAATTCCTTACTAATAACTTTTTGCTAATTTACAAAGCGCTGGTTATTTACCACGGAAGCGGGGATTAAAAATGATTTTCCGTTTCTCGTTTCGTATTCAACAGGAATTTAAGACAGCATAAGACGGACAACCTCTAATGGTGAGTTTTTTTTTTCTTTTTGCTTATTCAGCACAAGCAAGTTCAGTGAACACAATGTGTACTCGACTTGTAAATGAATTTCAGCTTGAAGAAGAATTTCAAAGAGATTTGTTCGCATCTTTATCCACTAAATATTAAGCTCGTTAAGCTTTGCTAAGCTTAAAGGATTGTTTTCGATGATTCCCATTAGACACATGAAGGCTTCTAAGATCAAGATCAAATATGATTAAGAGATATTCGATTGAAATCCAAATTGTCCGTCCAAATCGCTCTTATTGTTTCTTAATTTTTAGGTTTAGCGTCTTCAGTTTAATAACTAATAAGCGATTATTTGTTTTTCTATTTGGTTTCCTTACACTCTTGATTGCACCTAAAAACCGGTACAAGGTTCTTAGAAATAGTGAAAAAAACTTGTCGAAATTACTCAAAGAGAGCAAAGCCTAAATCGGATTCCTTTTTCTCCTCCTTCTTGGCTTCAGAAGCGGGAGCAGCTTCTCCGCCAGCAGGGGCAGCTGCCGCCGGAGCTCCGCCTACACCAGAGCCAATATTGGCAATCAAATCTTTAACATTGACTCCCTCCAAAGCTTTAGCAAACAACCCGGGCCAATAAGCTTCAACTTCAACATTAGCCGCCTTCAAAATATGAGAGAGAAGCGCACACACATGCAAATTCTGCTTTAGTAGACATATTCTATACTTCCTCTACTTGAAATAATTTTGATTAGATTAATATAAAGTAATCAAGCGAATAAAAGTACACTAAACTTCGACAACTTAAGGGAAATATGTTCGTGCACAGAGCAAGTCGTAAATGAAACGATACCTTACATGTTCGAAAGTCGCCCTTCAAAATCAAATACTTTCCCCCCCACTTGCTATACATCATGGAAATGTTTTAATCAAAAGACTAGCAAATTAGTTCAAATAATCTGCGGATCGTGAACTGTATGTTAAGGGCTACGCTACGCTACGGGGATTCTAAACCTTATTTCTAACAATATGTCAAGAACTTTAAAGGTATACTCTAGTATATCGTGCTTAGTACACAAGAGAATGATGACATAGGCATCTATTGACAGCAGAGTTTGAAAATCGCAGAAATACGATCACTCATCCGGGGGTGTAAGAGTCGTTGTAAAACGAAAGGCTTTTTCTGCATTTATGGTCGACAATTAAATTGTCTTTCGAGCACAACTAGGTTTTTATAGTTTGGTTTTTTGACATCCTTATTACAAGTTGTTGGTGTAATTTGTGGAAAGAGCTATTGAACCATCCGTATATCCTCTACGAAGGCCGAACAAGCAAAGCACATATTAAACGGAAGAAGATCATACTTTGGTAAAATGCAACTCTATGTGTGATTTTCGACATTATCAGGAAAATTGGAACAATTTTTGCTATCGCCTCAGATTGCTATCGCATCAGATCGAAATTCCGTATTTCGATGTTTCAAATAAATAATTATTTTCTTTATTTTCTTCGTAATAGGAAAATATATTTGGGATGGAATGGAAGTTATTTTACAACGCTATCTTACCCTGCTTGCCAGCATCGTTCGTAAAGTTATTTAACGGAAATTTGTGACGAAACTTATGTCACCTCTTATTAGGCTTTCTCTGAGAGTTTCCTTTCTATTATTATTAAAAAGCAAGCTTTCCTATTTGCCTATAATTAAATCAATTGATCTCTAGCTGTTTTTTTCTTATTTCCTTTCCTACGATAAGAAGAAAACCGTAAAAAGTTTTTTTGCCTAAGCATAGAAAAAAATTTGATATTTCTTGAAATGGTTTTTTATTATGCCACTTACCTAAAAACATACTTTGTAAAGTTGCAAAGTTTCTTTAGGGGCATATACGGCAAAGTCAGATGAATTTTTGTAGCAAAAAATAAATCTTCAAAAAGATTATTTATAAAGACTTCACATATTTTGATCAAGATCCTCTTAGTTTCATTAATCAACAAGAAAGAAGAAAGATTGCAATGCCTGCATATGCATATGCATATGCATATGCATATGTGTACGATTACGTTTATGTTTATGCAATATTTAAGAAAATTTCATATGAAAACTAAAGCAATGTTAAGCTGATTATAGTGTTATAATAAATGCTTTTAGTTTATATCGATTCAGTAAAAAGAAAAGGAAAAGAAAAAGAAAAACCTAATAATTTAAGTATGTCTGTTTGCACGTGCGTGTGTGCTAATAGTGTGTGGGAAAACTTATATAAGAAATAATTGTGGGCGAATGAGCAAATGGACGAACGGGCAGGTGAATGATCTTTCGGATGAACGGACGGACAAGTGGCTGAATGGGCAAATGACCGGCCAGATGGATGGACAAAGGGGATGGACAAAGGCAGATGGACAGCAAACAGAGCGTAGGGAGAGAATCTGACTCTAGTTAAAACTTATTTACATTTAAGGTGATTTGGATGGCAGCATAATCCCATTCTTCCGTGTACGTACGTACATGCTGGTGTGTATGTGGCGAACAAAAAGAGAAATAAAAACTTAAAACTTCATAATAATAATTTTAAACGAACCCATAAATTGAAAAGAAGGTAAAAAAGAAAGATGTAGACATAAAGTTTCCAAGAGTCGTTTTAGGAAAAGTACATAGTAATTTTGTAGAAAGTTTGAATGACATGCATTACAGTTTCATTTTTTTATTTTGCTTAAGATTTTTATTCAACAAAATGGTAGGAAAGTGGTACTGAAAATGGGTGAAGCGAAATTCTGCGGAAATAACGGAAATGTAAATGTTCTTCTGATTAAATACATGTTCCCTCTCTTTTCTTTCCTTTTTTAACTCTTAATAATACGTACATAGGGAGCGTGGAATTTAGGTACAAATAAATATATATGCGTTTCATACGTACATTACTTCCATATAAACATATTTTATAAACATATGTATAAACGTACATGCGTGTGTGTGTGTGTGTGTTTTTTTTTTAATATATATATAACAACATTCGCAACGAACATCAGTGCAGTCTCAAGAAGTGAACAGCAGCAATCAAGGAATAACATTTTCTATGGAAAATGTGAAGATTACGTGAAAAACGGAAGCATATGATAAGCTTTAAATTAAAACATTACATATATTTAATATAAAAAATTAAGCGAAAATGTAGGTCACTCTTACATTCGAAGCGAATTAGAAACGTAGTTATAATTGCTTACATTTAGCAGGTTTTAATTACTCGTACACTTAAATACTTTGAACATTCACACACTCTACTATTAAAAAATGTAAATGGGCCACGATTTCTCGCCATAAATACTAAATAGAAATCATGCAATAACTTACCCAATACTTGTGTGTGATACCGAAGCATCGAGGTGTAACTCGATCGATTTTTTCATTTGCATCGATAGCTTCGAAAGATTTACATTATTAGGGGCATCATGAAGCCCGACACTCTGAATCAATTTAATTCGTTCCGCTCATCGCCCCGACCACCTATGCGTCTATCGTTTATTTTTGAAGCACTCACCATGAAGGCATAGACATGTCATGGAAGCTCTGAATTGATGGACACAACTAAAATTTAAAGATAAGGATAAAAAATATTAGAAAACATTGTAATTATTTTGCTAAGATACGATCACCTACGATGGTCTTCTAAAAAACGTCCATGAAACAATTGTCTTAAAGCACTGAAAACCTATAAATAATATTCGTTTAAGATCTGTTGCAAATTTTTGAGAGGTTCAGTGGCCAAAAACCTGCCGGAGGCATTTATTTTAATATTCCATCTAAATGTCATTTTTCCCGAGTCTTCTTTAGGATAGAAGGGGTAGGTAAGTGCGGAAGATTTTAATCATACATCTACTGTCAGCTCTCATAGACGCTACAGTGCAATAAACGCAACTCTAAAAACATTTACTTGCAAAAATGCCGCGACCTTTTTTTTTTTTTTTAGGTAAGTCAAGTTCTCTGTAACGCGTCGAAACTTCCATATAACGCGAAGCGAAAACGGAAGCAGCTCCCATGAAACGCGTTTTTCTACAAAAATAATCCAAAAACATCGAAGGCTGGGTTTACTCAGTGTGTTAAATTGTTATTGTTCAGGTTTATGGGGTGCGGCCAATTCCACTAATTACGAAAAAAGAAAGTAAAATATTTGCCAGCTCTTCGATGACGAAGCACAGAGCAATCTAAAATCGCTTATTTCTTTTATAAAATTTTATTTATTAATCGCATCACTTGACGATTTGAGAGCGCAGTTTTTATATAGAACTGAATTAGTCCGATTTACGTGTAATTGAGTTTATGTTTGGGATTTTTGTATAATGCGCTAAAAATGCATTTTTTAGAAATGGTTTTCATGCAACGCTGCTCCCATATATAGTGTAGCAACAACCGACGGTGCTTTACAGCCAATTATCGCCTGCAGGTCACATAAAATAATCTGGTAATGAAGATGTCACATCAGATGAATTTAAATAAATAAAATGTTCGCTCTATTAGATGGAATCGCTTACAAAAAAGACCTCGCACGACAAAACCTCGTCAACAAAAAAAATATTAACAGTATTCTTCTACCAATAAATCGCTGTTAATGACTGCAAGGAAAAAAGTCGATTTATAAAATTCATAGACTCAATGCATCAAATAATTCAATATTTTATAACGAGGATTTTTTTTTAAATTTAATTATTTTATATGCCAATGCAACGCGTAGGCAAAAAGTTAATAGAATCTCTTTCTACCAACAGCAAAAAACAAATAATTTAAATTCATTTGAGCACTTAAGAGCGTTTCCCAATGAATATGATTAAATTAAGAGATTACGGAAAGTTCGGCGCGAAACGAGGAAAGCTTTAAAAAAGCATCCAGCGAACGAACGAACGAAAATCTTTCGTAACATAATTATTGAATTTTTAATCAACGTTAAGCCGATAACAAGCATTAAAAAAACAAACAAAAATTTCACAAACACACATTCACACATACATTTGCACAAATTGTTACACGAACGTATTACTTGATACCTGACAATTGAAAGTGAATTTTGCTACATTATTCTCATGTGTGAGATGTCATTGCATATGTATATGTTCGAACTGATATCGTTGTGGTATAAAACTTGACTGACAGCGTTTAAAATGAATATTTTACATGGTTGATGCAAATGAATGAATGAATGAATCATTAAGTGAATGCATTTTATATTTCAAGTGCACTTTAATGACGTGCAGGTTTGTGTATCGAAAAGAAAATCCAACAACAAGTACTTACTTAGCCTATTTGTCTTCCTCTTCTTCTCTGTTGTCTTTTCACAGATATTCATCTCAATCAGGCTTTATACCTTTCAAATCTCTCCGTCCCGCGCATAATTGACGCCACGCAAAAAGCGAAATTGTTTTGCAGTTACGAAATAGGAAATCGAACGCTCAACTCCGTCAAATGGTACAAAGATGGCCAAGAGTTTTTCAGGTAAATTTATTTGTTCCTTTATTTATTTATTTAGTAATTTTTTTTTAATTGCATTATCGTTTTTCTTCTGTGTGCAGTTTGCGTTTGATTTAGTGTGCATGTTGGATATTGGCATTCCCAGAAAAATATTGATTTCCTTCTTAATTTGTTTTCCCTTTTTCGGGTACGCACGTACATCGGTTATTTGTATCGTTCCTGTCAATCCCTCGACAACGCTTTACATTATGACACAATTTCAATTTGCCATAAATTTTATTTCATTTCCTTTTCACTTTTTACATTCACCCAATATCAAAATGTAACGGTATGTTAAGTTTATAATTCAATTTGTTATATATAAGCATTAGATAGATAACTTGCTCATCCAATCTGCATAATATTGTGTAGTATGTATGAGTTCTTCTCACGGAACCTGAAGGCTCAATAGAATTTATTTACTAGCAATTGTTGTGTGTGCTCGTAGTTATAGAAGAGCGCTCGGTCGGTGAAGGTGTAACACGTGCCGATCAACCACACACAGCGGACACAGACAGCGGATATTTCTTATCTCGCCCTCGCTCTCCTCAACGCTTTGCGATCACTGCACCCCTTTAGCAAATGGTCATATTAGATAAATAAATAAATAAATAAATTAAAAAAAGAGAACTTTTCAAAAGCAAAAATTTATTTGCAAAGAGATTGAGTGAGTATTCGAACGATCATTGCGTACTCATAGCTATGGTTATTATACCGTTTATTTTATCCTTTACTTTAATCCAATGAAAGATAGCAGCACTCCCCAGTAAATTATTTATACCACCTCATCATCACCTTATATATATTATATATATATATATATACTGTAATCAGATCGAATTCATAAGTCTATTGAGATGATTTCCGATTTTCATTACGGACTTCAAGATGCAAAAATTTTAAAAGCAATTTGATCCTCCAGTTTTATGCTGCAGTAAATATACAAAAGACTATAGGCTTCCGGCAACTTGTGAATGGCCTCATCAACCAATTTACTTGATTATTAAATGTGATCGGGCAACAATGGAAAGAAAAAATTTGATCCTTCGTTTTACTTTCTCCAAGATTTCGGATAATTGAAATTTCGACGGTCAGCAGTTGCATTTACGCTAATGAGGAACACACACACACATATACTTTTCACTTTCTTTGATCAATTTTGTGTATGAATGTATGCTCTTCCTACATAAAAAATCGTCTCTTGGGTAACAAATGGATAACAAATATTCGTCCTAAAGCGAAATTGTCCTCTTTTGCTTATCTCTTAAAGTTTTCAATTCTCTTCTATTTTTTTTTTTGCTCTTTCGTTATATTAAAAATCTGTTGCTATCAAACTTAGCTTATAGTGTTGCAGTGTTGCGTGCAAGTACAAAAAATTACATATTTTTATGCATGTGTATGTGCGAATAGATAGATACAAGCGCTTGTGTAATAAAGTTAAAACTGGCGTATATGTCACACACATTTCACATTTAATTCAAAAAGTATATTAAAAAAATTGCAAAATGTAACACAAAGTTGAGTTCTTTCTCTCTTTCCCTTGTTCGCTGCCTTTCTATAGCTAATTTATTTAAAAACTGTATATAATACAAACAAATTAATAAACACACACTAACCCAATTATGTTTGTATATGCATGTGTATATGTATAGGTTTACATATTTGTCAAGTTTTTTATCTCGTTGTTATTTGTTTTTGTTTTTTGTTTTTTTTCTTTCTCATGTCCAATAAATGCGAGTTTATAAGTGGGTCCCCGACCACTCAATGTTAATACAGCGCGTTGACATTTAATTAATTTATTGTCGACACCATTTGAATATGTCATTTTTGTGTCAGTTACTAAATAAATTTTCATTTTCATAGAATTTTTTATTTTTTCATTCATATTTGCGAATAAAATATATATAAAAATGTCTTTAATTTTTTTATCAATTTTGCAACAAACTTTTCATTACATGAAATGACATTAAATAAACAATGCGACCAAATATGATATGATAGCAATAAAACAGCGTATATATACACACACACACATATATATATATATATATATATATATATATATATATATACACATACGCTCATACAAGCATACACAATGTAAATGTAAGTTTTCACTGTAAATAAAATTTTAAAATTGAAATTTAATTAAAACAATATAAATGAAATTTTTTATATCCATCGCTAGCAGATTGCGAAGCGTTATTAGCCTTCACGATCCGTTTGCTATACGTAGCGCATATGGCAATGAAGGCAGGACAAAAAAATAGCAGAGACATTCTGTGAGCGGACGGAAAAATTATTCGGATTCAAAATATTGGGCTAACGCGTCTTCCATGTTGTGAGAAAAGCCATGTGTTTCCCACTTATCGTGTTTCGTGTTTATTTTAATTAATTTCTCTTCCTTACCGCAAAGATAACCTTTTGGCAATAACTTCTGAACGACTTTCGATTCAAAATTTTATGTGAAGCAGAGTAAACACGCAAACCGTCCGTCATAGTCAATGAGAGCATAAAATGCGGTAAAGAACAACACGTCAGTTGTATGGAAATTATAATACTCTTTCAGCTACCAACATGTCCGATATAGATCGGACTTGTTAGAGCTGTCTCCGAGAGAGGCTTTAAGACGACAAAACTACCTTTTTTTCTTTGACTGCATTAGAAAGAAAGTTTACTTATGTACGCAGTACATTTGCTGAAGTTTTTTTTTCAATGGCATTTGGAATAAAAAAAATGTTCTTTAATTTCTTATTTTACTCTACAAAATTTTAATTTATTTTACAAAATTATTTCAAGAAGAAAGTCACCATCACAATGGAAAGTGAAATTTAATTTTGTAAGAAGCGCTTTTCTTTTGCTTTTCTTCACGACTTATAAGGGAACACGATAAGAGCTTGTCTTCTTCCACTTGCTTCTTCCTCTTGTAGAATATAGATGACCCTTGCTTGCCTTCTTCCCCCTCTTCTAGAATGAAGCAAATTAACAATAGATGATTCTTCCTCGTCTTCTACTTCTTCCTCTTTCCGAATTCAGCGAATCAACAATAGACGATTCACTTTGAACACGAAGCTCTTCGCCTGATATATACATGCGCATATATACGTCGACGAGAAGCCCATCTGCAAATTTGCAAACCCACGTTTCTCACGATCTGAAGGGAAATTTTGTTGATGTTCACCTTTTTCTTAATTTTCCGACTTAGTTAGGATAGGTGCGATAATTTTAGCAGTAGATATGCCGGCTCCCATTTGCCTGCATGCGATTCTTTTTTCATTGAATTGGGTCTCGAAAGAAAGCTAAATGTTTTTTAAATCTGTTTGACGGACAGGGAACACTTCTTTTGCGGACTGCTTCGCTTGACCTAACCTTTGTCGCAAGGTGTTGAGTAATGATGAAGACGGACGAAGGGTTAATTTCATTTCTCTCGCTTCTCCTTGTCGATAGGAAAGAGAGCGAACCGGGGCAATATATGCCTACATATACGGCAACTTTTAAACACAAGTTAATAAAATAGTTTTCAAAGAGCACGCAAGAACAAGAATTTAATTTTTCATTGTTGCAGTAAAGAATTGCGTTTTTTAAGTTTTTTCTTTTTTTTTTTTTTTTTTTTTTTTTTTATTTAAATCGATTATAAAAAAATAGAAAGCTGAATTATTTGACTTCCGGTTTTGTGGCTTTTATGAAAAATCGAAAAAATTGAATTCTAAATTTATTTAAAATGCTTTAACATTTCAATTTTAACAATATATGCTGATTCTGGGTATTCAGTATATACATATGTATGTCGTTTGCCCAAAGCCGTATTCAAATTTTTAAATTCACAAAAAAATTGCACAAAACCCATTACCAACATTTATAAAATTCTCACTTTTGCTAACCGCAATCGTTATTTGCAATTTCCCTTAACGTTTGGATGTGTGAATGAATTCATATATACATACATACATACATATATATTTATATATCTTTGCAACTACACTACAATCATGGCCAGCAAGACTATACCACAGTTGATTACAAGCAATTAATGGGTTTTGTCGAAATTTTTAATTTTTATCGATATTTTCTTTTTTAAATCTATTTTTATCCCCTGCTTTTTTTCTCTTTCTTTATAAGGGCAATAAAATGTTTGCAGAATATTTCCCTTTAAAAAATAAAAATAAAAAACTCTTTTCAAAAATGTATATAAAAAAATTAAAAACGAATTACGCCATCGAGAAAACCTCCTAAATAAAGTGAGACAAAATATTCAATTAAAATATTTCATAGCTGTGCCGACAATTGGCTTTTAACAGCAAACATAAAATGTACATAAAAGCTATATGCACAATCGTTCGCACACAAAAAGCCAATTCACAAAAGGAAACATAAAGAAATTGAAGTCTAGATGGAAATCAAACAAAACGGGTTCAAATCGAACTTTTGTTTCGCTTCCAAGACACAATAAGAAAATCAGAGAAGAAGGACATTAAACAACATAATAAATTTCAAGAAAGTGTCGCCTCGAGCCATAGTACTCCATAGTAAGTATGTGGCCGACTTATCTTTATGACTTTAGTAGCAGTTCGTAGCCGATGTTTGTTTTGAAATAAAGACATTGCTTGACAACGGGACAGAATAAAAATTATTTAGGAACCAACTTCTTCTTCTTCTTTTTATGCACGTAAGCAATAAAACTTGCAAGTTGATCACGAAGACCCTCTTGCTGACAAGCGATCATCTGAAGGCATTTGCTTTCACGATTAAGAGAAGAAAGATTTTCAACGCATCGTTTTAACAAAATAATGACCACTTTTTTCCTGTCTACAGTAGCAGGCAGTAGTAGGGTAAGAATAGATCAGACCTGATTACAAAAGCTATAGATAACTAAAAAAAGTTCCTCTTCGGTTATATATGTGAAAAGCAGTTTACATTTCTCTCTCTGCTGCTGCCTGCCTTACGTACAAACTGTTGTTCTTGCTGTTTTGCGACCAATAACAAAGCAGCCCAAGAGAGCGAAGAGAAAAAACTAAACCCATAACCAAATCAAATAAAGTTGAATACAAAAAGGCACTAACCGACAAACCGAACTGAATCTTTGGCAATGGTGACCGTAAAGCGACAAATCAAATAAAAGCGAATTAACGAAAAACGGATAAAGACCATTTGCAGCAACGATATGCTAATAAAATAGCCGGCAAAGCGGCAAACAGGCAAAAAAGGAAAAACGAAATCGCTTATGTTATAAAAAGCATTGAAATTAAAAAAAAAAAAACAAAAAAAAAAAAATGTGAAAAACCATAAAAATATTTCAAAAAAACAACAAAAAGAAAATTTTATATTTTTAATGCTAAACGTTTGAGAACGACGAAGAATTCAATCGGACATACTTACAAACACAGGCATTTAAAAAGTATTTCATACGTAGGTTTACACAGTGCTTGCATATGACAAATGCCGGAATAATGTGGAAAAAGAAAAAAGGAATTGCACACAAACACATTCACGCATTTTAACTGTTCTCAATGTGTGACTGAGAATTTTTACCACAGGCTAAAATTCTTGCTATTTGTCTTTTACGTATGCGTGTGTGTGTGTGTGTGTATGTGCATATATGCTTAACTAAGGATATTGAGGTGAGGTATTTGGTGGTGGTGGTGATGGTGATGGTGATGGTGATGGTGCTGATGATGATGCGGCTGTGGTCGATTCGGTATTTTAGCGCATAATCAATGAAAATCGTCATCAAAAATTGCATGTGGTGTTAAGACATTTCCATTCCTTTCACCCTCATTCCATTTAGTCGCACCGCCGTCGCCTTTTTCCCATGGATGGTGTTTTTTGATTTCAAACGAACCATCTACTAAACGGCTTTGAGGCTGACTAAACGGGATTTCGTGACCAAAAAAGTCCTTACTTCTCTCTGCACTTTCTCTCCTTTTTTTTTTTTTTTTTTTTAAATGCTACCCAAGCATACAAGAGTATTTAATTGGTCGTTGCACATGACCTCTTTGATAATCGTTGTGCACATGTATGCCACCAAAAATGATGATCCGATTTAACGCAGTTGCTCTATTTTTCGGAAACGCTTTTCTTTTCATTATTTTTTTTTAGAGAATTTTCTGATTTAATTGCACTTCAAATTAATTCGTTCTTCACTTGATGACACAAAAAGCTAGTAGTACTATAATAACAAGGTGACCAAGTTGGTAATAACACTGAATTTTTGTAAGTTATGGAAAATATCTACAAATTCTTATAAATACATGAGGATGAGAGTATAATATCAACCTGGACGACTTTCAAATGTGTTTAAGAATACTTTTTAACTTTAAAAGTTGATCAGAGCTAACCATAATTTTTTTCTACGAAGAACAATCACTTTTGAAACAAAAGATACCAAAAATCGTGGAAATTTCGGTTCAAGCTTCAGGCGCTTATTTATAGAGGAAAAATTCCCCTCTTTCGTAAGAGATAAAGTCGCGGTGCATTCTCTAACCTTTATAGTGGGAAAAGCAACTTTTATTCAAACCGGGAGAGTTGCAAATTGTCAGCTTATTGGTCTGCAACTGTTGCTGCTGCCATTGCAGCTGTGGCTGCTGGTGTAAATACATTCGTGATCTACTAGATCGAATTAGCAAAGTAAGTTAGTATGTCGGCAGATAACACCAACATTATGAAACAGTTTTTAATTTTTTCTTTTTTTTTTGGTCGTCAATCACAAAGTGAAATTCGGCACAAGGAAAGTTGAAAAGCAGTCTGACTTACGAAAAATACGAACGATAAATAGTCGAGGCAACACTCTTCCTATGTTGACGTCAAATTTGGAAAATTATAAATATTTTCTTTTCTTCCTACCTTTAACCCACGCTTATATGCATTGCACTAATTCATGTAAACAGGATGTAAACGCAATCATACGTTCAGTTCTTTTATTCATTTCTGGCATTTTATACGACTTTGTAGTATCTCTCTTAATAGACTTTGCGGACTATTCACTTAGTCCGCTTAATCCGCTTCATATAGACAATGAATGAAAGAGAATGTATCTTGCATTGATTGTTAGAAAAATTGCATGAGCAAAGTATTTGTTGGGTCGTCAAGATTCGTTTTAAGCCGCATAGAGATCTTCCGCTAATTTTTTTGTTTATTTTTTTTTTCGTTTTTCCCCTTTTTGTTCAACAAACAAAATTGATTTCAATTTCAATTTGAATATTTTTCTACATAAAATGTATTTGTATGAGCTTACGGCTGTGCGCTTGTATGTATTTTTTAAAGCTTTGCATTTTTAACATGGCTTCTACATTACTTTTCTTCTTTTCTTTTTTTTTTTTTTAAATGCAAATTGAAAATGTGCACATCCGCCATTTTTTTTTTTTGTTTTTCATTTTGCCTTAAAAAAAAAAATTTGTCGAAAAAAAAAAAAAAAAAAAAAAGCTGAAAGGGTAAATGTGACTGCTAACGTATACTTGAAATGTATAAGAAAAGAGATGAACGACTTCAACAGCAATAGCAACAGCAACAGCAACAGCAACACTAAAGTGCAAATAAAAAAAAAATTCAATTCAATTACTTTTTTGTTTTATGACTTTTAATGTAAATTGTGTGCAATTTTGTTAAACAAAATCAGGAAGCACGAAGAAACAATATGCTGGGACCTGAAGCGTCATTTATCTGCTACCGAACCCCTTTTTGGGTTATATCCTTTTTTGTTTTTTTTTTTTCTTCCTCTTTTTTTTTTTACTGATAGTGCTGCCTCGTTACCGAACACGTTCTTACATTTGTTTAACATTTGTTAAATATCTTGCTTTGCATAAAATGTCGCTTCTATTTTTTTTTTTTTTTTGTTTTTGTTTTTGTTTTAGTTTTAGTTTTAGCTGAATTTCATCTTGTTTTTCTTTTTCGTTTTTTTTTACAGCATGAATTTGAAATTATTCTCGTAACGTTTGCATTTCACATTTTATGTGTTCGTTAGTTTTGTTGGTTCAGTGTTTTCGTTGTTGTTTTCAGTTTTATTTCTAAATCAATCTTTCTACGTAGAAACGTGTAAATGTTATATTATCGTCATGTTCTGTTATTGCAGATACTCTCCGCTCACGCCGCCCACTACAAATTGGTTTCCTGTCAAAGGTGTTACCATTGCCGACGGCTCATCGCATTGCAATCAATTTATATGTAATGTCGAATTGGAAAAACTCAATGTTCACTCCTCCGGCTCTTATCGCTGCGAGGTGTCTGGCGATGCACCCGAATTCAAATTAATCGATAAAACGGCCAACATGACTGTAGGCGGTACGTTCATAAACTAAACGGGTAGTTAGTTACTCATTCATTTTATGCCATCGCACGACTGCCAAGAAATATAATAAATTACAAAATTTAAACGATATCAATATTTTAAATCCACACTAGTTATCATCCTTCTCATTAGAGAAAAGCATTTTTTCCCCCTTTTGTTGTTATTTGCTTCTTCTCCTACCATAACGAATAACTACTTACTTTCTAACCGGCAGGACAGCAAAACGTTGTTGGTTGGGTTATTGAGAAGGTTTCCAGAGAGAGAAGAGGAAAAATAAGTCTCTTACACAAGTGGATTTATTTGCACCTATACTTCGCTTCGTGCAACACACACGAAACGTAAATGATGCCATAGAAATAGAATGCAAATCTACTCTGCTGACAGGAAAGCAAGATTTAGCCTAACAATCAAACAAACGCTTAATTCAAGAAGATGTTGTCTGTCCCACTTGTTCTTATGTACGTGTTTGTATTGGATTACGGGTCTCTGAGTGATTAGGAAAAAAGTATATTTATTCGATTATTGGAGTGGATACCTTGATGTTCAACGCGACGTTTAACGTACAGAAATATTTTTCAGGTTAGGAAATTGAAGCTGAAGTTAAGATTAATGTTGAGCTTAAAGGTTCACGCTCGAAGGCTAAAACTATAATTCATGTGTATATTAAACTTAAAGTTTTGAAATAAAAGTGGAATGCGAGCGTTAGGATTTAAGGTTAACCTTGAAGTTGAAAATAAATTTTCTGGAGCACCGCCCATGTTGTGTGTAACACAAAACCTCTTCACTCGCCTGTGAATACTCAACGCCTCTGCCTATGCAAGGCTGCCCTTGAGCGACATTTCAAATCAACGCAACAAGTACCGAGTTATTGGTGAAACTAATAAAACGGAAAGGACTTTACTCGCAAGACGGATTTATTTCTTCACGTCCCGTAAAGCCCTTAAGTATCATTCTTGAATAGAGATATGGGATCCTTTAAGGCAAAAGAAGAGGAAAGAGTGCATTGTTCTTGTATCGAGAAACAAAAAGCTACTGGATCATCTTCGACTGTACTTTTTTGTTGTTAATTAACAAAAAAAGGAAAACACTTTTAAAAATTTTATAAATTATGCTTAACAAAACAATATTTTCATAAATTTTAGTTATAATGCAAGAAACAGGGCTCGAAAGAATTAATGACGCTCTTTGTTAATAAAGACAAATCGATTTTAATTAATTTTTGCATTTAAAAGAAGCATGAGCTGCTTTTGACAACTTTTTAATTGGCAGTGTAAGCATAGATTCAATTAAACGATTATTCTCGAAAAGTACACTTACTACCATTTACAAATTAGAAGCTTAGAGAAAATCGATTATATTTTCTTATGAACAGAAAATTGTGTAAGCAATTGCCATACGCACGAACTAAAATCAGAACAACAGGCACATAATAATTATTACGCTTCGTATTGAACTTTGTTTTCATATCGACTGAGAAGTTTAGACTTTTCAGTAAAAAGATCAAAATGAATGAGACTTTTGACAGTAAATACAATTGACTTCAAACACAAACAAAACTTAGTGGCTTTGCAAACCCCAGCAAAGTATTGACGAACGTGATAAACATACTAAACGTATATGAAACGTATATGAATGTGTACAAGTTCACGCTTCGTGCGGATGCAATGAAGCGCTGCTCGGTTGTCACGTTTCCCGTGAATATAACGAATTAGATGACGAAGTAGATTTTATCTCAGGAAAACACTTCGCAGGGAATCTCCAACAGTTCTCTTATCATCATTGTTAACTACAATGAAAATTTATTAGGAATCCGTAATTCGATAGACAACTTCTTTCACATCAAAAACCCAAAATAACACTTCAATCCTTTTGCGCAAATTAGCTCCCACTTTGTCCGCAAAGAATCTCAAAATGTAGTCGTACGAAACTTTCCAAAACTCTTATCTTGGAATGTCTTGGCGAAGGTTCTCTTGCAAATTTTGTAGAGTGGGCCTTGCTTAAATAAAAGAAGCGAAACATAGCGGCCATTACTAGAATGCTTTGCCTCAATCCACCAGTTGGAATGCTTCAGTTTTTTTTTTATCAAAAATATGAAAAATATAGTTTGTCTTCTCCTTTTTTATTTCTTAGTAATTGTGAAATTTTACTACAATGTTTTCAAAGCATTTTGCATACTCCGCTTAGGATTTCCATCAATAAGTTCATAGTGTAAAATGCAAACTTATTGAACGAAGTTTTCATTGATACTAAACGTATATAACGCGTAAATCGCGGAAACGCAAGTGTTTTCCGATTTAAGTAAAACTAAGTAGAACGGGGAAAAGGATTTCAAATCTATAATCAAAATACTTCGTATTATTTCTGAAAAGTATCCAGGCCCGCGTAGACAATTAAAAGTCTCCAGTTAGTAGTGGCTTAAATCATGTCTATTTATGCATATGTAATATAATTTTATTAGACCAAAGTTAGTTTTCAATCAAACATTGGTTTCCTGCGCTCTAATTAAATTCGAGAATTTTTCTTTTATTGTCACTTATGGTATGACATAATGACAGAACGAAAAGTGGTACATGCTCATTAAGCAATAAACCCCACCTCCGACTTGCTAATGTTAGTCTGAAATCAATTCTCAATCGCCGTTTGGCGGAAAGCTCTTCTAAAAGCCAAATACAGTAAATTTATATAAAATCTTATGGCATTTACTTGCATAGAGTGAAACGATTCAATTCTATCCAAAGTAACGGTTAAAAACCCAGTAGTAGTCAGTGCAAACGATAAACTGTATAGAAATTTTAAAAGAATAACTTTAAAATAAACAAATGTATTGTTTTTTATGAAATTTTCTTTTAGTTTTTGTCATTTCGTTTTTGTTTTTTTTTTTGTTGTTTTTGAATCGTTCAATGGGAAGAAAGAAATTTCATTTTGAAAATTCTCCTTTTTTTTTCAATTTCCCAAACACAGATATAGTCTCTGTATATGGCGTATGAGTGACATTTAATTCTATTATTTAATAACACTTAAAGAAATACATACACACGTCGTATATAAGGTGTTATTGCATTGTTCTGAGGATAGATAGGAAAATTTATATGGAACGGTTAATGGCTCTGCTTTGTTGCTCCTATTGTCGTCGAAGTAAACGGTTGCTCTTCTTCTTCTTCTTCTTCTTTTTCATTTACAGTTTTACCGAAATTTGATCCATTTATCAGCGGTCTTCAACACACCTACAGATACGGTGACCTTATTATGTTGAATTGCAGTTCAGAATGGTCAAATCCCCCGGCGACACTTACCTGGTATATCAACAATAAAACGGTATGTTAGCTTACGACTTATAAACATACACTCGAACATATGTAGGTATTGCTGCCATTTAATCGTACAATATCGCAAAGCACTTTTTCGAATTTTCAGTTTTTAGTTTTGTTTATTCACCAATTCCATGGTTTCTATGTTTTATAACATTTCGTTCTTTTTCGTTGTTGTTTTTTTTTTTCCTGTTTTGTTTTTGCTTTTGTTTTGTTTTTGCCAAACAGCACATTCACCAGAATGTACACAATAAATAGAAAAGCAATTTAAACTATCCTCAGTGCATGTACACATATGCATACATTTGTGTATAACTATTATATACATACACACATATATATATATATATATATTTATATATATATATATATTTGGATATTGTAAAAACTTTATCTCTCTCTCTCTCTCTCTCTTTGTTTTTTTTTTTAATCTCTTATCCCTCTCTATTTCCCCCATCGGATGGCCTTTACACGCTGGTGATCTGTGATTTATTGCATGATGTGAGCTTTGTATAAGCGAAAGTGTTTTTATCCCTTTTGCGTATCCTTGATTAAAATTGTAATGTAAAGTGTAGTTTGGCATTTGACAAACCCACACAAATTGCAAAAGAGAAAGTCAACGAAAAATGTTCTGCAATATAAAGTAAAATGCACTCAAATCTTTACCAATCATTCGCAAATAAATTGCGTTTCCTTTGTATCTTTCCTGTCAGTCATAGGGCCTTGATGTCTTAGGCATTTCCAATATTCGCCAAAAGTTACCTAAACTGATTACTGTGCTTAGCCGACTGTTTCATTTATGCAATATGTCATACAGTAATCATCCATCCGTCCATCCGTCCATACATCCATTGAATAATTCGTCAGCTAACGTTCTGCTTATCGCAGTGAACAGCGTTTAGTAATTACGAGTTGACGAGAGAACATGAGCGCTTATGCGCGCTTGCATTTCTAATATTAAATATTCAAACATTTCATCGATAATATCTCAATTTACTTCTTACTCTTATTCTTGCTCATCTTTCACTTAAATATTTCATGGAAAATCTGTGCCATCATTATCCGGCATTGACGATAAACGTCAACGTCAACGTCAACGTCAACGTCAACGTTAACGTCCTCGTCAAACGGTTAGGCACCCCTGACAACTATACAACCGCAAATCAATGAAATCACACGCAGCACAGATGGTTTCCTTCTTTATGCCAGCAATTTGCAATTACGCATACACATCGACGATCCACGTTTCATAGCGAAAAGTGAGGTTTTCGAATTGAAATGTGTTGCGGACATTATGGCCATCGCCAGTGTACGGCGGGAGAGTAAAATTACAGCCACCATTTTGGCTTTACAGGATACAACCAGCCATAAACAACGTCTAATGGGCCAGAGTAGTACAAGTGGCGGCGATAGTCTATTACGGTTAGCATTCATTGCCGGTAAGTATAAAACTGTTTTGGGATGTTCATGGGTTCGTGGTGCACCGTACACCGGAACACATTTGCATACCTCTCTCACCGCACCTCACCGCACCTCACCGCACCTCACCTCACCTCACCACACCGCGTCTCATCTCATCTCCTCTCCTCTCATCTCTCACCTCTCACCTCTCACCCATACGATATTCTAGCATTCTCAGCATTTATATTACGCTCACATTCGTTCAACACATTTGGTCATTCATCTTTCTAATGTTTTGTTCAATGCGTATATACGTATATTGTTGTTGTTGTTGTTGCTGTTATTATCGTTTTGTAGTATTTGTTGTTGTTATTGTTTTGTAGTATTTGCTGAACTATTTACTGTATGTGATTTACCTGTAGTGGCTCTGTTCTTGCTTGGCTTAATTTCAGATGCCTCTCCGAGCGTACAGTGTTTAATTTATGCGCTAATCATGTCGATGTCGGTGTCTTTATGGCAAACAGGTTGTTGGAGTTAGCTGCTGCATTCGGTCTAATACAAAATAAGTTAACATTTAAGGGAAATGTTTAGAGCGTATATAGTGTTTAAAATTGTGTATGATTGCATGTGTATGATGAAATAATTAAAATGACGATGACGATGATAATGATGATAATGATGATAATGATGGTAATGAACAAGAGTTGAAATGTATTTTTAGCTAAATGAATTTTCAAAGCAAATAAAGTTTGATTTAACGAAAAACTCAAAAACATAACTCGCAGAGAAATCATTCTACTTGCGATTTGCGATTTCCTCATACAGTTGGGTTAACTGAAAAGTGAGTATGTAGTATATAAAAAAAATACTTTTATTTTTCCATTTCTTCACGAGGACCTTTCTATGATTAACATTAACATGCTTTACAGCTTATGGACTCGACATATAGAAATCAGATCAGATCATGTGCAAGAACATGTTTAGCTATTCATACAGTGGATAAAGTAATTAAAAAAAAATAGTTGGCGTTTTGGAAACTCATGGGCACAAGCGCATGATAGTAACTAACGTTATATTTCCCAAGGCTTCTAATACTTACTTTCTTCAATAGATAATATAAACGGTTAATTAATAATCGTGCAGATCTTTAAAACTGATAGGTTAACCAATAAGTAGCAAATATTTAATGCCTAAGCAAACAGCAATCGATGAAAGCTTTTCTTCAGTCACTTTCTTTGCTTAGATTCCCGTTACGGAAATTATTGTTGCATTGTTGCGCAAATACATTTACAAAGATTCTACTGCAAGAGTTAGTTGAGCTTAGAACAATGGAAGCTGCTGGTTTTCTTTTTTCTTTTTTAGTGATCAGTCAGTCAAGAAATCTTTTCTGTACATGTTTTGCTTGGGAGAAAGAAGAGCAATGAAGAAGGATTTAATGTGATCGCAGCCTGGGAAAAGTGTGCTTTCCCTGATCGAAAAATGTGCTTTTACAGATCGAGCATTGCCCCTTCGACCATCTGCTACTCGTAACCTACCCAGGTATGCCGACATAATGGCCAAGTTTCGCACTTTCTAGGCTGCGCAGTGGCTTGTATTACTTGTGTAGGCCCCAAAGATCTGCCAGCAAGACATTTTAAACTATAAAGATAACCATGGCACCCAACTTAAAAATTGTTCTAAAATCATTCATCGGTCGACTGAACACGTTTTGTCAATATATTGGAAGTGAAATGTATGGCAACATGACTAAAAGATTAAAATTGCAAGCACAAATCGGTTGAGCGGAAAGAAATTGTGAAAGAAACGATTTGATCAAGCAGATCACTAGCAGACCACATTGCTAATGTGGCGTAGAACTGCGGATGATATGTTGAAATCCGCACGAAACGAAAACTTGCAAATTTTCGATAATACCGATCAAAGAAAAAATGTTGAAAATCCACACCTAGCGGATTTTCCTATCATTTCAGATGGGCTTGCGCTCAACTCTTCTTTCCATCCTGTATTCTTCAGTCTTTGGTGGCCGCCAATGATGACATCGCCTGAGTGATAGCAAAAAAAAAAAAAATGGAATTCTAGTTACCAGGTTGTACGATTGTCGAGGCGTTGAACCCCACGAATACAGAGCAAGAACATTTCAAACCATATTTTGCGAGGAAATGGCCCATTAGTAGAAGTGTGCTTGCTGTAAAAGATCACCGACCGATGTATGCTCAAGCGACAAAGAGAAAAACAGCCCTTCGTGATATGTGAATAATAAATAAAAAAAACTCCCATGACTTTCAGTCATACAGGCAATCCTTCGGTACCCTTCCACAAAGCCAAGCCAAGCACAATCAATTCCATCGCCGTATTTCCCAATCGGGAGTAGCTATTGTAACGCCTATTAATGCTGTCATAAAATGAAAATTTTCTTTTGATTTATGAAACGATGGAGAAAAAACCAACAGATAAACGTACACACGCACCTACATAAGCTTCAGATACAAATTAAACAAGTGTACGCCTGCTTATAAAACACTAATACTTTTATGAGAAGGCGGCTTTTATTTATGTGATTTTGGAAGACGTTGTAAATTTTTAAAAGAAATTACTTTTGATTCTTTTTTTTTTGTTTGTCCTCCCCCTTTATGTAACGCATTTGGTAAGTTGTTGTTGGTGTTGCCGCTGTTTAGAGATCTTGAGATTACTGTAGGGAAATGTTTTTACTTTTTTGTCCGTTTTTTTCTTTCTTCAGCAGTGTAAGCACAATGTTTTATCACGTAATGTGTTTTCTTTTTCTGCTTGTTTTTTGTCCTCTTTCAGGCTTACCGCCAGAAAATGAACGCATTCTCATACTATCGAAGCAGTTGTAACAACTCCGTTATTTCCATATAAATTTTAATATTTCGAACTTTATTTCGAATACTTTAGCCTAACGTTAACTGTGAAGCGTCTTCAAACTGGTCTTCAAGTTACATTTTGAAATCGGTGAAAGAGCCTTAGACAAATAGGGCGTAGGGTATATGGTATCTTTGCTTTGAAGATCTTCTGAAACTACGGCACATCGGTGGTAGCCTATACAGCAGTTAACAACATCTCAGCTATCCTCTCAATATCGTTCATACGCTAGTGATGGATGTTAAGAGATTCGGCCAAGACCGAGTTTAACTTCTTTCCTCTTCATTTTGTAATCTTCTTAAATGCGAGTTTTCCCTCTTTATTCCCTCTTTATTTTCTTTTGCTTTTTGTCGTTTTTTGCATTTCAATCTCCTCAAAATAACATCAAATATATGAGTTTCGTAGCAAAAATTTCCTCTTTAACATTATTTTCTTGATTTATGGCAAGATTTTGCCCAAAATAGGTCAGCTGGTATAGAGAGTATGTAGAGCAAGACATGATACGTATAGCAAACTCATTGCAACCAGGTGGATCATCTTATGCGTACAAAGAATTTTACACCGCCTTCGCTCCTTAAATGCAGACACCGCCAGCATAAGCTGCCAGACTACCAGGACAGAAATACTCGCTCACCGACATGTATGAGCTTCACTTTGATTGAAATGAATTCAGGACGAACTTTATATTGACTATCATCAGATATTACTTGCACTTCCCCTTTCCTTTCTTCTGAAAAAATTGTAAACTTGAACAAATGCGAAGAGATTTGACCACACTCGGCTCTCTTTTTGATCTCCAGTTTAAAGTGACATAAGTGCTAGTTTTCGTCTAAAATTAGTGTGAAAAGCGCAACACTACGTGCTGGTAGAGGTCAATAAAAGTGATGTTACGATTATATAAAAGCAGACATGCGATAAGATAATGTGTTGACTTTATTATCAGTACCAGCATGATATTTACTAGCGATCGACCTGAGTCAGAAGAAATTCCTTGAAGTGATTTCTTACTTTTCAATTTACTCATAGCTTTGCTCATCAAAATTTTCGGTCATTGGCTAACTAGCCTTCGATCTGTTCACAAGAGGTTTCCTTTTATATTCATTTTTTTGTTCTTGTTTTTCTGAGAACATTTCTAGGGTGAGATATCTAAAGCAAAACATAAGACACAAAAATCACAACAAGGATAACTTTGCTCTCTCCCGTCCGCACTCAAGCATTTGCTTACAACACAAATTCATAAATAATTCAATCCGCAATCGCAATAGGTGAGATGAGGTGAAGAGTCTGTCCATCTGTCCATTTATTCATGCCGCCGTCTGTTTGTTTTCCTACCGTTAATACTCCCAAAACCAGAAAAATTTTAAGGTAAAGAAATTGAAAGTTGAGTTTTCTTAACTTAACACCACAACTCGCGTTGGAAAATGTAAGCAATACGAGGCAAAGCACATCTAGACTGGCCAGAGGACTAAGATCGCTTAGAAAATACATCAAAGACTTTTGTACAAACAGCCCATAAACTTTTCTTAGGTTGTGGAAAATCTCAGATCAGCCCTTATTGGCTCTTAGATGCTGATCCGGTTAAACTTCTCAACTAAACATCTTTCAGCGCGTTCGTCTTAAGAACGAACGAACTAACACCAGTACAGTATACAGCCGCCCTTATCCCTTTCGGCTTCTCTCCGTTAAAAGAATTAATACTGTCGTACCCCTGACGTGTATTAAGCGCGAAAAATAAATAAAAAAACAATTTTTTTCTATTCACAACACATGTTTGTCTTGTATTATGTTCAAGAAGAATGCCTGTCGTTTTACTATGGACACGGGCTTTTCATTAGGTTTTGTTTCATTGAGTGAGCATTGCCTTCAGGCATGCAAGACATGCGTTCCACTAATCAATTGTAAAACTAAAGTTCGCCAAAACGACGACCCGAAACGACATCTAAGCCAATTATAGTACACTTTAGGAATATTTTCTCTTCTACTTTACCATCGCATATTTTTTCTCTTAGAAAGAAAAACTAAGACTAGAAATACTTACATATACAAACATATACACGTCATTCTGCCCATTATCTCAACATTAAATTTGATTTTATGTAAAAGAGCTGGCAATCTACAATAATTAATCAAAGCAACACCACATTCAATCCCACAGCCAGTAAATAATTAGATTAGAGAAAGAAAAGAAAAGGAAAGGAAAGGAAAAAAGAAAAATCAGATAAACGCTTTAAGGGGCATTCATGCCTACATAAATTCTAAATGAGTAACAGACACCAGCAGAATATTAACATTAATATACGTCGTGTTTATTACAATATGATGGCGCCTTTAGACTAACCTTCCATCTTCTTTAAATAACTAAGCTCCACATCGTGCCACGGTGTCATACACTACAACAATGGCAAAGACACACAACAACAATCAGACTCTAAAGTCTAAAGTAATGTGATTGATAGATCTTTTCGAGAAAAAAACCTAAAACTTTTTTTCATTCTCACATTACGAACGCACCCTTATTTCTACGGTCACAAATTTATGCCAAAATACAAAAATTTAACAGAACAACACTTAAATGACGGGCAGAGGCTTGCACTGCTTGCTTTTGTCAACAAGACACTTCAAATGAATTGTATATCGTCTTAGACATAATTTGCCCGATTGCTTTATATCGTATTAATTCCCTTTTAGTTTTAGTTAAACGTTTCAAGGGAATTTTGTTTTAATGTTCATAAAGTCCCCGCGCCTTAAATGATTTGAACAAAAAATGGGAAAAAAATGAATTTAACGTTGGCCGCCCTATTACTAAATTTGGCTTTTCACGCTGTAGTACTTCCGATACCTACTATTGTGAAGCATTACGGGCTTTGTAAATATTTCGAGATTCTGATATAATCCTTTTCCTAGATATACGTGAATGCTATTTTATTTGTAATCGAATTACTTTTGATTGCTGCTCTCAAGATCATTAAAGTTTGGATAGAAAGGTACACCTTGACAAATGTAACCTCGTCTTTAACTTACAGATGATTTGAAATCGAACGCTACCAATCTCTTCGCTGATGTGTTACAATCACAGAAAATCAACATTCGAATATAGATAGGGCTCAAGTAATGGGTGCTGAAGATTCCCGCAAAGATTTCATTTTTTTTATCTTCTTCTTTTTCCTCTTCTTCTTCTTCTTCTTAAGGGACTGACAGCCAGTCAATCGATGATTCTTTTTCCACTTAAACTGTAAAAAAAGTAAAAGTTTAGCTGCGTCAAACCCAAGCTTACTATTAGTAAAAGAAAATCGACTGTCCTTTAACAATGCATCCATCCAGGGCATCCATTCTTAAAACAGCAATTCATTCATTTATTATTCAGCGAGTAATTGTTCGGCGGAAGGTAATTTCATAATAAGGAAACACATTTAATCGATTTCTCGTAACAACCATGAGCGACTCTACTTGAAATTTAAATTACGACTGTAAGCCGGCTAGTGAAACATTTGTCGCGTGCAAGGTGGAAGCCCTAACTTGCCAGTTGGCTTCCATATGCGATGTCGTCTTGGCGTTTAAACCTTACAGCAAAGCAAGATACCTTGGCAGGCGGAGGTAGCCGAAGTATCCGAAGTTTTTGCCTTTGTTTCAAAGCCGAAAAACGTGAGATTGGCTTCCAGATGTCTCCGAGGTCGAAAGAACTCGTTGTTGTATCCAGGCTCAGCTTTGTTCATTAACACTTTCTTGTCCCGGCGCCACCCGTGCATATTTATAGGGCTTCACTTGAAGCAATGACGTACTATGCGGTGTAATACGTCCTGCGTCTTCCTCCTTTCGAGCAAAAAGAAGCAAGTTTTCGGTATGTGGCAAATACCAGTTATCTCGCCTTTTTTTTTTTTTTAATGCGAGTGAGTAGGCGAATGAGGCGATGAATAAAAGGCGGAGAATATCGAATAAGTGGTCAGTGAACAGACGGGTGTAATGGAAAATGAAGAAATAAGCGAACAACTACAAGTTCATACGCAGGGATAGATAGACAGATGGTTACTTTGATGATTGGTACAACGAGTAGAGATCTTGCTAAAGGCCGGCTGTATAACTTTTGAATTTTACTAAGTAAAGATAATCGATTTACTTCCCGCAATTTTCAGGGCAGCAAATTATTTATTTATTTTGAAATTTCAAATTTCTTACAACAGCACTGCATGTTTAAATACGTCTGTCTCTCTACTTGTTTGCTTGTTGAGTTTTCTTAAAAAAAGAGAAAAAAGATAGAAGCAACTGAAGTTATTGAAGTCCTTAAGCTTGAAACACCTAATCAAGCTCTTCACCTATGTTCGTATGACTTGTTTGTTTGTTTATCTTGCACTTCGAGCAAATGATTTTCTGTATTTTCAAATGTATACGTATGCATATGTATGCAAGAAAGAGAATTCAATGAAACGAGAAAGAATATTTTATTGGGTTCACACAACATTTCGGATACCCAACGTCCGAGCTACTTACACTACAACTTTATTTTGATATTTGTTCACTGTTTCTGCATTTTACGTATGCTCTCTGAAATTTAATGCACTTGTCATGAATATTTTTAGAGTAATCGAGAAAGTGGAAGAAAACTTTGTTTGCATTTTGCGTATTATTTTTGCCTTTTAAAGTAAACAAGAGCCTAACAATAGATCAACAAAGAAGCACTCAAGTGAACACATGCATAGCGTATATCGCTAACCAAAAAAGTTTACTTTACAGTAACAATAACAATTAAATTATTGTAAAGAAAACCGTTCACTGATTTCGAAATTTTAAAGTCTCTTAAGTTCCTCTTTAATCAAATATCTACGAACAACTATAAAATCAAACATTTTGCTACAAAAGATTGCTGGAAAGGTATTTGAAACATACCCATCAATCAAGGAACGATTTTGTTCATTGCTCCTTTCGACCATTTCCTCAAGCGCAATGGAAAATCTTATATTTTATAAAATTCGTGTAAATACAAATTCCTTGTCGACATGACATGACATTTGACAATGATTTTACTCGCAGATAAACTGTGGATCCATTTTATTACTATGTGGACAGATGGCTTATCAATGTGTAGATAACAACAAGAACGAACAAAATTAAGCACTTCTCGAACGTGAACGAAACGGGAATTCCCAATAATCAAGGACGGAACCTATGGAACTCCGAAAATAGTTTAATTCCTTGTTAGATTCGTTTAAAAATTCTCATTTATTCTACATATTTAAGTTTGCTCTATAAAAGTTTTAAAGCAATCAGTCGTCCAGAGCAGTCATGGCATTCTGTCTTGTTTCTCTCTCTACCCCTGTTCCTCTATCTACCCCTCCTATCATTATTCACCTTTCTCTTTCCCGATTTCCATTATTTCTACTTCTGCCCTCTTTTCCCTCTAACCGAAGAAATTCTTCAATTCATTTTTTGGATTGTGCTGCAAAGAACGCTTATTTCAAAGCGGATCGCGCCCATGGAAAAAGCAAAGAATTCATTTTTTTGACATAAAACGATACTTATTGGAAGTTTATGTGTTTATACACAAATATTTCCGCAGCACCTCCCCCCCCCCTCTCTCTATCTGTCTGTCCCTCTCTTTCTTTCTCTTTCTCTCTCCCTCTCTCTCGCTTTCTCTCTCCCTCTCTCTCGCTTTCTCTCTCCCTCTCTCACTCTCTCTCTGTCACCCTCTCTCTCTGTCTCTCTCTCTCTCACTCTCTCTGTCTCCCTCTCTTTCTCCCTCGCTCTCTGTCTCCCCCTCTCTCTCTGTCTCCCTCTCTCTCTGTCTCCCTCTCTCTCTGTCTCCCTCTCTCTCTGTCTCCCTCTCTCTGTCACCCTGTCTCTGTCTCCCTCTCTCTCTCTCTGTCTCTCTGTGTCTCACTCTCTCTCTCTCTCTCTCTCTGTCACCAAACTTAACTATACCTGTGAGAAAATTTATGTCTTCTTCTTGTGAGATTTAAAGCATAAACTCCGCAAGGTCGTAGGAATTGTGCCTAAGAATCAAAATTTTAAAATATTTCTTTTCATGAACCAATCTCTCTACACCGAGTTCTATTTTTTTCTAATAAAATAACACGTTGAACTAATTCATTTGCCCTGAAGAGGCGGAAAGGGAGAAACATATATACTACTTAAGGAGTGTACGAGTAGCCCTGAAATGCAAACAAAAAATATCAAATCATTGAAAGATTATTCCAAAGTTTAGGATACGGTTCTGCACACATTTTCAGCAAGAGAGAGGGAAGGAGACAAGCATTCTTGTCACTCTAGTAACAGACAATTTACTTTGGTTTAAACAAAAGTTCACATTTGGTCCATCACACATTACTCCATATATTATAGTCGTATAGTGAGAGTGCTATGCGGAAAATACTTTTGTTTTATTTTCATTTTCTGTCTTCTTTACATTTACGTATATATGTATTTTTTTTTTCTTCTTTTTTTTTTTTTGTTCGAAATGTTTTAGTTAAACAACTCTTCTGTTTACGTGTGTGCATCGCCAGCACTTAGTTTTTATTATGTATGATGCTCTTATTTTTCCTGCTCTTTATCTTTTTTCCTTTTAAATCTTTATTTATTTACACTACTTTTTATCTACTCTAATACAGTTACAATTTACCTATGTAAACATGCACAACCGTAGAAGACATAGACATTAAATTCAATGCATCTCTCTTTTGTTTGTACGTTTAGCCGCACACAAGTACTACAAACACACATTGAGAATGAAGATGAAGTAAGAAAAGAGTGTTACATACGGCTTAGGCCGATTCTCTAGATACCCATCACCTACAGTTTTTTTTGAAGCGGAAGCATATCCCAAATGAATCACGCAACGAAGATCTATGCAACATATAATATATTGCAGCACAAGCAAATACGCTGCCGTGCAAGTTCCTTTTAAAAATAAAAGATACGCATAAGAATCACAATTTTAAAGATTTAATCATGCTCTCATAATGCAAGCAAATGGGGATAGCGGTCAGGATTTATTCTTGAGTTATTTCTTTATAATACAAAATTTCAGCAAACTTATTATGCCCTTTGCAATAGCAGTAGTTAGGTCCGCAGACGGTGATATGCTCAGGTACAAGTGATTTTAAGATGTCCCCAACAAAGAACGCTTCGCAGTACGTTACACTTAAAATAGAAATGCATTCCAAGTCCATAAGGAGACCATGGGAATCTAAGGAACTAATTCTTGATTTGTGGATAATTCTTCACTGCAGATGAACCTCATAACACGTAAAGAAAACAATTGACTTTTCCTGCTTTGGTAGGATGAATCATATGTTGTCGACTCAATGTCTTAGTCTTGATATCAATAGAGGTCCATACATAACCAAACTGGCCTCGTTACTTATGCTGATCAGAAGTGCATATAATCTATGAGATGATAAAACGCGAACTCCTACGTATTCCAAATGTCTAGCAAACCTACGGTAAACGCATTTGTCTGACGCCTAGACTGAATAGTTTGATTGCAAAAACGTGCTCGCAAAAAATCGTTATGATGAGTTTATTGTAGCTTTGCGAAAATCCCAAGCCTTAGTTCAAAAGCCCCCAAAGTCTATGCCCCGCTGAACGATGCCCGAAATTACGGTCAGAGGAGTCATGGTTGCTGAGAAACAAATAAAATGTCTGTCCACATTATCGTTAATTTTTCTTTAAGGTGATAAGGGAGTAAGGGGAGTTTTGGGCTACTATCAGCCCTGTGCGATAGAATAGATAGCGAGCAAGTCTTTTAACTGATTTCATACGATTAACGCAGCCGGCCTCATGTACAGAAACGTAAAATCTTCCCCTCAGACCCCCAAATTGGTTTACTTTAGTATTTAAAATGTTATTTTGCAAAAAAAGAAAAAAAAAGACCTTACAAATGCCAATTCCGCGTGTCTTCCTTTTCTTATGAAAGGAATGAAGAAATCATTTTTATTTTAACTCAATTATGATATGATAATATATTGATTGCGTTGCCTTAATTTGCATAATTACGGTATTGTTCGCAATATAAACTTGAATATTTGTACATATATACATATATACATATATATATATATATGTATATGAATGTATGTATGCGCACTTGTTTACCTTTGCATATCTCACATTTCAAGCGAACATATTTATTTCAATTTATAACAAACACACACACTCGCGCGCGCGTGCGAAAGAAGAAATGTAAGAAATTAAGACGATAAAAAACGTACGTTGGCGTATTGAAGAGAAATCTCTGCATTACTTATTTACTGATGTTCGTGTTAAAAACATAAAAAGTGGTTTTTGCTGAAAGCTGCAACTTGCCATTATCTCGATGACATCGACCAACATTTGGCTAATGTGAAGGCAATTTTGTTAACCCGCAATTGCGTTCGACGGGGAAGCATAGATCCTGGAGATTTCCCGAACTGCAGTTCTGCAAACCTAAATTCTGGTTGTGCGTCAGTTCGTCCTGCATACATTTTTGAAACTATAGCGAGTGCAAAAAACTAAATAAAAATTGCAGCGTACGACATACATCTATAATTTAATAGACAATAAATAAATAAATTTGAAAATTGATATCATTCCCAAAATATGTAAATAGAACGAGAATTCCTAAGTATCTGTACTAGAAGTCTAAAAGATAGAACCATACGGAGGCCATCAATAAGTAGAAGTAAAAGCTCGGCAGATAAATTACTTGACGTGGCCCCGTTGAAAAATCATAATTTCTTTAGATATTTATATGCATGACGTCATTTTCGGCTAACGTAAAAAGCATAAAACGATAAAGCGAAGAAGTGCGTTCTCCATGGCATCATATCAACAATATGTTTACATGCTTTTTGCGCATAGTCAGCACACGAGGATGGCAATAAAATAAATAGTCCTCCAATCTGTCATATATATAATCTTGATTATCTTAAAATTCTCAATCTGTTCAACGATATCTGCATTCGTTGTTATGCACAGCTGTTACGCCTACCTGCCTATCTAAAAAAAAACAAGAATCTTACAAATTCCAGGTATAAATTGGTGTTGGTGCACTTAAGACAGAAGCAGCTACTTTTTGTTACTGGTCCTTGCTCGAAGGTAGACTTTTGAGAGTCTCGCAACGAAACGTTACTCACTTTTAGTCACCTTACCGTGTTTTAGTTTGAATTCCTTTTTCTTTTTGCCTCATATTTACTTATGCTATTTTCCCTATACACCTCTCTCTTGTTCCCCTTTCGTGTAATGGCCTGAGAATATAATTCTTTCGCCACTTTTCCTATTGTAATATTTTTGTAGTTTCACATAAATTGACTTACATACGTCGAGGGTAGAAAACTAAGACATTGTAAGTCTTCCACTTGAAGATATTTGATGGAAAAGCGGAATAGTTTCCTTACTAATAAATTTCAATAAATAGTTAATTAAGCACAAATTAAAGACTTCAGCCTACTGCTCCTTGCAATATCCAGCAGAGTTACATCCAAGTAAAGGCGGCTTAAAAGAAGAACTCTTACGCTGCTTAGAATTTCTCTGGCGATGCGAGCGAAAAATGCGAAAACGAACGTACTGCTCTTCTTCTTCCATAATTACAAACAGCAAACAATTTTTTTTTTCGTTAGCCGCAGATTTCTATCCTACGTTCTCCGCTTCATTCGATTTTCGGTTCTTTAAATCCAGAGGTTTCTAAAAATCGCCGAGACAGCGTTCTATTTGATCAAACGGATATAGTATTTCTTTTTTTTTTTTTTGTTTATTTATTTTCTCAAATCGATTCCTTACTATTCCTTACTTTAATATGATTAAAGCGAATTGCATATATTTGTCAAAAATGAAAGACATTTTTTAAAACTGTTTCCAAAAAAATTGTAACAATTTTTTTTCACTCAACAACAACAACAACTCCTTTTCTTTTTTGTTTGAAGAAAACGTAGACTCGAGTGCAGTACGTTGAGTTAATTGTGAAAACTTTCATCTTCCTATGCTGCACCTACACTTGCAGTACGAGGGCTATTCGGCTTGGGCTTATTGTGGGTGAATGGACATTAAACAGATCGGTTTTCCATAATTTTCTCAATCAATTGAACTGTGCTCGTTCGGTTGATTGTTCCGATCCCTGGTATTCGTGCCAATGCACTTCAATCGTCGTCAAAAGTTAATTCTTCTTTCCTTTGCTTTTTTGTCTTCGTTCGATATTTCCCACCCACATCTTCTTCGCCATAGTATACTGTCTCCTGTCTCCTGTCTCCTTCAAACACCTTTGGAGAATTTAATGGCAGTTCTGTACCTGATTTTCCAAACGTATCCTTCGCATTTCTTTACTCTATTCTTCCGATTTGCTTAAAATGGCGATTATTTTTCGGATACTCTCGCATATCAAAGCAATTTTTCTCATTCAAGCAAGTGAAAGCAGTAAACTTTTCGTTTCAGAATCAACAGAATCTACAACATCGTTAAAGCAAGCATCGTGTAATTGGCTCTCAGGCAGTTAAGCTAAATGCCTGAGCTGCGTACGACTAATGTGCGCTTGTAAATGGATTCTCTATCTAATACAAGACATTAAAAAGGATGTTAAACAGAAGCGAACGATTTGTTATATAATAAATTCAAAAGCGTGTATTTTTAAGTGATTCCATCGAATCCGCTTCATTAACTTTTCTCTTCAGCGCGTTTGCAATCGCATCGATTTGTGTTTGCGCTTATTGCCATTGTTCTAAGGATGTGATGTTCGATAAGATATGTGATGATGAGAGCATAAGTGTGTGTGTGTGTGTGTGTGTGTCAAATTTCCTACAGGATGTACAGCTGTTTTACCTATTTGTATAAAGCTAATGTTTATTAAGTCATGCGTGTGCATTGAAAGAAAGTCATGTGTAAGGATTTTTGTTTGTATTTTGTTTTTTTTTTTGCTTCCAATGCCCTCTGAGAATTTAAGCACAAGTGTGTATGCTATGTATATGAAAATATATAAATAAGAGTATGTCACATAAATTCCATGTTACAATTGTTTCAACTTTATGAATATATTTTTTTTTTTTTCTTTGTTATTTATTTATATTTTGCTCTTTCTTTCATTTTTTGCAAGAGGAGACAAAAAAAACGCAAAAAGAAAAAAAAAAAGGAAAAATTCATTCTCATTTTCCCTTTGCCTTCTCGAAAACAACGAACGTCAACCTGAATTTCTCATTCACTTGTCCTGCTTTCCCTCCTCCTCCTCCTCCTTCCTCCTCCTTAGAAATATTTTATTTCGTAAAATAAAATGAAATGAAAATATTTTCATTTAATTTAAACTGAAATTTAAATAAATATATATGTGTTTTTTCATTCTTCTTCTTCTTCTTCACGAACTCTGTAACGCACATACAAATTTAAAGCAGAGAAGAGAGTGAAAGACGAAAATGTAATTTCATGTTATCACATAATTATAATCAGTGTCATCCGGTTGAGGTCTCTGAAAGTCAGTCGCCATAGTAGAAATGTCAATTTCACATTTTATTTATTCTTTTTTTTTTTTTATATTAATTTTTTTTTTTTTTTTTTTTTTTTTTTTTATTTTTTTTTTTTTTTTTTTTTTGATTTACATGGAATGCATAGTAAAGCGTTTAAATAAAGCGATAATCATACGACTTTTGAATTTACTCTTCACTTTGCTGTACATTTACACATAAAACATATAAAACACATAAAACACATAAAACACACTTACGAAGTTCATTATCGTTTGTCGTATTCACATGACTATCAATGAATCGAAGCTTCAGGGAAAAATAATTAGGTTTCTCATCGTCATTAAAATAATGCAATGTATAGTCTGAATGCATTTCCACATTACAACAGAGCTCAGAAGTCGTCTGCAAGGACTCTTAATATCGCCCTATAGCGCACGTGTGCTATATTCGGCAGGACAAGGTTACCATTAGTTACTTGATAGAAGTGAGGTAGAGTGCTTGACAAGTTTGTCTCATTCATTTTGTACTTAAAGACGGCAAGGATACGATAAAATCAAGCCCTCCACTCTTCGATCTTTGGACCAGATGTTCTTTCTAACTGGCGGTCCCGATTTTTTTGTAGCGACTTTCAACAACGTTTACAAAATTGCGGAATTGTCAGCAAAGCAAATCTTCTTATAACAAAAACCTACTTACGAATAGTTTTTGGGCAAACTCAGAGCACACACACACACATCATCTAATAATCGATTTCATGGAACAGTAAGACCTGCGTCAATATTTGTCGTGGCAGAACTGAAAGGTAATCTCTAGGTGAGTATAGCTTCGTGTCGCTCATTTTGGAAAAAAGGTTGCTTATATTTCGCATTACCTCTGGAAAGGCTATCTCCAATACTACTCTACTACGATTTACGGACGGCTTGAATAAGTAAACAGTGCGCAGCTCTTATCGATTTTTATTAGTTTGTGTTTTTCTTAAACCTTAAGTGGATAGCATTTTTCCTCTTCGCTAATTTCACAACAACAACAACAGGCTTAGCAAACTTAACCTCAAAATTCAATCAGACCATCAGACCATCACAGCTCATCAGCCGCAATCAAAAGATGTCCACTTTGGGGAAATAAACAAAAAATTTCTCTTTTTACAAAATTTAGCAGATTTCCGTCCTTCTTTTCTTAAAGTAAAAAAACTCAATGCTTTGCTTTAATTAAAAAAAATCGTGGTTTAATTTTCTGCCCAAACTTCCCGTTTCTTATTTCGTCAACATGTTATGTCTATTCCTAATTCAAAAAAGAACGCAGAAAAATGCTTCTCTTACACACTGCACTAGCAAAGTCTTCACTAGAAAGTATTTGAATGATGAAAATCAGTAAACCACACGCTTTCACGCACTATCGTAATATTATTAATGTTAAATGTATTTTAGAGAAAGAAAACAAACACACACATAAGTGACAGAGTCAAGATATTTGATGTTATTAAAAAGGACGCGTCATTATCTGGTTTGACAGAAACTAAGAAAAAAAAAATAAAAAAAAAAGAGGAAAAAGCCGAGTTACATAATCATACCGTCATCATAAAAACACCGATGACAAGGTGTAGGTTAGTGTGCAGTACAGTAGAGATGCTGGGAAGTATTAGTAGAGAGGAGATGCTTGTGCTTGTGCGAGGGCTTACTTACTTATGGTCGGATGTGCATATGCATATAGGTGTTTATGCGTGAGTATGCGGACATGTGTTTATTAACCAAAACACACACGCACATAGTGGCAATATACAGCGAATGTTGCGGTAAAAAAGTGTGACATGTAAAATCCCTCAACATAATCTGTTGAGAAATGTATTCATTCAAGCACGTTATAAAATGCTACACTCACGATGCTCGCTGTTCGTCGCAGTGATGTAATGGGAATAAAGTATAACAAATCTGTCATCAGTTTCAGCCGATATTTTACATTCCATGTGTACGCACACTACTGCGAACATCGTAGCCGACCGCCAGTCAACAATTTGTTATACAGATTTTTTTCTAATATCTATACAAATTTTTATGAAAATAAATGCGAATCTCCTGGTGAGAGTATTTGTGGCATGCCTGCTAAACGCAAGATATTCAGAAAAACAAAGTTTTTCTTTCTAACCAACACCGTGATGTGTGCGTGTACTTGTGTAGATATTTTTTTGCTCTTCACACTTCACACTTACGTTATGCTCTAGTCGGTATATATTAACGATTATAAATTGTTGAAGTTGACATATTTGTAATGACTAGCTTGCGCGCACATACATACATACATACATACATACATACATACATACATATATATATAAATAAGTACGTTGCGAAAAATAACAACAAAACCAGTGATAACAAATATCAAGTTGACGTTGCAATAGCAGTTTGCTGCCTCATCTCTTTCTCTTGCTAACCACGATAATGATGGCAGCCGTACTTATTATTCGCCGGAATACTGAAAATGACGATAACACTACTATTTCCACTTTCATTGCCTTGTGGTTTGTTTTCATCTTTTGTTTTTTTTTGTTCCTATTTTCTCTTGCACTTGTGGCAGATCTATTGCCAACACCTGGGCACCAATAGCTTGGAATCTGTTATATACATAAGCATTTATAGCTATGCAACTCAAGGCTATAAGAATTCAGCTACAAGCAATCAATCAACTTAACATTTCTTCTTAGCTTCTAAACACACAACAAACTACAATTCGGTTCATTTCGGCTAAAGTATGGGACGAAATAAAAAAAAAAAAAAAAAAAAAAAAAAAAATTTTAAAAATTCTCATACGAATAGCGTACTCGAAAGTCAAAGTGATCTTGATGTAAATGCAAATTTGGTTCTTTGTATTTTTCCCTCAGTAAACAGGTGACAAATCGCTTTCGTGCTATTTAAATGATATGCTCGCAAGAGGTTTTAAGCATCGCGATGATTTATGAACAGCACATATTTTCCCAACAAATATAGCGACAGTTAAAGGAACCGCTACACAAGAAGATACAGGAACAGGAGAAGGATACAGGAGAAGGAATATCTAGTCAAGTTAAAGGGAGTCTAACCTTTTTTTATAAGGCAAAGAAAAACGTTTTCAGCTTTCAATGATCGGTGCTAAACACATTCATTTTCGTTCATTTATATACCTCTTCATTTATATACCTGTTCATCTGAATACCTCTTCTTTGCAAAATAGCGTTCAGCTACATATGGACTTTTTTTTATTAAATGACCCTCTCTTCCATTTCGCGCAGTTTTGTAATTTTAGCATTTAAAGGCGTCTGCCCTCCCCATCTTCTACCAGGATTTCGCAGGCTCTTAAAGGAAATTTAAAGTAACCTCAATGTATGGGGCGCAAACATAGACAATGACACTCTCTTACCGATCCCACTCCTTTTCTAACAAACCACTATGCTTCAGTTGACAAAATATGGAAAATTACTTTTAAACCACTAAGTCGCGTTGGCCGCTAAAAACACAATTGAAATTCTCTTACTTTGTATGATGGTCTCCGCAGCACGTCGTCACGTCACGGCAGTCCTGTCCAATCCAACCAAACTTCATGTGTCTCTTCCTTTTCCTAAACTACTTCTTCTCTGCTCTATACGTGGACAGCTGCCTTTAGTTAACTCAACAGCACTTGAACCATAGGACTGTTAGAGTGTGAATCTTAATCGACTTTTGTCAGAACCAATTATACTACCAAACGGGCTTTTAGCTGATGCTTTTGCAACTATTTTCGTAGCCATTGTGACTTTATCGATCGAATGCTATCATGGCCTCAGAGACGAAGTGCAAGACTTTAGATCTGATTATAGTAGCAATTGTTGTTAGCTTTTTACACACTTCTCGAGTTGAATGACTTTCCTCTTGATGATAAGGTCAATATTTTTTAAATTACCTAACATTCGAAAATGATTGTATTTCTCAAGTTCTACGTAGTAGTTAGTGTTACGAAAGCAAAGTCATTTAATTTACTTAGTTTCCACATGCGTTTAATTAAAGCGATACTCATAACGAATATAGACTGAAGTCAAACTAGTAAGCAGTAGTAATGCAAGTGTGACTGCAGTATCTTATTAAATACTTGCGCTTAGACATTTTAGTCATCGTCGTCGTCGTCGTCGTCGTCGGCGTCTTCATCGTAATTGTTGTCTTTCGTATTGTTATTTGTGTCGCTGTTGTTGTTAAAGAGCCACAATTGTGACAATTTGACTTTGTGCAACACATGCAGAATTGTTTACAATTCACTATCGCATCGTAAGTTTCCCTTCCTGCAGCCACATTTGATATAAGAAATTCTGATGAAGCACAACATTGACATCATCTATTCGAATTCCGTGCATATATATATATATGTGCATAGAGACACGTACACAATAGTCGAATACAATGACTCGAATACTCTAATCCATGTAGTAGTAGTAGTGGTGGTAGTCGAAGTAGTATTGCAATCTGCAATTACAAGTGTATTTGTCTCATATCTTTCTATTGCCAATATAAGTATGCATGTAGTAGCAGTTGTACCAAAAGTTAAAGGATAGAAAATAAACGAGAAACATTCCTCTTCACACACACACACACACACACACACACACACACACACACACACACACGCCGAGCGCATACATATGCTTTTATACATATTTTAGTAAACGATTACAAAGATTTCACACATGGCTTTTGGCGGAACACTCTCAACGACCCAAATAATAGTGGAATACTTCAAAACCAGAGATATTTACACACGGCAACGTTCACTCACATACGTTATACGTAAATACAAAGGCATACATATATACGTACGTATGTATGTACATATGTACATTCCGTCTTTGCCATGTTTCCCAACTGACAAATGCAATCACATTCACGCATGCATTCAAATATATTCGAACATATTTACACTGGCTAACACTCCAAACAAACACACACAATCGTTGTAATCTACCATCTGTTTTCGCTTCAAATACATAGAAATACGATGCGTACGTTCACTTAGTAAATGCCTGCATTTGTATACACACAAATGTACATACGTGTGTGTGTGTGTGTGTGTGTGTGTATGTGATTTTAATTACAATGGGTAAAAGACCATTGTTTCAGTCATTCATTCACTCATGCATACCCTCTCCTTATAATTGTTGTTGCTGGCCTATATTAAGAAAAGCCAATTACCTATATACGATACGATACGATACTAGCAGCGGTAGCAGCAGATATGTGTTGTGCTTATACGCTTACGGATCAGGGCATTCGGTATTAAAAAGCTCTGCATCTAAACAGTAGCATTGACTTTAAATTCGAAAGTTCAAGACATGGATAGGATGTACTGCTACAATTACTTGCCATTAAAACTTGCTCGCTTCAATGCAGATCAAATGAAAACTTGTTTATCAATTAAAAACGTCTTTAACAAAACTCTACAGCATTTCGATGTAAATTCTCTTCTAGCACCATAGTTATGGAAATCAATAGAAAACTGCAAACCCTACCTACCTACCTACACATATTTGCATTTTGTACGTACGTACGTACGTACGAACGTTAAAGTTTTTACAATCGAAACGCTTAGTGCTATTCAGTTCTTATACTTTTTTTTCCCCCCCCTTTTTAACTTGTACTCGTGGTGGTTCACATGAATGCAATCAAATTGAATTGTACTGAATTCAATCGAACCAAGTCTTTTGCTGTTCTCGTATTGCCTTCATTTGAGTTCGTTGGCATTGGCAATAGCATTAGCACCCGTCTAATATGCCTTCTGTTATATTTACATATGTACATATTTACCCTATCGAGAGAGAGAGAGAGAGAGAGAGAGAGCATAACAATACTGTACTGTAGATCTATGCATATGTATGTATATATATATATACATATATATATATATGTATATATAAATGTGTGTGTATGTTCATGCACTAACACTAACACTAAACTACACTTTTAAGTACGTATTCTATGAGAAATTTGATCCATTGCCATTCTTAGCGCTTAAGTTGCATAAATAATTTCAATTATATATAGATTTTATTGTCTTTTTCCGATTTTTCTTCACCTTTTATTTTCATTTTGTTTTTCGTTTGTTAATTTTTCATATAGAATTTTATTGTATTACCTTTCTGTTCCAATTAAAGGCATAATGAAATTTTCTCTCGTCACTTGACACAACAAATAAAAGAATATGTGAAGCGAATAGAATTGCAAGTCTTTGCTAAAGATGACCCTATGTGTAAATATGGTTCAGCTCTTCACCTAATACTCTTTTCTTTGCTTCTTCTTTTTGTTTTGTTCTTTTTCCCCTTAAAGGCTTACTTTTCATAAGAACCTTTAGTTGGGACGAGTCCCAATGTACGAACCAATGTGGTCCAAATTTGGTAGAGTTACTTTTCTTGCGAAAGAAATGACTACACTCTTGACCATTTTCCGTCATACCACACAAAAAAAGTAAACCTTGTTACGCTATAAAAATTTCAGAAGACGTTTGAATAAGAGGGAGTTCCATTTCTTCCAAATTTATTTGGTATATAATGACTTTAGCGTTACATAACGGATGGTCGTAAGAACGGGCCCATCCATTTCACTTTTGGTAGGGTTTGTTCTTGGGCCACAAGGTTTCATCAAAATATATAGAAAATAGCCATCTATACGTTATGGCCGGATATCAAACCGATATATATAAACGGACAGACAGACATAGAAAAAGTCTATGCAAGGTCAGTAGAGGATCACATTGAAAAATTTTATAAGCAATGCGAGTTGAAATTCACTGTTTAAATGGATCCAGTCATGCGAGTTGAAATTCACTGTTTAAATGGATCCAATCAGAATGTTGAGATGATAATTGCGCCTTACGACGGGCATTCTGGCCGAATTCTGCTTTGCTATTGCATGAATCTATTCGAAATTAATCAACAAATTTTTTCATTCAATGCCCGGGCATTTGGTTGGCGAAAAAGAGCTCAGGATGAAGTTTGCGTGGTTTCGTCATTTCGCAGTCAAGAGGTCTAGCGGATGTGAGTCTAATAGAATACTTCGCCCTGCTGTAATCGTCTCGATGGCAATTCCTATATATAGGGAGAAGAAAAACGATTCACTAATTAGTTGATATTCTTAAGACAATTCACTCCACACATCGCAAACTACTGCAAAGTCAATCTAAGATTGGACTTAGTCAGCAAAGGAAGTTCCCTTCACTACTATTAAAGACGATCGAGGGGATTGAAAATATCTACTTTTGGCGTCCCATCTATCGCGCACATTAAAATCTTGAACTGAGCTTCGTACGTCTTTCCAAATATCCGCAATGCGAAGAGTGCGATGTAAAAAATTTAAGGACGACATGGGGGAGTTCTAATCAACGGCAATTTTCTAACGAGTAAAAATCGCTTTTTTGTATTTATTTTCCTGCTAATTTAAATCTCGTATACAGCACTTTCCGCAACTGAAAATTACAAAATTTTACGAGCTCATCAAAACAAGTACTAAAATACTATTCACTCAGAGCAAACTTTCAGTACTGATGGCCTGAAGCTAGTTTATAAAAGTCATAAAGCAAACAATTACTTTTAGGAAAGTCATTAGTAGCCTCGTCATCGATCATTTTTTAAATAAACTCTTAGGTGGCTCTTGTAAATATTTCACTGAAATTTCGTGTGCTCTAGAATTTTTATCTCTTTTATCTCTCACTTGAAGATTTTTCTATTTCCGCTTGTATTGTAGTATTAAACAAAGAGCAGCAGAAAGAATTGCTTTTCAAATGACAAAGGAAATCGAGGAGTTTAATGGCTGCACCAATCAATCGCGAATGCTATTCGAGGTACTAAGCATTAAAGTAAGTTCCAAAGCGAGTCGTGTTTTTGTTGAAATAGTCAAACATATAATCATTTCATGATAAAGGCTCCAAACATTGACATTGCACTTGATTTATGCGTTAGTCGCTCGTACGTATTTATGATGCATGCTGATGCTGCATATATGTCAATGTCTAGGAGAGTAATGCATTACTTACGGAATATCTATATGGCGAACGTGGATTCATGTACTAATCAAAATAATCCGGAACTTTTGAAAATATTTTCTTACAATTGTTTATTGCTTTGTTATTTACCACTGCTGCTATGCTATCCTACTTTAGTTAGTTAGTTAGGAAAGCTGACGAAGAAGAGAAGAAAGAAAAATAACAGGAGATTAAACCTGCAGTCTCATCATACACACTTATACAGATGCATTGACTGGAAGTCACGTATTCAACGATTCCATTTTAGATAAAAATTTTGAAAGACAAGTTGTTATAATAACATGTCACATGAACATAAAATACACAATACTATCAAAACAGTAACGATGGCAACAACAACAACAACAGCAACAACAACAACAACAAAACATGGGGGGAAAACGCAGACAACACATTCGTACAATGAATAGCAATAATAAACGTAAAATAAGAAAATCTTTTCGATGACACACACATAGAGAGAGAGAGAGAGAGAAAGACACATAACTGCCATATATACTCACTTACACCATTACATTACTGTTAATACTAATATACAGCAAAATACCGGAGGATTATAAAAAAGAGAAAATTACATCAACGCACATCATCCAATCCTATCACCAATAGCAAGCACATCATCACAACTACAGCAACAACATAAAATTTATGATAAAAACGTTATTCTTCGTTCTCTTGCAATGCAATCAAAACGTTAACAGCGATAAAAATATTTTATCTCTATGATCTCTCTCTCTCGGAACAATCTTCTGTCTGCCGACCGCACGAGACCTTCTAAGTGTGTTTAGTTAGACCCTTTTTGAGCAGCTAACGGTATCGGAAAACTACACTAAAAAGAACAGATTGTATGCATGGATAAGTCACTCTCTTCCAAGCGGAGACATCCGATCGACCCCTCGATCCCTCTTAAATTCATAAAGTTTTCAAATCGGGATCTTTTCATTTGTTCACAATTATCTCACTTGCCTCTCTCTGTAATTGATGGGGAACTGAAGTTGAAAGCGCATCCCAAATTCGTTCTCAACATTCCGCATAGATTTCTCTTACATTTTTATTGCTTTGTTTACGTGCAAAAGTGAATTTATGTGAAAACACATGAAATGCACAAGAATGAAATTTTTAAAAGTAAGTAAAACCATTACTAATCATAATCTACACGGAAAGTGAAAAAGGAGATGAAAAGACTCTTTTTACCCAAACGTCATTATTTAAAATTCTATGAGAAAATCGTTTAACATAAATTAAAGTTCACTCAAGGTAGTCAGTCAAGCGAGAGTTAGATTTCCCCCACTGCATGTTTGAACGGAAAATATCGTTGCACTTAAACCCGAAAGGATCGCTTCTGTTAAACCTAAAAGGGTCGCTTCTCTTAACCCTAAAAGGATCGCTTCTGTTAAACCTAAAAGGGTCGCTTCTCTTAACCCTAAAAGGATCGCTTCTGTTAAACCTAAAAGGGTCGCTTCTCTTAACCCTAAAAGGATCGCTTCTGTTAAACCTAAAAGGATCGCTTTTGTTAAACCTAAAAGGGTCGCTTCCGTTAACCCTAAAAGGATCGCTTCTGTTAAGCCTGAAAGGATCGCTAATGTTAAACCTAAAAGGGTCGCTTCCGTTAACCCTAAAAGGATCGCTTCTGTTAAACCTAAAAGGGTCGCTTCCGGTAACCCTAAAAGGATCGCTTCTGTTAAACCTAAAAGGATCGCTTCTGATAAAACTAAAAGGATCGCTTCTGTTAAACCTAATAAATGCATGACCCCCCCCTGCATGTTTGAACAAAAAATATCATGCACTTAAACCTAAAAGGATCGCTTCTGGTAACCCTAAAAGGATCGATTCTGTTAAACCTAAAAGGATCGCTTCCGTTAACCCTAAAGGGATCGCTTCTGTTAAACCTAAAAGGATCGCTTCCGTTAACCCTAAAGGGATGGCTTCTGTTAAACCTAAAAGGATCGCTTCTGTTAAACTTAAAAGGGTCGCTTCCGTTAACCCTAAAAGGATCGCTCCCGTTAACCCTAAAAGGAGCGCTTCTGTTAACCCTAAACGGATCGCTTCTGTTAAACCTAAAAGGGTCGCTTCTGTTAGCCCTAAAAGGGTCGCTCTTGTTAACCCTAAAACGATCGCTTCTGTTAACCCTAAGGAAGGCTACTGTTAAACCTAATAAATGTAAGGCCTTTTCCTCAGCTTTAATTGAATTTTCACAAAGTTTTACATATGAACCGATTGCAATAATTCCCGCAATTTGTACGATTCCCAAGTTTCAAGATTCCCAAGAGACAATGGAATACATTTCCTAGCTTTTCAAGCCTGATCAAGAATGTGAAGAGTGAGACGATTTAATCAGTTCCACCTTTAGTCCTAAGCTTTAAAACGGACATGAAGTACCGACCATCTGCAAAAGACTATAAGATGCTAGTCGTAGTAGATGTTGGTATAAGAAGGCCGAGGCCATTTGAAGGCCTATATCTTACGAGTACAAGTCACACTTAGTGCAAATATTCGCTACTGTTGTCTAGGAAAAACCCGATCGGCTAACTAACATGTCGAAAACTAGCGAAGTTCTTTGAGAGAGGATTTTAAGAGACGATTGTCAAAAACATTTCTATCCGAATAAATAATACTACGTTCTATATACGGATGTTTTTTCTTTGTAGATATAGTGGCACCGCTCTGCTAACTAGTGGCGCCACAATACGCGGGTATAGAAAACCATCTTTGAACGGCTTGCACAGTAACTTCGAAATGGACCCTTAGCGATCGTTGTTCGATCCTTCCTGGAGGATAATCCTACCTTCCTTCGCACGACATTGTGGTTCCAGGCGTCACATTTGGGTGCCTTTGCTCCGGAGAATGCCGTTCAAAAACATTCGCGACCGGAAAATCCTAATACTTTCTAGCCCAAGGGCAGACTAAAACAGTGTACTCCGCGTAATCGTTTAGGCGTAAGTTGAAACGGCAGGGATAGCTCAAGCAATTTGCATTTCCAGTCAAAACTTGGGCTAAGGAAGAATGCATTTCTGTCTGTTTTCTCCAAACGCACTATTCCGGTTTCGAGATTAGGGTGTAGATCCATTTTCGTTTCCTATCGTTTGTCCTTTTTTTTTCCTACTCTGACGGCGGTATGTATGCATGTGTATGCATATAAAGAAGAGATAGATATTCGTGTTTATTTAATTCACCCTACAAGCTGCCTTTTGATATTACAAACACATACATTGCGTCTTGCGTCGAATGGAATGCAAAAAATGCATGCTCAACATTTCGTACCACCGCAACGAATTTATGTTCGGTGATAGTTAATAATTGAAAACAATAATTATCGTGAAAAACGGACATGATTTATTTTGACCATAAAATTCTGACAGAGAAAATGTCAAAAGTTAGAAATATATGTTCGTCTGTGGAAACATCGACATGAACGTAAAACCAAATTGTTGTTGGTGTCGTTGGTGTTGTTTGCGTACACGCGTGCGTTATTTTAATTTAAACATTATTTTAACTTTTCCACACCGAAAACACCAAACCAGAGAGAGAATTGTAATAAAACTCAAATAAAATATTTACACTACATATGCATGTGCACACACAATGTGCATGTTGGCGAAACTTCTCACTTGAAAATATCATACATTTTTCATACATGCATACTTTTTACACCCTTTCACCCTTTCATTCTTCTTTTCATTTATTTTGGACTCTTTGGTCTCTTGGTGATAAAAAGGCTCTTTCAAGCTGTCTTCATTATTTCGCTTTGCTGTGAAATATGATAAATTCTCATGATTACATATATATATCATATATACCTTAAGTCGTACTTGTCATCGGTTTTTTCTCTCATCGCTGGCCAAACAGCCTTATGACCGACCGCACACGATATGAAATTGAAACAAATATCTTGATTACGTCGTTTTACACTTGAATTTACTGAGACTTTCACTACTTGCTACTGCCTACTGCTACACTACAGTTGAGGAGGTGACAATTATGCATACAACGCTTCAGTGCACATACGTGCACTGTGATAAAGACAACCACGTGCCAGTGTCAGAAAAATTCTGAAATTCACGGCTCTTCAGAGGCAAGTCACTCAAACAGAAACTTAAATTGCTATCAAAGATCACCTTAAGCTTGTTGAATATTCGACTGCGTGACGATGTGTTTCAATGTCTTTCACCTTTGGGCAAATGTGACCACAAACAGGTTTATTATGCAGTGCTTCACAATCAGTTGAGCACAACATAAGTTATTGAGATTATTTTAATAATCAAATTCACGCTTGCGAATACTTATTCGAATTAGAATCGCAATTAATTACTCATCCGTATGTTGTACACCGGCCGGAAGTATCGAGATAAGTCTCAGAAATTTAACACATACCTCTCGTCGTCGCACATGAGCATTGAAAATGAACAACTATTCAGCCGCGACCACACAATGACGACGAATGCTAAAAGAGGGGAAATAATCTGATCATCGAGAGAATAAGTGGACCGTATCTAACACACACCTGAAATTTGATATAAATATCTACCAAGACCATCTTCAGAGGTTCCCGTTCTAACAAGTGTTAAGTTCTTGTTTTCTCTCACAAAACTATGTCTTTAACATAAGCCATCCTGCAAGGATGAGGACAATAAACTGGCACAGAAGTGGTAAAATTAGACAGAGAATCGCGAAAAACCAAATAACAGAATTTAACAAAATTTCAGTTATCACAAAAACAAAAACAAAAACCACCCGGCATTAAATCTGAGTTAAAAGAGTTCGACAACAATTTCACTTATTTTGCAAAAATCAATAAACTGGTGTCCTGTACAGGTATTTATATACAACACATACATACAAATATCATTCAGAAGATTACTACCGCTAATGTTAACCATTCATCACGTTTTACAAGGTGACCACAATTTCTGCATCACCTTGCACGAGCTGTTATTCTTTGGCATGCACACAAGTGCTACATGATTCTGGTCAAATCTAAGTCCATTCGTGAGGGCGAGTAAAATATTTTCAACAGCAGTTTACTGCTTTTTCTTTGTTCTTTTCTCTTACGGAGCAGGTGGGTACTGTAATGTTTTTTATTAGCGTAAGAGATGATTTGAACCTTCTTGAATATGTGAGGAAAAAATTCATTGCTTGAAAGAAATTTTGTTCATAAAATTTTAGACTTTTTTCCAAAGGCCTCTGAGAAAACCATCTATGTCCCATGAACATCTGTCCGCACGGAAGTAATTTCTCTAATAGACTAACAAACGCCTGTAGAAAGTGTTTATGTGCTATTGAAATAAATTAGTGTAACTTCATCGATTTAAAGGTGCCAGCGATTCAGCCAAGAAATTAAAAGTTTGAGATGAAGTTTTACATGTTGATTATGAATTATACAGAACAAGGATATTAAACAAGTAGCTTAGAAGGAGCGAATGGTTGAGAAATTTGGTATGCAACGAATAATTTGAGGCTTTAAAACTCATTTCTGGCGGCCACGAAACAAAACAGAAAGACCGCTTAACGATATCCTTATGGTGAGTGTAAGACGAGCTATTCGACAATGCTCCAGGCGATCACCTAACGAAGTTTATATTTGTGGAGAGTGAATATTGAGCGCTCTGATTGAAGAAGCGCCTTACATAACGCTCAGACCCCTCGATATTACCCAGCGCAGGAATATTGACAGTGACGAGTTATGTGACCATTCCTTCTATGTGGTGGTCCTTGGTGGTATGCGCAAGTGCTACGGTGGTAGATCGGCAATTTTGACAGCGGACAATCAGCGGGTATCCTACCCTTTCGCGTCGAAGCGGAAACCCACTTGCGGCTACTAGCCGCACTTTTTATTTGTAGTGCGGTGCGGGACAACGTGGGTATAATAGAGTTTTTCTTTTGGAATGTAAAAAAAGCATCCTTTTCGTCTATCTCGCCTGCAACGGCCACTTTCCATACTTTAATTGTATGCATTGTTTTACAAAGGCAAGTAGGAAATATTTACGTACATGTCACTGAATAAGGTCGGCATGCGCAACTAAAATGGAATTCAGTCAGCCGCCTATTTATTGTTAATTTGTGTGAAAAACTACAAATTCTTCAAGTTATAAAACAATCGGGTAGTATTGGATCGTCAGCTTTTGACTTTGCCCCCATATGATAGGAAGGAAGGAGGTCTTGAAGGTTTTGGCAAATTGCTCTAAGAATAACATTAAAGACAAGTGAATATGGCCACGTAACGCCTGGAACGAGCACAATCGATGGCCCTATTATTGTGTCAAACCGTTCAGACTAATTTTCTAAATTTCGCTGTCTGCTGTACATCACGCACGCTCGTGAACTTACTTAAAATTATTAACTTTTTTTGCATTCATCCTCCAACTCGCATTCTTTAAATTTTAAAGCTTTCACATCACTCCCGCACGCAGACATCCATTGAGAATGAAATGCAATTTCTTTCTGCCGTTGTATTTCGTTTCATAGAATTTTTGATGGAAAATGAAGCGCCAACAACACGCCGCCAGTATAATGCCAAATAAAACTAACTAAAAAAACATATTTTTATGCAATTTTAACAAAACTATATGCAAATGAGGAGGACATGGCAGCAAGGGAACGAAAGAATGAAAGAAAGAATGAAAGAAAGAATGAAAGAATGAAAGAATGAAAGAAAGACCGAAAGACAGGAAGAAATTGAAAGAAAAATATTGCCAAGTTCATGTGCATGAACGCATAGATGTATGTATGTATGTATGTATGTATGTATGTATGCATGCATGGAAATGTAAATTTTTGCAGACATGTAAAACAACGCAACATGTACGAGAGAGAGAACGCAATGACATGTGTTACGTATGGAATACGAGAATATGTTAAATATGTTAGCATGCATATGATTGCCTGTGTGGGCGAATGTGTATATGCGTCCGCATTCGCATTTGCATTGCTAAGAATGTTCATGCCAAGGAATGCATGCAAACACATAAACACAAAAAACATTACACTTTCAGTCAATATTCTTTGATAAACATTGAAAATTGAAAGTGAATGATAAACATGACTATGGTCTCGAAAGGGAAAAACAGATGCGAAAGTCTCTGCATGAAAGGGGCAAAAGCAAGCACGGCTGGTGGCAAGGCAACACAAGCAGCACAATAACATCAAATTAAAAAAGAAAATCAAGAACATTCATGTGTACGTACGTACGTACGTAGAAAGCAAACGTATAATACAAAGACCATAAAAGAAATGAGTGCAGTAAGCAAAGAGGGAAAAAACGAAGTGCAAAATATATGTTATGCTGATAAAAAACAAAACAAAATATAGAGCAAACAGCAAACCGAAAGTATCGTTGCTTCGCTCAGATTACTTTCTCATGCAAAGTCAAACAATTATAAGGGAAAAGCACAAAAATATTTCTCCTTTGTCTCCGTGTGATTGGGGGAAAAGCTCAGTCATTTCATAAAGGGTTAAGCAAACTAATTTTCTATAATAATAACAAGCATTTGAGTCTTCATAGAATGGCATTAATTAGGCATTAGCGGCTTCACCTTTCATCGTCCTCCTGTAAATTTATGAAGGTAAGCGCCAACGGCATTAAGTCGATTTCACTGCTCTTTAAGAGATTTCAGATTTGACAACAAGCACTCATTCAATGCACTCATTCGTGCACCTTACATACATATAAAGGGTTATACGTCAACCACGATAGAGAAGAGGTTGATATAAAGAGTTTGTAGCCATCTATTGTACGGAGAGCGCTTTGTCTTTACAATTTGTTTCTGTACAGTGAAATGACTCGGTATGCGCAAATCACGAGTTGTGCTAGCTTCACTGCCACTAAAGGAAAACAAAGCAATTTAATAGAAATTAGCCACGAACTTCGAATCTATTCTTAACTAACTTTTCAGTAACGTCGCCAAAAAATGTTATCGCACAAGTTCACGAGCTTTCAATAAAAAAGCGTATTGCATGTATTTTTACTCTCAATATAAATGAATGTCCAACCTGTCCAGATTAATTAGTGCGTTACTGTTAACCACAAGTACAGATATTTTTTGAGTATAATTTGGCTTTTCGTTAGCAAGCCATGTTAGCTGAAGCGTAGAAGGCCTTTGAGCACTTCACAGACATTCGAAGAAGAAGATTATTCAACGATTCTGTCCAGCTAATTGAAATTAGTTTCGCTGCTGTAAACGCATTCGAACACCTTTGGGGAAAAGCAAAATTAAGCGACCAGAACCTAACATAAACAGTGTAAGTAATAACTGCCGATAGAATCTTTCAAGACGGGGTTCTTTAAGTGTTTTTTTTTTTTTGCTTTAACGCGCAAACTTTTCGTTTCCTGCTCCCACGTATACACCGTCTTCTTAGGGCAATATTTAATATTAGAAATTAGAACTGAAAAGTCCCAACGGCGGACAATTGATAAATGGACCTATGGATAGCCAAGATGCTATCATTTCAACAACTCCGTTCCCTCATACACAAACACAATGCATGTCAGTTAAAAACCTCTATATTTGGCCGCACCTACACACCAGCTTTCCCAATCGAATCAATGCACGCACGAGATATTAACGCATTACGTATGAGGAAGAAAGCTTGAGAAGATGAGCGATCATAAAAAAGCGTAGTCGAAAAAGAGTCGACCTAATTGCACAGCTCCAGTGGACAAAATAGTTGACCACTAACAAGCGTATGGCAGGAACATATTTTCTTGTACATGGCAAGCAAATGCTTCATCATTGCGTCAATCTCAAGTCGCTATAATAATTCTAGAAGAACTTTACTTAAGTATTTCGGATGAAATGAATTGGAAAATGGGTTGCTTGAGCTAAAATATTTCTAAATAACACGGAGAGGCCGGTGTGGGCCAATTTCTCTATGTACCTTTTGAAAACATGATTATAATCTCCAAACATTAACGAAACAGCAAATTCTCCGACTCTTCGCTTGATTTGAATACAAAGAAAAAAAATTTCAAACCACCCCTTGACCTTCTGTACGTACACAATTTATGCATGTATGTCACATTTAGAATCTTGCTCGTCTTTAGCGTTATATTAGGTGAGTTTTTACCCTTTACAGAAGTTAAGCTCTAACAATAGCTTACATATGGCAACCCATGAAAGTTGCTTACATTTACGCAACACTCGAAACTTAAAGAGATGTCGTATATCTCCAATAAAACCTCAACTATTTAGGGGTGAAGAGTGTGACCTGAAAAGTTGGAAACTAAGAGGTAATGTTATCTTGTGTTCCCTAAAAATAAGGTCAAAACTTGTTCGTCATTTCTTTGAATCTAATGGTCAAACATTGCACTATTTTACGAGTGCAAAGACAATAAAATTTCCGCATGCTTTACTAATCTCGTTATTTTCCAGTCTGTCTTTCAATGTGACGGCAATTTGCTTTGTCAGTAATCACATAACTTCTGCATTTCACAAGATAAAGCCTTACACGTCTTAACGCACTCATGTCTTGTGGAGGACAAAAAATGAAGCGACAAGAATTAGGAGGCACTCATTTTCACTTTTTGTGTCCTTACTTCCGTCTCACTTAGCCTTTCTGCTTACACTTGCCTATGCGGTAGCGTGAGCTCTCGCCTAGCTATCGAATATTTTTAGTGTTCAGTCAATTATTGACTTTGTCAGTTCGTATTTGATGAAACTTTTGAGCGCATCGCTAGCTCTGTCCGTAAAAATCCCGTTGCTTCTTCAATTCATGCGACCGTAATATCAAACAACAACAAAACTGCCTGTATCGCTGAAAATTGTTGGTGCTCGCGTGTATGGGTGTCCGCGTTTGCTCTACCAGCGATGCCATTATCGCTATAAGTTTGTTACTATAACTTGACCGATGCAATCAATCGCTACGACTTTTATTGATATTAAACAAGAATCAAGTTTTTTCGGAAGAGTATTTTACAATGATGAAGAGACATTTATAAGCTGGCAGCCTTATTACTAAACTTTCCTTTAACGGGTTACAAACATTTTGGAAGACGCATTACCTTCGCACCATTTCAGTAGAGTTGCGAGTAATTTTCATCATCGCAGAATATAATAAAATCGCTAGGAATCGTTTTAAAGATGACTCGACTCAGTTGTTCGCATTCGCTGCCCTGCTGCCCGTATCCAATGCGTACATATCAGGCCGACAGCAATGAAATACCAGTAAAAAGAGAAAAAAATATATATCAGACTAAAATATATATATGTGTGTGTGTACACACATATATAAACACTGGTATGCGATGGTTTTAGCATTTAGACCAAAACTAAAATACGACCACTACGCCAACAATTTAATGGCGTGTATATAGATACCAATGCAGCACATGCCGGAAATAACAAAAGAAAAGGACACATAGCAGCATACACATAAACAGCAACATACAAATAAAGCAAACAAAGCCAAAAGCAAAAAAAAAAGGGAAGAAAATAAAACGATGAGTAAAAAAATAAAGATAATAGTGTGTAACTACAACAACACCAACAACAACAAAATGCAATCAAGAAAGAAGATCATATTCGATTGCGTGCGAATCTCTTATACCCTCCACTTTCCTCATCTTAAGAAGAATCATAACTCAAATAAAAAATTGAAATTTCGATACTCTAAAATATTGGACGGACGTGACTGATTTTTCCTTTCCTGCGCAGATATTGCATGGAATAATCCATAGAATAAACGGGAAAGTTTTTCTCATTGTTTGTCTCTTACGTAACGCGGAGTGAAAGACCCGAGCAAAGGTATTTTCAGTTCACGCTGTCACCGTAAACTTGCACTTTGACCAAATTGGCTCATTTTCAATATTAACTTGATTGCGTAAAATTCCCCTGTTTTCGCCAATTGTGAAGACGGCATCTTAATTTTTCGATTGGAAGAATGTTTACAGCAAGCATTGCACAGGCGGATAGATGGCCGGACGGTTTCTTGTAAACGTGTTGACAAAGTGAATAGACGCCCAGCCTTCGGTAATGGTAGCAGTAAATGGCCAGTGCAGAAAAGGCAAAAAAAAAACAGAGAAGACACACACACACACACAAACACATTAAAACAAATAAACAAGAATTATGCCTGAAACGATAGTTGGATCAGCAGTAGTAATGGTAGTAGTAGTAGTAGTAGTAGTAGATGAACGGACGTAACAAATGGAGAAACAGAGAGACAATCAGATATACGACTACTACTGATGGCAACAATTTGGCAGCCAAAAGTACATTGTAATGCTGTTTGCTGCCTCGGCAACTGCTGCATACTGAAAACATTGTGGTCGGTCACGATAAGATTGTAAAAAGACATTAGAGACAATTGGCAAATGTTATAAGTCAAGGGAGGCGTAAAGATGACCGTACGACAGATGCTTGAATTTAAATTGAAGAAAAATGTTCGTTTACAATTACGATCATAGTTTTGCATGTCTATGCATAACAAACATTAAATGGACATTAGATTGCGGGATATTTGTTAAGAACACATCAAATCAAACCATCTTCACAACTACGCTCTTTAAAGAAACGACTTAAGCACAAACACAAACAAACACAATTTCTAAGAAACAGAATAAATTTATATTTATTTCATTCTTTACACCATTTCCTCCGTAACGGGTAGCCGGGTAGCGATCAAAACGCTACCATCAAATGCCAATTCATTAGTATACGCTTGGGATAAGCGAAATAGATCCGAAAAGCGTGAAAGGAAGCAAGATTTAACACATCAGTTAGAACGTGCTTAGGACATATTTTTGAAGGACAAGTTGATGGGGGGGATTTGATCGAATTCATATATTTCACTGTTGTAAGATTTTTTCGATAGACAGCAAAGACCCTTCAGCGACTCTTGGATGAAGTAAAAGTATTTATCAATTAAAAGCTATGCGACAAGCAACTGAAAGGAGACAATAAAGTGTTAATTGCCTTTGAAGGATCCGATTATCACAAAAAATGAAATATATTAAAAATGGGATATATGGGCTCACTATTAAACATTCTCCACCATCCTTAGGCATATGTCAACTTTCCAAAACAGAGCTTTACATGGCAAGTGGTCGCAAAATTGCCGATCCGAACCATTTTCAATACCGTTCGTCCTTCGGCCAAAAAAAATCATCAAAATATGTCAAAAATTGTGGCTTGTAGGTTGAATAGAAGAAAACAAGACTGACAGACAGATGGACAGACAAGCTTAAATCGATGCAAAAAGTGATTCTATACCAATCGGTATAATAAAAGGTCTATCTCCGCTGTGCCACAGGGTTATGCATACATTCGCGTAAAGTTAACACACACTTATACCACAAGTGATGTGGGGTATCATAAGAATGTCAAGACAAATTCTTAGGTAATTAGGAAAGATGGGGGACAGATATCTGCAAAATCCCGAACTTTTCTCTCTTAAATAGCTAACAGAGCTACATATATAGAAACGTTGGGCTACGATCTCGCGCCGTCATATGTTGTTCCTGTTAGTCTCTAAATTTTATATTGAAAAACTATTCAAGTTTTTGAAATATTCATAAACTGATTATAAAATAACACGTAACAGAGCATTTGCTTGTGTATGTTTAAAGGCGTTTAAAGACATTGCTATACATATTCAAGCATGTGTGTGTGTGTGTATATATAGACATATCTATATACAATAAATATATTTTTATATTGTAATGATATCAATTAACATAAAATTTACTAGCAATAATGCTACTCGTGCATAGCATTCACATACATACATACATACATACATACATACATACATACAGCGCAGTAAAATACTCATTCAAGTAGACACATGGTAACCATTGTATTGTCTGCTGATGTTGTTGTTACCACACACGCACACAATATTAAATGGTTAAGTATACGCACACGTTGTTTTGCGTGCGTTCTTGCATTAATGAGTAGTAACACACACACACACTGCACTGCAATGCACTGCACTGCACTTCACATACATGCACACATACAATTTTATGCGAGCAGATTGTGCTTCATTGGTACTTTGCTATATAATGTAGAATAGCAATTACGATCAGTGTTGTTGTATTCAATCTATTATTATTACCAACAACATTGTCATTGTCATCATCGCCATCATCATTATCAACATCATTTCCGTATCCGTTAATAGTGCAACTGTTGTTGTTGTTGTTGTTGTTGATAACACTGCCATTAAAGCGCATTAACAAAAACTCGCTTCTCATGCACTTCAGTCCGACGATATTCAAGCCCGAGTATGTTTTATTACAAAACCGAATATAAAATCAATCCGGTTTATGTTTTCACTTAAATGCATTAGAATGGAGTAAATGGAGATTAATTCCGTTATCTGCTGAATTTCAAATTTTAGAAATACATAGACAAAGAAAAACATTTGAGAATTCCTGAGAATTGCTTCTTTCTGATTCCGATGGATATTCTTCCCAGTATAGAGCGCTCGAGATCATATTTGCCGATACAATTACATCGTATGCCTCCTCGTCGGCTAGAGGACGATGGTGTGTAAGAAAATCATTAAAATTATTACAATAAAATATAAAACTGATACAAAACAAGTCCAAATCATCCTTCGCCGCAGTAAAGTAGTCGCAAATATTACGGACACTCCAGCTGCAATTAGCTGACGGTAGGAAAACATTGCGTTTACAATAAATGCTATGATCCCTGTGAGCATGACGTCAATCATCTAGCAACGTCAATCTCTTTATTAACGGAGATGCTGATGACTGATGATTCACAAACGATAAAGAGAAGACTTCATACCTTAGTTCAATACATCAGCACAACAGGCATTGCTGGGAAAGTGCTTTTTGCATTTGAAATTATACCGAACAACTAGTTACAAGCGCAGCAGGGTTAGCGTTGGAAAAACTCAATATACCAGAGGCATGATTATCTGAAGTACCGGAAATCGGAAGAGACCTTTTCGAGACACATACAACGAAGCAGAACATAATTCGGAAACAGTTTTTCAGAAACTATCAGGACCTACATAATGTTACAGAGAACGGCCACCAGCTCCGCAAGCTCCTCACAGTTACTATGCTTGCAAGCGTGAAGTGATCTCTTCTATTTAGAGAGAGCACTAGCAAGAAATCCGAATTCTTGTTCACTGAGAGAAACTATCAGGACCTACATAATGTTACAGAGAATGGCCACCAGCTCCGCAAGCTCCTCACAGTTACTATGCCTGCAAGCGTGAAGTGATCTCTTCTATTAATAGATAGCAAGAAATCCGATTTCTTGTTCACTGATAGAAACTATCAAGACCTACATAATGTTACAGAGAATGGCCACCAGCTCCGCAAGCTCCTCAAAATTACTATGCTTGCAAGCGTGAAGTGATCTCTTCGATTAATAGACAACACTAGCAAGAAATCCGAATTGTTGTTCTCTGAGAGAAACTAGTTTGAAAAGTAGTTTGAAAGAATAGCAAGCTAGAGGCCTAGACTCAAATGCTTAGACTACTTACTAGGAGTAAGCACTGCACACTTTTTACTTTTCCCACTGGCAACACGAACGATCAACGGAGTTCCCTTCCTTTTCCCCTTTTTTTTTTACGAATACACCTGCAACACTCGAAAGCACGTAACGCTTATTCCGTCGATTTGCTATACCTGTGCGTCTTTAAAAAGGAGAAACCTGATGTGCATACACATACTTCTCCTAGTTCCTAGTTCCGAAAAAAGAGACATGCGCATGCCCAAGAACACATTCAAAATGCGAGGAATTTAAATAATCGGGAAAATGAGGAAGACAAATTGTTCATGGTTAACCTACCACGGGTAGCAACATTATTACTGTTGTTATTGCTGCTATTATTATCAGCATTTTGTTTTAATTTATGTACATGTACATATATATATATATATAGGATGATATATTATATAAAAAAATAAACTCAAAAGTTTTATTCGACGCTGTAGCGCTTGCTGGTTACTCTTCATCTCGAGCAAACATGTAACTTCTTTACCCATCCTTCTCGTTTTCATAGGTTTTTAGGTTATGTCGCGACACTTTGTCTTCCCTCAGTCATGCCCTAACCCCAATTTACGCTTGATATCACAGCAACCTGCACGTTGCTCAAAAGTGGCAAATTGTGAGGGAAGAAAAGGGCAAAACGGCTGGGCATCAAGCTGCTAATGGCCGCTCGACTTACTATACTACTTACTATATGCTTATAGTTACTTTAGCAAGTTGTCGCAAGTTGTCAATGGACATAGCAGCCGGCTGCGCATTGAAACGAAGTAGCGTACGCAGCCCGTAGGCGATCCTAAAACATATCTGTCCACCAACTCTTGAACATTCATTACTGACTAAAATATTATTGAAAATTATTTACTTCTCTAGCAAAATTAACTAATAATCTGAGCTATAGTTTTTGAGGTTAGTCATCGTTCACATTTTCCCTACAATTTCTTCGCATTTCGCATGCACTCCAAGAGGATTCAGCGAACAAAAGTGAAAAAGGATTTCATATCGATTTCGTCCTTTAGTGCGGGACGGACAGAACATACCTACGAAATTGACTTTGAAGTAAGAGAAAGAAAAAAACTATAAATTATCATATTGTTGATAAATTTCTATTAATTGTAATAAATTTCATTATCAGAGCCGCAACAAGAGCAACAACAGCACAACGCGTTGTTTAAAATTAAAATAAACATAAAAGAAAAACAATTTATATGTAAGCGAACACACAACAAAACTTAACATATTTATGTAATTTATAAAAAAAAAAAAAAGAGGGAAAAATTCAATGAACGCCTGCCGTAGCATAAGCATACACTTACATGCAATGTGCACATATTTGTGTTTGCAGAGAACTAAAAGTTATTTATAAAAGTATTTATTCAACATTTAATAGCAATTGACATAAAAATTAATATATTTTTAATGTATAGCTGTTGCTGTTGCTGTCGTTGTTATTTCGAAAAATTTAAAAGCAAACTTCCACGCACACACATACACTCGTCGAATACTTGCCAGGTCTGATTGCGTTTGCAATATTTATTGATTGAATTTTATTGTGATTATTCAGTTTTACTTTATAATTGCATATAAATGGGTAGGCTTGCGTGCTTGCGTTTGTGGTATGAGGTTTGAGGTTTTACGTTCACAACAAAATAAAAAGAGAAAAAAGATAAGCAACAAAAATGACAACAACAACAACAAAAACAACAACAACAACTCTCTACCACAATACGTTTTAACTGCAGCCTGATATGCTGCGTTGTGCATGCAGGCGCGTGCTTATATTTCTTTAATGCATAAAATGCAAAAAAATTAAAAAATAGAACAAAAAAAAAGAAAAAAATCGGACTTTTCGTCCAACAGTATAAAATACGTGCATAATTAATTTTAAAAGTAATTTCATAATAAATATTCACAGTTACAAAAAATGTTCACAATCACACATACACACACATATAACATATCTGTTATATATATATATATATATATATATATATACATATGTGTGTGTGTGTATGTGGATCTGTTTTAATATACAAAATAAATATGTTAAGCGTACGCATTATGTTTAACTGTTTTTGACTCACCATAAATCTGCGCTGATGATAATCTTGACGATATTGTTGCTATTATTTTTAAAAATATTTTCAGCTTGAACACTTAGTATTACTGTTAAAATCCCGCGAAATCTTATGCAATTCCCAACGAACTGGCGGCTTTAAAGCGACTTTTGAACACCAAAACACCGAACCACGAACATCTAGGAAAAGAAAACAAAAAATAATCGTAAATGCTCGTGAATTTAATGAATTTTGATTTTTTAAAGTCATAACATTTCGCAGACTATCTCATATTTGAACATCCGTCTGTCCGTCTGTCCGTCTGTCTATATGTCAAATATGAAAAACGGAGCTTGTCCAGCGAAAGCATATGCCAATCATTGCTTCAAACATAAAGCAATTTACGAAATACTTTCTTTCATGTCTGCTTCATGGAAAATTGGTATTGGTATTGGTATTGGTTTTTTTCTGACGCACGTCACCTGAGGCCAATCACAATTTCTCGCTTAAGGTATTGAAGTGTATGTAGTCGTATTTCTCTTTTTTACAAATCTATGACGTGAACTGTTCATAAGCTTCTGCTCGGTAAAAATAAAGGCAATAGTTCTTCCAGAATAAGTCGAACGAATTGAGATAATTAATATGCCTTCAGTTGTTGTAGGTTGAGATTTGAAATAAAAAAAAGAAAAGAATTTAATGTTTTTAAATTTCTTTCATTAAAAAAAAAAAAAAAAAACGAAAAATCATTAACCCAAGCTGTAGCGCATTACTACCGCATTAACAGTGGTCTACCATCAAACGCGCATATTCGTCCACACAAGTGTAATTTTGCATTACGATAAGCGAATCGAAAAATGGAAAAATGGCAAATAGTTGATTGCATGTCTGCGCACCCACATACATATGTACACTTTTCAAAAAGCACGATGTACCGGATGCACAATACATTGCATTACTCGCTACCACCTGTTATACTCTCTCGATGGTTGCCATATATTTAAGGTTGTGGCTATTATTGCGTGTTAAAGCATCATTTTAAAGTAGCAAAATTCATGCCACATAGACATTTGCTTCGCAATTCAACGGCCATTAATCCATTGGTTTATTATTACTCTTACCAGAGCATACGCACATATTCAAAAGCATGTGTATGTAAGTAATTTTTAATGATGAAAGAACATAGCATAGCATGCGCCGATTTATGTAAATAAATTCATTCAATCAAAGATCAAAGAAATTAATATTTCTTTTCACGGACGGGAAGACGAATGTAATCTAAATGTGAACAAATCGTTAATAAATTTCTTTTTCGATACACGCTGTAATTTGGCCAAACCTTATTAGCAGTTAAGCCTTAGCTTTACGCTCCTTAACTGGATATGCAAACTTTTAAATTTTTGCCGAATGCCACGACAAAATTAGTCGGATCATATAAAATGGTTTGCAAATATTTTTAAATTTATCGTTTCCAACAAGGAATAGAATGTGGAGATAAGAGGACGATCATAAAACCCAATTTATGCCCAATTGCTCTTGTCTTTGCTTGGTAGTCAAGCAGTTCTTAGAAATACTCCTCGCCTTTGCACCGGTTTCCAGTTCACTACACGCACTACAAGCCTTAATGATTTTCAGTGGAAGCCAATCTTACCTTCCCACACTCTCACATACAACGTTCCCAACGATCCGCAAATGTAGATACCGTTGAAACGAATGCTTCGCCTGTAGAATGTCGTGAAATTTTGATACCTTTACGTCAATCACTCTTACACATTGAAAACTTAATGATGGACTGGAGTTAAGCAAATTAGGTTAATCTTTAGCAAAGCCAAAGTAATGACTTAATCAGGGACATGGCTTAATAATTTATGTTATATATGCGGCGAGAGAAACTCCACTGCCGGACAGAGAATAACATATCGTAATAAGCGTTAATTTCATTACGATCCATAAAAAAATCTTTTGGATTGTAAGTAAATTGAGCAGAAATTAAAGCACAAAAGAAACCAAAAAAAAAAAAAAAAAAGCTTTGTTTAAACCAAATAAATATTCGTTGGCATCGAGCGGGAAGTGCATACGAAAACATTAAAAAACTTAAAGAGAAAATGTTCTTCAATTTATTTTTTATTTTTATTTTTATTCTTTTTTTTTTTTCCTATTTTCAAGTGCTGCATGTAAACACGAGTTCAATAGTTCGTGACAATAACTATGACCTTTTGCTAAACATGACTTTATTTGTTTTAGTGTTATTGTTGATTGTTATGTATTTGCATAGTTATATGTGCAAATGTATTTGTTCAGAATGTTTTGTTTTTATCGTTGCTCTTGTATTTTTTAGCTTTTGGAATTCGCTTTTTCTTCTTCGTCTTCTTCTTCTTCTATTCGTAAAAGACATTCGATACTTCAAGGTCTTTTAAAAGTTAATACGGTATGGATGGATGGACGGATGGAATGTGTTTCGAATTTTCAATGCTCGACAATGCTCAAAAGCTAGTTATGTCGATGCATGCAATACACGGATGTACAAGTTTTGAACAATACAGTAGCAGTACAGTTTTCTAGTTTACCGTTAAACGGGAATGCATTGACATGTGCGCAACATATTCCTTTCCTTTCAATACAAACCAATCAATGCATGGTTATACTTGTGTTACGTATTACATCGCTTTCGCTCTATAAACCGCTTTTTCTCTATAAAATAAATTTGACCCCGTTCTTGCGCTGCGCTTCTCCTCTGATAATGGTGTGTATATGTATGTGTGTATGTATATGCACACATATGTATACATATATATAGACGTAAATGGATATCACGCGCATCATTTAACCGATCCGACATTATAGTTAAATTCTAATCATAACATCCATGCTTTTGCGGAAAAGAAAAATTCTATCAAAAAAAAAAATTTTTATGAATTTGAACTGGAAACAAAATTTACGTGCATCCGGTATGAATGGTACGACACACATTGAAATGAACCCTTAGTTCGCAGAAGAAATTGTCGTTGAAATTGGGTTGTCTTCAATGGATATTCTTAGTTTAAAAAATCTTGAGCCCTATAACGGAGACAAGGTTTACACGAGAGCCAATTTACTCGGTTAACAAAATCGATTTAGTTTGAACTCTTGAAGGCGATAAGTTGTGCAATAACTTGCATAAAGCTGAGCTCTCTTTTTTTTTAATAATTATTTATAGAAAAAATTAATTAATTAATTTTTTGTTTGTTTTAATTTAAAATTCATAATCAAAACAGAAAAGGAACGGATTTATAAAAGTTTAATTTTTTTTTTTTTTTTTTTTTTTTTCTTTCAACAAGTGAGGTTTTTTATTTTATTTAAATTTTTTTTTTTTTTTTTTTTTTTAATGAACTCTTTTGACCTACTTACACTCACACCTCGCATATTATAAATGTTTCCGTCTGTCGATACAATGTGTGAAAAATGTTGTTCAATCTTCGCATTGAACGGAATAGAATGAAATTAATTAATTTTTAATTATTCTTCTTTGTTAAATATTTTAATAGGGATTTTCCCTTTCATTCGTAGCTGGATGCCAGTAAACGCTGTAATTGATAATAGAACAGATGAACACAGGTAATAAAGCTTTATTCGCTTTTGAACGAATCATGGATGCGCAGCAATTGACAGAATTTATAAACGAATTTCATAGAGAAGAGCCTGAAAATAGTAGTATTGCGGCTCCAAAAGAAGGCTTTATGAGCAAAGGTATAAGGAAATTGGGAGACAAAGTCGCCGATACTATTTTTTTAGACGATATTAAAGAAAAATAAGGGAACTAGGCATCCCTTCTAATGATTACAGCGAAGATATGCCAAATTTTCTCCATCCTTCATTTTACTTATAAAAGATGAAATGCCGCATAGGCGTGGAGTGGATAAGAGTCACAACGGATTGCTTATACTTGGGAGCGGTCAGTTGGTAAAAAGCGTAACACACATCCACTAAACTGCGGTAACTAAAGATGGTATGGTCTCTTTCTCTTCCACACTTCTTGCTGACCATCATCGCAGTACACATGTAGGGCACATCTCTTGAATGAGTGGTTATATTAAAAAAACCATATATATATAAACACATATATGAACTAAAAGGCGTTTTAAAGTTCACTCTGCATTCAATTTATAATGAATTTAATATAAAAACAAACTTTTTTCCTTTTTTTTTTTCCTTTGAAAGTGGCGCAAATGCCTGTACTTTAAAATTGTGCTGCTTAGAGACCTTTTTTAAAACGTTGCATTTCATAAACAGTTATACGTGTATGTAAAATATATATCAAAGTCAAAGTTTCGAAACCCGACCGCGAAAAAATTGTATAGAATTCATTAAAAAAATACGAGTTATTAAAATTATAAAAAATAAAAGCAGAGAAAAAAAATTTATCGAATTGCTTCGAAAAATTCGAATGAATTCATAATTGCATTTATCTAAAGTCTCTCCAACTACGATCATCAGGTTTATCTAGCTTAGACTTTAGACACTGACTGCGTTAATGAGAGATTAATGCAAATATTAGAAGAAGCGAATAATTTTCCTTCTTTTCGTAATATTTGCACAGCTATTGAAAAAAAATGGCGAATTTTTTCGAAAATTCCATCCAGTGATAATATTTCTCTCAATATTTTTTCCCCAAACGATATTTCACCCCTAACTGTAACTCTAAAGTTTTCTATGACTTGACCTTTAAATAATACAAATTTTTTTTTTGTATATTTGATTTTCACAGAGAAGGAAAAGCATTTTATTACGATGACGACGTCAAGTCTTTAACGCTTAACTAGAATGCTAGTAGAAGTTTTTCATTCATATTAAAGCAAAATAAATTGCTTTTCATATTTTTACTGCCGAGTATTATAAGAAAAAAAAATCATAAAAAAAAAAAATGTATGTTACTCGTACGCAATGTTCCCCTACAGAACAAAAGGACAACAGCAACAATTGCTGAAATTCCTGAAAACTGTAACACATAATTTCTCATGCAATTGGCATGTTGAACTCATTTATCATATGAGTAAACAAAATGCGAGTTTATATATTCCATTTTGTGAGAGTGTGTGCGTGTCATGTTGTTGGTGTGTTGGTGTGTGTTATGAATGCGTATATTAAGCTTTTATAAAAATACCGAATATTAACTGTCTTTTTCCATTTTTTTTTCCATTTTTCTTTTCTTTTTTTTTTTTTTTCTTGTTGGAAAGAAAAGAAACAAGTGCTAGTGCACTCTAGAAATTACGTAAATGCACTCGCATATGGCTTTTGTTCAGTACCCTCGCAGACACACGCGCCGCACACTTGTAAACATTATTCACGACAATAAATAACAGCTTATGTCCTTCAACACTCGTTGTAAAAGTTAGTCGGTTAGTCGGTATGTGAATTTTTGTTTCTTTATTTTATTGTCCTAAGATGCGAAGTAAATATATGAGTTTTTCTTACTTCTCTTATTTCGTTTTTCCTTTCACTTTGTGCATTGTTCATGCATTTGTGTATTGTTGCTGTTGTTGCGATTGTTTTTTACTTCTTAAATAAAGGAAAACATGCTAATCGCTTAAGAGCGAATTTTGGATACCCATCACAATGATTAAATCCTTAAAAAATCCTTGCGTTTTTCAAAATTCTTTTTACACGGTCTCTTAAAATTCTTATTTGAAAAACTGCTAAAAGAAGTCTAGTTTAAAAGGAAGGCCCACCAAAGCCTTTCAGCACCAGGCAGGCACATAAAGACATAATACTAAGGGAAGTATGGATGGACAGAATCGAACGGGAACTAAAAGATAAACACGGGAAAAGACGAACAGAGAACAATGCGAAAAAGCCAACAGCCAAAAAGACGAAGACACGAATAAATGAAAGGAAGTATAACGGAAAGGACGAACAGACGAAATCAAGTGCAGTAGAAAGGAAAGACGACCAATCGAAAAGTCCAGGTGTCGAAGGAAACAAAAAATGAACAGTTGAAAAGAAAAGAACAGATGAAGCAAGTGGACAAACAGACGGAAACAAGGGCATCCAGAAGAAAGGTCAAACAGTTGGAAGCGGGAATGAGCGGAAAGACGGAGAAAAGGAAAGAGAACCGATAAAATCGCGGTTGCCTACACAAATCTACGAGTACTACGGCACGCAAAGGCAAACGTACCCAGTGCTCAGTGCTGCATATTATTAAAGCACTTTGAAACCATTAATTGACGAAGAACACGGATATCTCACGTTATGTGTATGATCGGTAGGTAGCATTGTTGATTATTACAAACGGAGTGACGAAATGACGAAACCTTCGGCCTTGAATGATGAATAAAAGAAAATGTTAACACGGTGCGAGTGTATGGTATGCGTACACGCCATCACACCAATGTAAACGTGCATACATACATATTAACATGCTTGTATGAGAATATATAAGTGTTTATAAATTGTGGCGTGTTGGTGGGAGCGTTTGTGTGTGTGTGTGTGCTTGTGTCAAGGACACTTGTCGAGGAAATTCTAAAAGCATTAAATTATGACGCTCTTGATTATAAACATTAAATTAAGGGATAATCACAAAAAGAGCACAGAGGGTGACATTCAATGTTATTGCCAGGATTTATAATACATTCGTTTAACGTTTTTATGTGTGCGTCTACTCACATGTGGATGCCTTTGTGAGAATGCTCTTTGTTTTTATTGAGTAGGGAATTGGAAATGAAAAAAAAAAAAACAGATAAACTTTTTCTTTTTCGTTTCTTTTTCGTTGCTTTTTTTTTTTTTGCTTTTTCAATGAATTTAAAGACCGAATAAATAAAATAAACGACATATAAAAAAAAAAGAATGAAAAAGAATTGAAATTCAAATGAAACTAACGACAAAGATTGTGCTTGAGTTGAACCATATCTTTAATCAGCAGCAGCGACAAGGCCAAAAACATTTACTTCTAACATTTATACACACATTCACACACATTCGAAACTTATGAGATATGATCAATGCCTTACCATGAAATTAAAAGTGAAACCATGTCACGTTGTAAATGCCGACGCACCTTGACGAGGAACGTGATTCCTACATTCCTACATGCTTAGTCCTTCAAAGCCTCTGTGCCTACTTTGTTACATACAATCTACGTGCTGTTCTCATTTGATGACTAATGGTTTCCTTCTTTTAATATCCAACGGAATATTTTGAAACGGTTCATGACGAACACTTCTTTAGAGTACGATAGCGAAAGACATTTCAATTCTTCGATAACTGTCTAAGGACCTTTTACTAAAAGTAGAGTAACGGGTCCTGTAGAGCACATTTTGAAGTTTCATTATGTATTGAACCACAACCTCAACAGAAGAACATCATCTTATGGCCACACACACAAAATATATAAAATCTGTAAGCGGCTCCCCTGTCTTATGCCTCCCTTAATGTAAGCACAACTTTATGCAATCTCTGACATCTTCTTCTTCTTGTTTTCTCGGTTGTTACAAAGGCTTTTCAGATATTTTCAAATTGAAAGAGAATTTTTTTTCCAGGTGGAAAGCTTTTATATAAACTTTTTGTTTGATAAAAGTTATTATAATTTTTCTTTTAGCCAGAGAAATAAATTCAGGCTATCGGGGTTACATAAAACCACTTAAAACCGCACTTGACCTCTGTACCCACGACCATTGCGTTGTTAGTCGAGATACTTTGCCTACTCGACGAGTAAGATAAAAAAAGAAATACAAATATTTCCGAAATGTAAAGAAACAATCACTTCCAAGTCAAGTCCCGACACTTTTTGATCGTGATAGGTTTATTGTAAAATAAAAAAAATAAAAAAAGAAATTAAAATAAACGACATCAAGCATAAAAGCGAAATAAATCATTGAATTATTCGGCTTAATTTGGATTGTAATATAGAGGCGACTAAGCCGCTTATTCCATTGCACTAAAACTTGTTGGTAGCAATCAATTCATTGTTTCATTGTGACTTTCGCTCTAAATCATTAATGTTCCCCTTAAATGTATTGTTGTATTATTTAATGTAACGTTTTATTTATTTCACGTTCAGTCGAGCGTAAACATTAATTCAAAACAAACACACACATCGTAAAATACCAAAAATACTTTTTTTCACTTTATTGATTGCGATTGTTTGAAATCGATTGAATCGATTGCGTTGCAATGAGAATTTCATTTACAATAATAATAAAAAGCAGAATAAAAAAAAAGCAAATGGGAAAAGTTAACTTGTGGACTCGAATATCTGGTTCGCCTAAAGCTTCCTGGCATTGCAAGCTTATGTTGTACACTCTTCACTGGAGAAGAAACGGTGCATGAAACGTTTTCAACTATCGCTAATCATTTATTGAGAAAAAGATATTGAAATAATTATGTTTAGGTTGCTTGACTATCATCAACGTGTTTGCGTTCGGCTCGTGTTCCGATCGAGTTTGCAAATTTGACGCAAACGATAATAAGGGAAAGAGTAATTACACTCCTCAAAACGTATGGACAGACAGACGGACAGACTGATGGACAGACTCTGGCAGACAAACATGTACTTTTGTTCGCCATCGTTCGACATGAAGGTAATAACTTTAAAGTTTAATTGGTATGTACGTACGTACGTAGGGTAAATGCATTGAGCCGAGAGCGTTCCGGAAATTCATTTGAAATATTCCTGAGCAAAGGTAATAATAATAACCCCTATCACCTTGCGCGCTACATTTCTATACATTTCTATAATTCTTTTTAAACGTGGTTAAGCTAAAAAAAAAAAAAAAAAAAGAAAAGTAAAAACAAAAGCATAAAAAGTACAGAATAAAAAATTGAAAAAAATTTTCCACAACAGAAGTCGTTGCTGCTGCTCTATTGAAACTTTACTCTCTCTCACTTTACGTGCAATTTATGTTTGTGTGTACATAAACACGCAAAGAAATGAAAGGATTTCCAGCAGACGGTAACGTACACTTTCACACATCATTAGCCGGGAAAGTTTATTCTTTAACATTTTGTTTTACAAGTAAAATGACATTAACTTGAAAGGAAGAAAAAAAGCGCAAAGTATGGTTAAATTTAAAAATAAATGAAAAATAAAAATGAAAAAATGTCAACAACAAGCGATGCAAGTTCTTTAAAGAGCTTTCACACAATAATCTTCATGAGTAAATCTTGAGCCTTTTTAATGAAAATCTTATCATTTTAAAGACTCTTCAAGAGACTTATGTTCCCGTTAGCGTAATTTTAGTAAAGTGGCTCTACTTAAGGGGACTTGAAGGATTAAATTTTATTAATATTACTTTCGCATTTTTTCGTTGCATGTGTGTGTGGCTTTAATGCATTTACCCGCTTCGGAGCACATGCGTTGATATGACAGAGAAAAGTTTGGTTGTTTTGTTGTTGTTGTAATTATCGAAACGCAACAATGAAAGCCTTGGCTTTCAGCATTACGGGCATTACGAGCTGAAGTCACGAAGTGACTCTTGCGAGCAAATTTTAGATATCCTTTCAAAAGGTCACAAACTTGTACCAGCAATGAATGATTCATGAGCCATACATTCACCCAATCTCTTGGGTTATTTACTAATTAGGTCAGCTTAGCTTTATTGCATATTGACGAATTGTGTATACTTTCGTATGTGTTGCGTTGTTACCAAGCAGCAATCGAAATGTATGTGAGTCGACTTCATCGGGCGCTAATCCAGCGAATACGTACCAATCATAAGCGATAACATTAAGGCTTGTAACAAGTATTCATATCCTACACCACTTGTAGTACAAGTAGACTAGAAGGCCTAGAGATAGATAGACCAACTCCTTCTAATACCGTCTGTCCGTCGGTCCGACCGTTTGAGATATTTTGGTGAAATTTAGTAACGCAACATTTCTTGGCCCCGGGACAAACGCTATTGAATGTGATCCGGATCGGCTGACTGTTTCGCCGTTATATGAAAAAATACAAGTTATGATTCTTGAAACGTAGGCCTAATTACGAGGACCGATGTTACAGACAGATTGCTAAAGACCTTTTATCCTTGAAGATAAGGATCTTGAGATAAGATGAGAGCTATCGAGCATAGAGGAGCACGACAGGGACATTGAGAGATAGTGGGACACATGAGTTCGGGCAATTTGACATGCTTTCGTCGTTGTTTCGAAAACATTAATTTCTGAACAAATGATAAGAGCTCACTGTGCTTAGTGTCTTTCTTCGCTTATTTAATCTAAAAGATGTAATTAGAAATTCATTTCAGACCTAGCTTCTACTCTTGTCATCCTTTCCCCTCACTTACTTGCCATCCGCTTTGGCTGTGACTCGGACTCTAAGCCCATTTTGTCATTAATGTCGAGATGAAATAAACAAACGGTAGAGTAAATGGAAGGCAAAGGTGGCATTAAAGCTAATACAATAATTACAAGTCATACTTGACGCTGGTCCTGTCGAGAAGAGTAATACAAAATCTATGTGTGTATGTGTGACGAACGGCGTTAGCACATAAGCGTAAATCGTGGTAACGAAAAATTTCAATTGGCACGAAAAATAAAAATAAACCTTTTCCGCATAACACTTTCGCAGCTTTTCTGTGGTTTCACTATACCACACCTGCTGTGTGCGCGATGTTTGATTGAAAATCAAGTAAGTCAAGGAACTTACACGTTGCTCGCATCATCCGATGCCGAATATTGGATCATATATCTAATAGTGTTACGCATACAAAATAACTTGCGGTTAAGGCACAAGACTACGATGAATGGATTCGAATGTATTTATAACTGCGTTCATCCCGCTGGCGCAATAAAGTCTTCCTTTAATGCTATAAAAATGAAGAAATCAACTGTTCTTCGATCTAGTAAATTATAAAATCATAAACTGCACAATTTTCCCTCTCCGACCATAGCACCCGTAGCCCGTACTGCAATACAATAGCGTTAGCATTGTATGTGTGTTAGCGCACATAACACATAACACATAAACATAAGAAAAAGTGCTCTTTTTATGTTGTATTAAATAGAACGGTTCATTCCTTTTATCCAGTTATTTGGCGTAAAATACGTTTCAATCGCATTTTATACTCTTGGCTCAGCATTTGTTGATTGCCAGCAATTTATGTGAATGTATGTGAATGCATTTGCACTTAAACATTACAGTGCCAAACACGTGCACACGCATACATGTAAACTCTCTGTCTACATATTGTAAATGAAAGCGACGGCTATCTTGTGGATAGATAACCATACTCTTGCCATTGCAGATGAGAACTCATGAGAACTAGCATGAAAAAAGAAGGACGGACGAACGATCTAAGCAAAAGAATAGAAATATGCATGTATATACGAGTATGCATGCGATAATATAACATACATGTCTACGAATATCTGAGGAAGAGTGTTTGTCTGACTATCTAATTGTATGTTTGTACGAGTTATTGTCTAAGTGTGTGCACGCGTTGGTATTTCATTCGTCCATTGAAAACCTTATTTTCCCATTTCCGGCATTAGATGCAGCAATTCCCTCACAGCCATCATTGCTTACTCGAAAGGAAAGTCTGAGCCGTACAAACTGTTAAAACTGTTTTGATCGCATTTTAGTTGCCGCACATCAGAAATAAAATCATTATATACTTGTGCACGTTACGTATTCATACACACACGCTGTATACGATTCCCCCAAAAAAAATACGCATATACATTACGTTGAAGCATGAATATGTATAAAAATATAGTGGCGGCATGTTTGGATGCATGTGTGCTCGCTTAATACGTTACAGAATTATCTTGTGTATATTTTCCCTCAAAAAAAAAAAAAAATAGAAGAGAAAAAGCAAAAGAAAAAAAACAACACTACATTCAGCTCGGTATGAATGCATTTAACTGTGTCATGCCATAGCGTCCATAGTATTTAAAACCCCCAACATACCAAACAAATGAGTCTTTTTTCAACACATCTCTCCACTTCTCGTTCTCTCCTATTTTTGTTACAAAGTTGAACGTATAAATTCACATGCACACATACATAGGAAAGTTTATAAACGAAGCAGACACTGCATCCAGACGGACGGACGGACGGACAGACGGACGGACGAGCAAATGGATGGATGGGTAAAAGAAACAGCCATTGCCCAAGCATTTATTGTAATGCGAAAATAGGATTTTAGGATATAAAAATTATGATAGATTACTTGCATGGACATGCCACTGAAAACATATCCTCTTGCAGAATTTAATATTGTTTTATACTCATATATATAGCAACGCATACATACACATATAGTGCACGCTCATTTTTCGTGGCCGTTTCTCCGTCGATAGTAGAATTAAAAGGAAAACGATTACGAGTTGGATTTGGATTAAAACATAAAAAAAAAAAAGAAAATATCTTTAAGATAAATAAACTCACCCTCCATGCAATCTCGATATTCTCGTTCATCAACGAAAAGATATCCCATTTGAAAATTTGATAAAATGAAATTCAAATCGCAAACAAAATTGGAAAGAGTGACGTGAGAGTGACGAATTTTAGACATTCAAAATCTCACGGGTCCCTTAAAGTTTTTTACGTTGTCAAGCATCGCTTACTGCTACCACTTTCTCGGCTCGACGCTAAGAACGTTCTAAAACTTTTCGTTACGCCAGTTTACGTTTTTTCTTCTTCACCAGATATAACACGTGAAAGCGACAGTACTTCAGACATACATCCGAAATGTATGTGCGGAAAAAGCGAAAAGCGATCCGATTACATCTATTTTTCCCCCTTCAGTAGTTTGTATTGAAGCGACAAAAGTTGCCAAATATCTCAACACACACATCAGCTTAGATCATACACTTATGTGTGGCCTGACGTGTAACTCGGATAAATATCGGAGATCGGAAGCTCTACAGCAAGCAATCAATTTAATTCCGCAGATACTTTCACTCGTAAACAAACCTAACAAATAACTTCGGCATAAGAATAACTGTAAATAAAACCAGGAACTCAGGTGAACCGAATGTCCCCAAATGAACCGAAGACTTCTAGAGATTATTTCGCATTTGGGTAGCGAAAGAAAAATATAATGCTCATGTTACTCTACCACGTCTTCCTTGTCTATGCCTACCGTTCGTGTTTGAAAACGAATACGATTCTAAAGGAGGAGCACGGGTTAGTGAGGCAATAGAAGATCATTGAAGTGAGTCAGAATCTTAAGAGACATTTTATCAGTAATTAGCAGCTTAGGACGGACGGCGATGTTAAGAAAGATAATATATTCAGGTCTCTCTCTTAAAAAATAGCGTCTCTGTTAAGAAATCAAATAAAAAAAAAATATGTGTGGGCTTTAAACCACAATAGGTAAGGATACCTCACTTTACCGCCACAAAAGTGGCATTCGGGTCCATCGGCCATCCATCAGCACATAAACATGTATCCTCTTTATATTGACCTTCATTTTGAAAAATGCCGCCATGAGCTGTGCAGTTGTACCCGGTTCGGGCCGTTCACATTTTTAACAACTGTTTACATGAAACGATGTGCTGCATGAGCAACCAATGAGTTGAGGCTTCAAGTAAGAAGCCTGTGTTCGTCTTACGTCGAACTTCTAAAATCTCCGCACCCAATTCTAAATTGCAGTTTCTAACTTGATCTTGAAATGTTTTAAGCCAAATAGGCCGTGAGCGAGACCTGTATCGGCTCAAAATAGCACACGAATTATGAACTTTGCGCAAACTTATGGCTTCTAAGTGATACCAGCAAAGAGACAGAAAAAGGTTAAATTTATTCTTATCCTACGTGAGAGAGAATGTATCAAAAATATTAAAAGCGCTCATGGGCCGCATACGAATGGAATATTTTTTCACCAAAGCTTTGCAAATGGTGTTTGTCACGGCTAACGAAGGAGACCAGGTGTTTATGGAAGCCTAGACCATGACGAAAAAGTCATTCAATCCAAAACCATTATGTATGTAAATCATTCCATATATAACATGCATTTAGTGTTTTTTTCGATTCTTTAAATAGCCCGAGCAACATGCCTTGCAATGTACAAAAGCCGATAGACTTTGTTAACAGAACTTCTAGCCATAAGACTAGCAAGAAGAAGAGAGCGCAAGCATTTGCACTTAAATACACTCTAGCAGCCCGAGCTCATCTTCTGTTTTGACTGGCAACGGAAGGATAAGTAGCTTACGGTATCAATTTATTAGAAGAACACAACAAATTTGAACTTTTTGTGCTAAAAACAAATAAAACCTCCACAACTTATTTATTAGCTCTGCGACAGCAAAGCTTTTTAATGCCATACTTTGTTTTTGTTATCTTTGGTTAAGCAGTTGTTGCTTTTCGCTATAATTTTGTTACAAGCTCAACCGCTTTATCGTATGCGGTTCGCTTTACTGTAGACACAATCCAAAAACTCAAAAGCTGAAAGTCTTCGTCGGCAATACATGGAAAAGTTTTTCTACAATGTTGTATACTGTGCTGTTGAAATACAAAAAAAAAAAAAATCAATGACCATCAACAGACAACATTCTCCATGCAATAAGAAAAAGGTTTTTCATTCCCAATAGTGAACGCACACAATTATTAAGAATTGAATTTTTATCAAGCGTTTACTACTCTAAAAAGTGAAAAAAAAAAAGTTATTGTTGTAGCAAGTCGACAGTGAGATACCCTACGATCACGTCAACTAAGACCACACTTCACTTTACTTTCATTGCGATAAAATAGCACAAATTTTAATTTGTTTCCATCAAGAGGCATACTTTCCACTAGAGTAAAAAAGTGAAAGCTTTACGTCTTGCTGTTTTGAATATTTTGAAAAGTATTCTTTCAAATCGTATGCTGAATGAATGCAGTTGATGCTGTCAACTTCTATATGTAAAAGAAAATTACAATCTACTAAAACCCCAATTTCCTGTTAAAGCAGCGAATCTGTTCGGCACAACTATTCGTTCGGCTATTTATTAAAACGGAAAATCTGTTTAAAAAATAATTATTTTCTGTTAAAACTGCGAATCTGTTAAAAAGAACAGTCATTTTCTGTTAAAGTAAAGCAAAGAAGTAAAAAAAAAGAAGAAGAAAAGTAAAGGAGTAAAAAAGGTTTAATAGACGCAGTTTCTAAGCTGAAAAAAGTGGGAAACTTTATTCTCATTACAATAAATTTACATTTTATCTTATTTATCTTAAATGGAGGGAGGGACGCCCAAGGCGTGAAATGACGTGCTCAATATTTAGCACAATTGATTTTCTTGCTCTTTTATTTTTTTCCTATTTTCGTTACAAAATTGAACCAAGGCCAGCCACGCCTAAGTACACTTAATTTGTGTATCAAATTCATTTTTGATAGAAGGGAATAAAAAGAAAAATGTAAAAGCTGCGTATGGGACGTATATATATTACTCAGCGACTTCTGTCGCGCAAGTGTCAAAATCACAAATTTCTTTCATGTTGTACGAGAAACGATGGTAAAAATCTATTTTCAGCGGAGTTCGTCCTTGGACCAAAGAACGCGAATGTACCAAATTTCATCAAAATGTCTCAAAATTTCCAATCTGTAGAAAATACGTGGATAGAACTTGCTAGAAGGGACAGATGTGACAGGGGGTTTCCGTAGGTCCCTGCCGTGGAGGCTTAACCCTACGGTGCCCGATGG
>KK502593.1:253178-270864 GCA_000688735.1 Glossina austeni
TGTTACATGCAAACTTGATGCACGCTACGCATACAAACGGTGTAGGGTATAAAAGGGGAAATGAAGATAAAGTTGTCTTTGTAAGATTGTGTGTCTAAATGTCTGTAACATGCCTGAAGCGATGGGTGATAGATGAAGGCGAGAACATAATAGAGCGGGAAAATTGCAAAATATTTTGTAAGATTTTTATAATAAATTTAAGATTTTCTTATCAAACTACAAGACTTTGTTTTTCTTTTGTTAAAACAGAGACACAAACATAATTTTTAATTAGATAATTGCGTGACTACACAATGTCCACTATTCAAACATACGGCGATTTGCGCTTGACTTATAGGTAAAAAAAAAAAAATAAATAAAAAAAAGGCAACAATAAAAAATTGAAAAAATTCAAGTACATCCACTAACTAAACTGGCTATAGACAAAAGTGAATGGAGTCATTTCTACATACAGGTGATTGAATACATTTTTCATTCTAACATTCAATTCAATTCAATCACAACACGTTGCAATCAGTTTTCAAACGTTTCGTATTGTAACAGCGCACTTGCGCACCGACATAATAACAGGAAAATAATTTTCTTTAATAATTAATACAAATTTTCATTAATAAAAGACAAGAATAAGCTTAAGAAATTTTTGCACTTGTATGAGTAATCTGAGTAAAGCCGTTATCCGTGTTCCTTGAATCATCGGTAATTTTCAGAAGAAAAAAAAAAAGAAAACAACAAATAACAGCCCGATCCTCCTGACAATAATAATAATATTGATGAAGGTATTAAAAGATTCCATGTGCGACTAAAACAACAAAATATACCAGTGATTGCACGGTTCACATTCACATATACGTACGCGTGTGGTTATGGGAATACTTTATTGATTTTGTAATAGATTTCCTGTTAATAATTCAATCATTTAACAAATTTAGCCAAGAAAGTAGAGCAGCGCTGTACGAAATGGGCAACAATAGCTCCCTTTGCTCCAGTAAAAATGCTGTGCGTAACTTGGATGAAGGAGAGTAAGTAACAGCGATTAATATTTGTTGAAAAAACAAAAAGCCGTCTTATTGCCATAATAATCTGTTCTCATTATGACGACTGTCCGAAAGCTTTCCTCTAACAGACTTTGGTTTAGATCTTGATTCTACAATAAGTCCACACAGTTTCTCACAGAAGCTTGCTTGAATACATTTTACGTGTTTAGCTGCAGTAGAAGAGATGTATGTGTCATGTTGCTTGCAATGAGCGTTTAAATCTGCAAAGTAATCATAAGATTAAGGTGACCAAACTGCAGAATACGAAGTTTTGTCATTTTGTAAAAATCATACCAATTTATGTGATCTATGACATCATTTACTAAACATTCTTATCCGAATCTAAAACTTTCAAAATAAACGATCACTTGCCGTGCTTGGAAATATGGAATTGACTGACATTACTTTTCTGCCTCTCTCTCTCTCTCTCTCTCTCTGTATCTCTCTCTCTCTCTCTTTCTCTCTTTCTCTCTTTCTCTCTCTCTCTCTCTCTCTTTCTCTCTCTCTCTCTTTCTCTCTCTCTCTTTCTCTCCCTCTCTCTTCTGGTCTGACAAACGCGGTTAATATGTGATTCGTAGATATTAAGAAAACTATTATAATATTCGCAATTTAGAAACCGGGACTGACAGTAGAGATCATCTAATGAGAAACAAGTTCGAAGATATGTGACTTGGAAAACTGAAATTTCACTTTGCAAATCCACTGCATAAGATCGGAAATTGAGTAAGTAATTCGTAGGAAATTGTTTTCGGATAGTGACGAATACTTTTTGTAAATCGTGATTATTTGGTTTTGTCGGCCTTCAATGAAACGAATGTCGCAAACTTAACATGCTTGTAATCTTAAAAATTAGCGATTATTAATAACTTTTTATACCCTACACTACTTGTGATACGGAGTATATTAAGTTAGTGTGGACGTATGTACTACGCAGAAGAGCTTAAGAGAAAGCGACCTTTTATTACACGAGCAATTAGGAATCATAATCTCTATTTATCTAAGCCTGTCTGTCCATCTGTCCGCCTGACTTTCCCCCCGTTTTAATTCTCAAGCTGCATTATGCGCTTATATGAACTCAAGATTTTGTATAAATTTCTATGAGCGCATAAGTAAAAGCTACTTCAATCGATTCTCTTCCATTTATCCACAACTAATTAGTAATCTTGAAATTTTCAGTTATTTACATTAGATAATTGACATACAAAGCGCAAAAAAATGTTTAATTGTTTTTAACTCTTATTTAGCAAAAACTTACGAAAGGTTGTAAAAATTAATTAAACTCACTGCACCTGTTTTGTGTGATTGTAGTAACAAAAAAGTTTATATTTCTGATTAGTTTACTAAAAAATGTTGGTAATAAAAATTTTTATTACCTAGCAATGACCGGTAATATGATGATTGTAAAGGTTTTAAGAAATCGGGGCACGAAGAGAGTTTCGTGCTCCGATTAGTCCGCTTAGTAGCTTACACTTCAATGTGCATCCGCTACCATCTAATTTGCAAAATTCCCTTCAAGCTTCCGTCCCCGAATCTCCTTGCTTGGAACCTCGAATGATCACCTAGTATGTCGATAATCCCGCACAGATTCTTTCTATGCTATCTATACGTGCAGTTAATCTGCTGCCAAAATCTGGCGCAAATTAATAAAAGCTTAAGGAAAAACAATATAACGTTCACAATGACATTGTTGTTGTATTTCAATGTAAAAAATATTAATAAGTATTTTATGCGACAGACAGTTCGTTCCTGACCTACCCCAAATGACCGTAGAATATATAAACTCAGACTAAAAGAAGTCTTAAAAAATATTTAGACCTGTTAAAGCGAAACTTGAACACCCACCCTCCTCCCTAAGAAACGCTAATCTTTTTCAATTGCTTCGATAAATATTCTAGACCCCGCGCTCAAATAATCTAACCTCTGGACTGGAAGACTGGAAGAACCTATTAGCTCTAACTCTCTCTCTATATTGTATGCATTTTTTAATCAAACTAAATCTTGAGATGATCATCTCTCCTTCTCATGTTTGTCCTTGATTCCTTGAAGACATAATATTTGAAAAGTACACTGACTGACAGTCAAATCACTTAAAAGATATTCAAAATCCTTGCGAATATTTATGTGGTCTCTGGTGTTTATACTGAAGCATCACAAAAGCAACGAAAAATCGAATATATTTTAATCTTTGATGGGCGTTGTAGAAAGCACATACAAAACAAAAAGTCCACTAACAAAAGAAAAAAAACCCATTGGGTTCTTTTTCCTTCACTCGATATTTTCTCATTAGTCTCTAGCAAACATTTATAGTAAGTAGTAAGTTGACGGTTGCGAGGTTCGATATTAAACCTCTTGAAATACGAAAATCTGCTTAAGAACAAATTGAAAATGCTTTGCCGAACATTGCTGACTTCAAGATACCTTCGGTGAGTGATGATTGCGAAGAAGTGTTCAAGTGTTCCGTATAATTGTTGTGTAAGCCGCAGACTTGATATGATTATTACTCATATAAATAAAATGCGCAAAATCAATTCTGGTGATAGTTATCTGTATGGCTTTCAGAATTCCGTTAGTGATAGTGTCACGCACGCCGCTTTCGGTCATTTCATTAAGTAATACTTTCCCATGATCGGACAATAGATTATGTACACGATTAGAAAACATTTTGCAGGAACATGTCTCTGTCTCATGCGATTTGTTGAAAAATTTTAAGTGTGGGTATGGATGGTTGTGTGGATTGTTGTAGAAAAAAGAAATGGAAGCTTTATTTCATTTTGTTTTTTTTTTTTTTGCTGTTACAAAAACTTTCGAGTATTAATCAACATGCCAGATAAGCTTTTCATTTCACCTTTTGATTAGGTAGAAAATCTCTCTCTCTCTATCTCTCGCTCTCTCAATCTCTCTGTCTCTGCCTCTGCCGTTTCTCGTCTTTCATTATTTTTCGTAGTGCTGTCTAACTAAAAGTTTCTCTATTTTGCGTTCATGTTCTCTTGATAGCACCCGAATATATCCGTCAGCCGTTAGTTCGTATAATTCCTCTTCCAATGGTAATGGTACTCCGAATCAACGACTGCTATACAAAACTACGATTCCAGTCAATGAGCAACAACAACAAAATCATCGAACAGCTGATAAAATAAATGAAACATTAACAGCTGACAACAATGAAACCCTTGCAAGTGACGCAATTGCTACTAGTGGGCTTCCCTCCAAACACGAATGCTCGTCTTGTAGAAATGCCGTTTCGCATACCAACACACTATTAATGACGAATGAAAATCATACGACTGCAACAAAACAAACGGCAACTACTGCTACAACACCACCACCACCACCACCACTACCAGCAACAACAACAACAACAACAACAACAACAACTGTAGAATACGAATTGTCGTCGAACGGTATAGCAAAGCTTTGTAAAGTCAGTACAAGTCATATCGCTCCTAAGCAGTCATCGTTTTCGAATTTATATTCGCACACGCAGCCAAATCGCACAGTCGGCCAACAAACATTGTCGAGTGATGAAGAAATATTAGAAAAGACGGATAATAATAAAGATTACCAAGCACTACCATTATTGTCCTCGAGTGATATCAAAGTTTTGTGTGAAAATTTAAACGCCATTAACACATACAATCGAAGTTTACGTTCGTCCTTTAAAGCGCCTGCATTAAGTTACCAACAGCGAGCTAATTACACAATGGATTGCAACGGTATTAATATGGATACCTTGAAGTTGGCTCCTCGCGACCGCTTAGGTCTTTGGGGCACTCACAGCGACTTGGATATACCCGGCAATATATCGGGCTTGGGGCGTCTGCGAAACAAGAAGTACAATAAGGTAAATAAATGTGTGCGCAAATCATTTCATGTGTTTTTCCTTTTTTTTTTCCTCATTTTTCTTGTTTTCACAATGACTTGCAATGCCAGTGACATTTTTCTCTCCACTTTATCGTCCGTCACATTATTATAAAAATGATTGTGTATACTGCAGATAGTAAAGTAAAGTAAAATGTGTGTATGTACAAGATATCGACGCGATGCGTTGAGTGTTCGGTGGAAAATTTCGAAAGTCTTCGATAAAGACGCGTTACATATAAACAAACGAGCGGCGGGGGTTGCTTACTATCGTCCATATTGTATATGGACGATTTATAGGTTGCCACAGGTAATCATCACATAATGCGATTACTTTTGCAGTGTTGAGCACTGCCTCGGATGCAGCTGCAGAAGCAGCTTTCGTCTTTTCACTTTCGGTTGAAAGCTTTTGTATTCAAGGTCTTCCAGGAGACTTTGCGTTACGTTACGTTACGTTACGTTACCAAGCAATATACGAAAGCTAACTGTACGTTTGTCGAAGACAAAGGAGAATGAAATTATTTTTAAAAGATAGATAAAAAGGAGAAAAACAACAACAACCGAACATTATATCGTTTAACTGCTCGTTGTTGCCTTTGTAAGGAATTCCTTTAAGGGCAAACAAGATAAGGGAACTAAAGGTCTTTAGCTTTTTCAAAACTACGCAAAATGTAATTGTGAGCAATTAAAAGTCATTCCGTTCGTTATATGCTCTTCTCCATGAACGCCTCTGTGCGCTTGTTCTTATGCACTTTAAAGGACAAAGACTTCGCCTTAAATAAGGAATTTTTTTAAGTCGCACTCTCTGGGAATTGCAATCTTGTAGACGCCCTTGCCTTTGTCCGAACAATGTACAAGTTGCTGATCCGCACTTCAGCGTTTCTATCTATCTCCTCTTTATAGAATGCCAGCGTCCGTCGAAACTAAGGTAGAAAGCTGAATGGTATTCTTGGCCAAAATGAAAATAATCTGACCATAATCGCACCCGCTCTATGCAAATATATATATTCTTCCACATCGTCTAAGTTTCTTTTCTAACTAGAACTAGAGCCTATTTTAGGTTCGCACCCCCTCTAAGCAAAGGTTCTTTTCTAAGTTGGACACCTAGAACAAGAGCCGATTATAGATTCCTGGGTAAGATTGCAGACGGCTTTCTTACTCGCTTTCTGTTCGCTTACTGCGTCAGATGTTGAGCACAGATGTTCCTAAAAAATTTGCAAAAGACGTTTATATCCAACTTGCAGCAATATTTTGCTTAGAGGTTACTTAAGGTCATCATTTTTTTTCTTCTTTTTCGTTTTCTTTTTAAACACCAAAGCAAAAACGAAATAAGAAAATGTATAGGAAAGAAAAGCAAACAAATGGAAACTTAAGTAAATCATTCAATTTCTGAATGACTTATGAAAAGTAAAAGTTTGTGTATAAACACAAATAAAAGTAAATTCTTTTTCTAATTTATTGCAAAGAGATTTAAAGATGCAAGACACGCGCTTTGCATATCAAAAGAAGCGAACAGTGTTTGCGTTTACCGCGTGCGGGGAGTCATTCCATAGACACGATTCTAATTTTTTTAAATGTGTCCGTGATTTTATTCTTCCCTCTTATGGTCAATAAATTTGTCGAAGCCTTTCAAGGTATTCATTTACAGACGGACGGACATTTTGCGTCCAAATTCAGGATAAGTTATGTGCGCCAGGCTATAACTAAAACCAATAAAGAGGTACCGGCATGGCCGTCAAAAGCAAAGACTTTAGAATTATCAGCGAACTGTAGAATTTCGCATATTCCTCACAACAATTTTGAGGAACTTCGGAGAGGAATATCTTTTTTTTTTTCAGATGTTGAGCTTGAACGGACTAAGGCAATGAGAAATGCGACTAAAGAAATAGCCTTTCAAGGCAAAGCTTTATATAAACGAAACAATGTAAATACGTCCGCTTCTCCTCCTGGTTCCCACAGTTTTCTTTATCACGGTTTTTGAAGCAAAACTGTGGTTAGCTTATACTTTCGGTTAGTAGTTAATGATAAGACGCTATAGCTCTGTACTTTCTGCAGTTGTTATGAGTACTTTTTTAAACATTTGAACAAAATTACTTAAAACGTTTAATGCCTTTCTCCGGATTGATCCGCAGTTTACAATTCACTTACTGATTTTTATTGTCTGTAAAGTTAATTATTATTGGGTTTAATTTTTTGTGATTTGGTAGAAAATATATCCGTCCGTCGTGTAAATTAAGTGGTAGGTGTAAAATCATTTGATTTTGAAGCTAAAACGATTTGAACTAAAGGCGTTGTTTGCACTTATTGTGTACACAATAAACTTGAATTTAGAAAAAAAAAAAAAAAAAGCACAAATTATATAAAATAAATAATTTCATATGAACGATGCATGATGAGGTGCATGCATTATTACTTAAACGTTAGAAAATCGCTTACAAAGCAATAAAAACTTGAAAACTTGAAAAACAAAAAAAAAAAAAAAACAAAATTTATTGAAATACAAACGAAACTTTTGCAGTAAAAACATGTTTCTTTATTTTTACCGTGAAGGATGTGTGTTAATAAGAATCGAAATGTGAAAGTTCCATAGAAACCGGAATGAATGTGCGTAGACGTTGACTTCAGAATCGAAATGAGATCAAAATTGCATTTGCCTGACTTTGGGTTTTCTTTCTTTTAGGGTAATTCCCGCGGGTTTTCTTCGAATAAGTTAACGTTTCATTTCCATTATGCTGCTATTATATGTTTTGCGAAGGCTTTGGCAGATTTATTAAATGCATGGAGTGTTTAAGATAAGTTAAGCATATCATGGATTCCCCATCCAATGTTTACACCATAGAGTAAAAAAAGTGTTGGGCCATTAGTCATATCCATCATTCCACTTAGGGAAACCCATGCATATGTTTATACCCTGGAAGATGCTGTCATCTGCATATCAACAAATTGCATAAAGATATAACTGCTAACCCATAACAAGATATCGAAATTTTCCTACTTTTCAAGTGCCATAAATTCTTTTGTTTGTTTTGTAAAGGTTTAAAACCTTTCACAACAATTTCTCTGGCAAAGCCTCAAACTACGATTATAATTAATTTAGCCTGAGAAACAAATTCGAAGACTAAAGCCTTAAAGCGCACTACCATCTGAGGCTATCATCGGCTTTAATGAAAACTCCCTTGCCCTTGAGATTCGAACCCACGACCAATGAGTCGTTAGCCGAGATCTTTTGATCCCTCATCCACTCAGGCGGTTAACCTCAAAGTAAATAACATTCTTCCCTCCCTCCTATGTAAAGAGTGCATCGTCGTTGTTTATGCGTATAAATGCTTTCTCGTGTGTGAGAAAATTCGTTCCAATATAAGTTCATTCATCTTTTATGAGCTCAGCATATATGTGTGAGATGTTCTAATATTAGATAAATTCTATGCACTTGTCAGGCGCATATTTCAATATTTTTTTTTTTTTCTTTTCTTCACTACTTTACTGCTGCTTTAATTAAATTTTTGATTAGATTAGATTAAGGGGAAAGTATTCATGATTGGTTTTTATAATACTGCTGCCATAGCAAACTTGAATTCGAATTTTTCTCATTTTTGATACTTTAGTGCGTACCATACATACATCAAATATCGATGACAACATATATCTAGATTGACATATATATGCTGCAATATATGCTTTCAATTTTTTGCAAATCGCTTTTCTTCGCTTTCCATACATTCTACAACAACAATAATAACAAAAGCAAAAAATGTAAAAAAAAAAAAAAAGTTGAAATTATAAATAAATTGAGGTTTAGTTCGAGAGAAAATAAGAAATTGAAAAAATTATTAAATAACTAACAGATGCGCAAATACAAATATGTATATACGTATGACCGGTGCAGATAATCGCACTCCCTCTCCCTCTCCCTACACCTTCACTGTACATTTTTGCATTAATTATTTAAATTATGTGACGCCATTACAACTTAACGTCTCCTTATAAACGTGAAAACTAATTCTACAAATTGTAGAAATTCTTCATAACAAACTTCGTATGGCGATGTGATGATTGATGTGCTCGTTCCAAATTTGAATTCAATCCGTTAGCAGCAGCTAACGTTACGTCAGATATAGTTTAATAAGAAAATGAAACACTTGATAATTAATTGCGGCTTTCAGCTGGCATTGAACTTGAAACCAGATTTTAAAGGCGAACGTATTTTAATTATATAAATTTTTAATTCACGCTTTAACCACAGGCGCTGTGGTAACATACAATAACACTCACGAATAATTAAAAAGAAAGTTTTAAAATAAATTCTCACACCCTTCAAAAGTCCCCCAAGTAATACGACGACGGTTGCCGACGGTTTTTTCTCAAATAGGATTTTCTTGGGACCTGGAAGAAAGCTTTGCTCTTTTAGTTCCTAAAGAAAGAAGTGCAACTACACTACGCTATTAAATGACATGAGTCACGTGTTCTATTGATTAAAATTTAAATACATTTTTTTTTATATATATATTCTCTAAAACCGGTTGTAACCGATTTCCGATTTCCGATTTAACTGATGAAAAGATTGCCGTAAAGCAATTGTTGACACTTCGTTACATTGATTTCACTCGTGCTCCCATTAGTAGGGTAATCTTTAGAAAATCACCTGTTCGTTGAGGCAAGACGGCAGTCGTGCTATTTTGAAATCAAATCAATGAAAGACGAGATTAGAAACGCGGCAATATTTTAAAAAGTGCGCTGATTGTTGTTAGGCATTAAAAAAGCAACGACAACAACTAAAATGCTAATCCAAAAAGTGAAATCGATTGCGCTGACACTAGCTAAACGCTCCACCACCATACCGAAAGAAGGTCAAAGTTCTGGCAGTAATTAATTAAAAACTATACTCTTTCATTTAACCACATACGTGTGTGTGCACTATACACACAAACAATAGTATGCAAAAATATTATGCGGTTGTTGTTAGGAGGGGGGTCTTAATATAAACTACAACTCACGCTATATTCCGGCAAAATGTTTAGTACGCAAAAAAGAAAAAAGAATATTTTAAGTTCAACAAAGTAAACACTTCCTCTCATCGTATATATAATTGTCTTGCAGGGTTTGGCTTTCACTATTACGGAGCGTCAAATTTTGGGTATACACGGTCTGTTGCCTTACGTTGTGAAAACGGATGAAGAACAAGTAAAGCACTGCACGATTTTATTGGATCGCTTGGAAAACGATTTGGATAAATTTATGTACTTAAGCGATTTGGCCGAGCGCAATGAACGTCTCTTCTACAAGCTACTGGCTTCGGATATAGCGAAGATGATGCCTTTGGTTTACACGCCCACGGTGGGTTTAGCTTGCCAAAAATACAGCTTGATCTACACAAATCCAAAAGGCTTATATATATCTATTAAAGACAAGGGTCATGTCTATGAAGTGTTAAGGGTAAGAGCTTTTTATTACCTTTAAATGTTTCTGCGATATTAAAAGTTGTTGATTTGATCTCTTCTTCCAGAATTGGCCAGAGGCTGACGTCAGAGCTATAGTAGTTACGGATGGCGAACGTATTTTGGGCTTAGGCGATTTAGGCGCCAATGGTATGGGTATACCTGTTGGCAAACTGGCTCTCTACACAGCCTTGGCGGGCATTAAACCGCACCAATGTTTGCCGATAACGCTAGATGTCGGTACGAATAATGAGACCCTGCTTAGTGATCCGCTTTATATTGGCATGCGTGGCAAGCGAATAACTGGACAAAAATATGATGAATTTCTGGATGAATTTATGGAGGCCGTTGTACGGCGTTATGGACAAAATTGTTTGATCCAATTTGAAGATTTTGCTAATGCCAATGCGTTCCGATTATTGGATAAATATCGTAATCAGTATTGTACCTTCAATGATGATATACAGGGCACGGCTAGTGTGGCAGTTGCTGGTCTGTTGGCTTCGTTGAAGCTTAAAAACACTAAACTAACTGGAAACAAGATTTTGTTCTTTGGAGCCGGGGAAGCAGCACTAGGTATAGCCAGTTTGTGTGTTATGACTCTAATGAAAGAGGGTTTAAGTGAGGCCGAAGCTAAAACGCACATTTGGATGGTGGATAGCAAAGGTCTTATTGTTAAAAATCGTCCAGCTGGCGGTCTAACAGAACATAAAGAGCATTTTGCTCAAGAGCATCCGACTGTCAATACATTGCTGGATGCCGTTAAGACGGTAAAACCTTCCATTCTGATCGGAGCTTCTGCCGTAGGTGGCGCTTTTACTACCGAAATCCTTGAGCTAATGGCCGAATATAATGAAACACCGATTATTTTTGCTTTATCAAATCCCACCAGTAAAGCCGAGTGCACAGCCGAGCAGGCCTACTTCAGCACCAAAGGCAGGTGTATCTTTGCCTCCGGTTCTCCATTTAGTCCGGTTGAGTACAACGGTAAGAAATTCCATCCCGGACAAGGCAACAACGCCTATATATTCCCAGGAATAGCGTTAGGTGTAATATGTTGCGGTATGCTGACCATACCAAAGGAGATATTTTTAATAGCTGCCGAAAAACTAGCCGATCTTTGTGATGAAAACGACTTACAAAAGGGCAGTTTATATCCGCCTTTAGAAAAAATTACGCCATGCTCTGTGGAAATAGCCAAGTACATAATGGAATACGCCTATCAAAAGGGTAAGTCGTTCAAGTCATAATAAAAAACAGGTTTTAATCTCACAGTTTTTATCTTATTGACTTTGCTTTACAGGTTTAGCTACTGTTACGCCTGAACCCAAAAATGTGAAAGAATTCATAATTAATCAGATGTATAAACTGGATTATCCATTCGCTTTGCCAGAGACTTATTCCTGGAATAACACTAAAGAGTAGGCGTTAAGATTATCTAATAACTTTTTCTTAGAAGACGGAAAACATAAATCGATAAGATATTAGAACATAGCCAGGAGCATCACAATGAAACAAAAGTCGAAAAAATCTCCCATGAAAACGTTCCTTTAAACAAAAGCATGTATTACATCATTTTCTACGAACTTCAATCACTAGGCGCGATAATCGAATTATTTCTGTTACAACAAAAAATTTCGTATTATCCGAAAATAGTTTACATTCACTGCACACTGTTTGAAAGAGAATGCAGGTCCTTTTCGATTATCATCAGATTTTTCAGACATTTCCTCCTCTTTGAATGTTGTAGTATTTAGTGTAAAGCACTTTTGAAACGTGTGATTATCCGCTCCTGCTCTCATTTTATTAAATTTACTGTTTAAGGCATTATCATTTTGAACTATATATCAGATTTTCTTCTTTTTTTTTTTTTTTTTTTTTGTTGTCATTGGAAAGAAGAGAAGAAATTATCCTCTTTTCATAATCATTCCATTTCACTTATAAGAATAATTATCTCTCGATCTTATATCTTAATTATTATTTATTATTGCAATTTCAAGCGCAAGCATACATAAAACCGCTTATCATCATCTAGTGGGATATGATATGTGATCCGTAGGGGATCAATTGCGTTTTAAATGCACGCAAAATGAATGAATTTTAATTTAATGAACCCAGGAAGGTCTCTTTGTGTTGGAACTTTTTATTTTCTTCATATTTCTTTTCAAAGTGATTTATATACACATAAAAATATATCGCTTGTAATATAAATACATAAGTTATCGATATATATGTACGCGCACGCACACGCCTATGTATAAATAAAGTCAAAATAATCATAAAAAGCATAGAAAACAAATTTTTACTTCAAATCGGAAAAATTTCAATGCACAGGAAAGTTGGGTTTCCGGTGGATCGGCAAAGCACAGATAAACTGATCGAAGTCAATTAACTTGAAGGAAAATGAAATGAAAGGAGAGAAAACTCCACCGATCTTCTTAACGTATTGAATTTGAGAAGAAAGATAAGTTAGAGCGGGAAAAAAGTATCCTATGACGGAATCTTCAAATTTTCTTTAAAACAAAAAAAAAAAAAAAACGATAAAGGAAGTATCCCGTGCATAGCAGCAGTGAAGCGCTTTCAATATTTTCCTTAAAATTCGTATCGTAATTATTCCTATTAAGTCGTAAAAAAGGAAGCTGTCAGCATGTCAACGATAAGCGGAAAACTATAATGAAATACGTTGAAGTAAAGTGCACTCGCACTTTTTTGTGGATCGTAAACTGGTAAAGTGCTGAGGAAAGCCTCGTATGCAAGGGCAGCTGGCAGCAGAGTTAAGACAAAACATCGTCGCTGGAATGACCGTAGGGGCAGTGAAGGAAAAACTACGATATGTTAAGGGGTTAAGGGGTATTTGAGGAGGCAGGAAAGAGCCCTGACAAGAAACACAAAAAAAAACCAACGGAAATGATTATTTGATTTCATTACATTGTAAGCTCTTTTATTCTCATTGATTCGAACATGAATGTACGTGCGGTGGTCGGTTTACGGTTCTCGAGTTAACTGAAGGTTCTGTTTTATCCAGCACTCATTAACAAGCATTGATTTGAGGCTCCTCGATTGCTTATAAATGCTTGCTCGATATCAAAAATAAAATGTCACATTTTATTTTGACAACAAAATAGCCGTCGAGCTTCACGGCTAAAGGGAAAATAAACTAAAATATCGTTAAGAAGGCACATATTTGTTCAAATTATGATCTTTTGGGAAGATAAAAACCTAGATAGTCAATTACTAGCAGTGGGTTTAGGTCTATCAAAAAAAAGAGCATCCGTTTCTTTTCTTCTACTTTCATGAGCAAATAAACATCAAAGAGCTTGCTGAGTACATATAAGATCGGTTTGCTTCCGACTTTTTGAAGGCATTGAAAACATGATAAAAGAGATTCAAAAAATTTGCAACGATATACACTCACCACTTACGAATCAATAGCATAACCCCAGGTTGTTGATGACGTTAAATGAAATATCAAGGTTAACACCAACGCCATTTTGCGAAACGCGAAATTCTATTGCACTACCGAGAGGAATCATTTTTTTTTTATAAAAAAAGATTATTCAAACACACAATTGATTGATCAAAAACACAATTTTTTTTCAATTTTTTTTACAATCCGTTGCATATATTTTGGATCGTATTCGCCAAGTGATCAAATCAATTTCGAATCTCAAAGAAACAAAATTAAACATAAATTTTGTAAACTCAAAAAAAAAACCAAAAATTGCTACTTGAAAAAATAGACCGCCGCCACTTGTTTAACATGTTGCAACTAAAAGGAAACTGCACCGCCAAGCAAGAATGTTTTGAATAATTGTAAAAATTATTGATGAATGGTAAGACTAATATTTTTTTTCCCGCCTTTTCGTTAATCAATAAACAAAATAAAGAATATGTGTACGCAGCACTGCTCATAGCGGTTGATTAATTATTAAATCTGCTTTTTATGTTCGAAAATATATTTTTAAAGAATAAATGATTGAGGAAAAAATAATTACTTCTACAACAAATTCGGTTCTTAATTATCCAACAATTTAGACGAATAATTTAAAATGTCGCTGAACACAAATGTGTTTTCGCTCCACACATATTTCTCCACTTTTTTTGTTATTCTTCTTCCTTAGGAATTTTCTGAGAGCCAACATATTTTTGTTGCCATTTTTCGTAGTCCTTTTGACATCGTACATACAACAGACGTTTTGGAATGATAAGAGCTTTTTGTTCAGTTAAAGATTTGAATGCAGGCAATGCCAACATACCCTGTTCGATTTGTTCAAAGGTATCTTGGAGTACCTTTGTTGCTCTTGCTAATAACCATCAGTTAACATTTTAAAAAAAATTTTTTTTACTTCTTCTAAAGCGACTAAATGTCAGATCTGTTTCCCACGAGCTGTGCATTTAAGTCTGAGGCAAAGGCTTCCGACATCTCCAAACTCAACTTCGTCTATGTCTTTGGTATCTAATTTAATTAGTTCAGTTTCCGGATTAGGAGCCACTTCCGCTGTTTAAGTTTACCTTTACATTATTTTGGCCAAATGCAAAAGTCCTTCGTCTTCTTTATTAAATTAAATAATTGCTACTAAGGCATACTACTAGGAAACTTACCTCAATTCTTCAAATCTGGGGGCGAGGCGATGTGACCGTCAATCTTGGCCATCTTCCCGTCAGAGGAAACAATTTCTTAGTGTAGCACATAAATATTCTGCATCCGCGCGCACACACACACACAGCGTATTTTTCTTCAAATGAATGACACTCAAATGTCATTTTTAGACTATGGAGAGTTTTTCTAACAGATGTTTTTTGCAGTATTGCCATTCATTATGTTAATGTGTAACTTAAAAAATTTCACATATTAAGAAGATATGATAAAAAGATTACCGTATCAATAATTGAAGTTCCGATTTAAATCAAAAAAAATGAAGGTTTGTTTTATAACTAAACTTATAACGCTATTTACAATCAATATTAAACCTCAAATTTTTATATAGAAACAACTAGGCCGCCAATTGGTCGATGAGCTAAAGCAAAAACAAGTGAGTGCATTATCATCGCGTTCAATTTGGAGGAGTAAATTTACGTCCCTTTTTCGAACATTTGCAGGCCATTACATTTAGTTTGATAAATAAAATTTTATATTCCAAACGACTGTTAGTGGATCATGTGCAAGCATTGGAAGAATTTATGCGCAATAATGAACAAAAGCAATATAATGTAACTGATGAAATTGATGGTGCCCTTAATCAAAAGCTAATGTGGTCCGAAATATTTACGGCGCGTAATACATGTATTGCGCTAGGCTCAACAATTTTGGAACATTTTATAACACCACGTTTTCTGCGTTTTACGCTTGTTCCCTCGGTATTGATTACGAGTGGTTTTAGCGCTTTGTACGCTATTAAACATTTGTTTGGTGTACGCAACAAAATGGTAGAGACTGAGCTAGAGAATCTTGTACGCACTATTGATGATTTTGGAAATTGTATACGACGCAACATGACGTATTTTAATGAGATTATCGTCATGAAACAACAAGAGCTCATTGAGTAACTTTAAATTATTTGAACACAATAATCTGATATGTAAAAATGAGTAATTCTAGGTCACGACAAATTGAAAGAGCTTGGGATTGCATAACAGCTGCCAAAGAAGTGACAGAAATATTATTTGAGGCTACAAGGAAACTTGAATCACAATATCCCCTGCCTTCCCGTTTCTCTCAGTATTATGCACCTTTAGAAGATCTTAAGAATTGTGAATATTTCGAGAACAATGTGACTGATTATAGTCCTAGACATATTAAGGTACAAGATGTCGCACTTAATGAACAAAGCAGAATAATTTTTCTTATTTTTATACTTTTAAGGACTTTCATAATATCTTTGCGTATGTCCAGTCGCAATTTTTGTTACGCTTGGCTTTAACGCTGTATACCAAACCTTCCTTAAGCCAACTAAACCGGGAATTAGTCAAAATCGACAATTTAATACGACAGCTAGCGTTGGAGGAAGAAAACCATTTTAAAAATCTTGCCATCGAACTGAACAAAGCAAAATGTTTAGAATTGCAATCTTTAAATGAAGACAAAATTGTAAAGACACGCAATGATCCGATCGGTATATTACAAGACTCCTCACTTAAACTTAGCGCTCGTATGGTAGCTGTGGCAGCCAGTTGCCAAGAATTAGATATCACTTTACAGCGACTTAATCAAATTGAAATGGAGAGTAAAGATAGCGCTAAATCTTTAGTGCAAGTGGCCAACAATATGCACAGTATTGAGAGCGCTTTGTCGATTTGTTTTGATGATTTCCAGCGCTTAATATTGGTCTACAACAAATTTCTAACTAATAAGTTAGAATTAAATGACGAAAAAAGAAAGCAAGGCGAAGCCGCACAAAATTCAAGCGAAGAATTTCCCGATAGTTTCTTGCGTGTTGAAATTTCAGAATATCCTTCAGACACCGAAAAGAAAGATGATTTTTATGCTTACATTTTTGATGCAGACCGAAATGAGAATGAAGGTAAAAAGGAGCGCGAGGAACGTGAAAAGCTCTCCCATGATTTGGAAGTTTTGAACTTTGAAAAACGTGTAACCAGAGGTAAATTTAGGCCCGTTCTCAAACAATTAAAAGAACGCATTAATCCTATACGCCAAATAATGCTTGAAAAGGAGCGAGAAGTTTTGGCCGCAAAAGGTATTAAGATTAACGAACTGTTTCCCAATGAAGTGACTAAGGACAGGCAAACACCTGAGGAAAGCGGTAATACCACAGCCGATGAACACTTTGCCAGCGATAGTGAAGGCTCGGCGGATTTGGAATATGAGAAACGATCCCGTATAGTCAAAGAATACGACAATTTTGAAGAAACGCGCAGCTTCTTAGCCCAAAAGCCAAATCTTAATTTATTTAAACTGGATATACCGCCTCCATCAAATATTGTCGGTGACGAAAGTATATTGGAAAGTGAATGTTGAACGAATGTTGAACATTCTTGTTAAGCCACCTGAATGTGGTTTACAACTTTTCATGCCCTTCAGCCCACTCTGACACTGCAACATCATTTTTGTTCCTTATGCTTATCTTACAACATTATTTAATTTTTCTATATTTTGTTTTTGGATGCTTTTATTAAATTTAGAAAGAAGTTTTCGTATTAATGATATATGTGCCTTCTATCCGAAAGTCCAAATATACATTTTCTCTACTTCCGTCTCTTTAATGCTAGTCGATCATATCAGCAAACAATGATTTGTAAAACATTTATTTAAAAAACTGGTTCTCTTTACAAAAAAAAAATATATATATATATATTCTTTGTTAAAAAAAAAAAAAAAAAAAAAAAAAAAAAAAAATAAAT
>KK502593.1:270964-325005 GCA_000688735.1 Glossina austeni
ATTTTTTTTTTAAAAAAAAAAAAAAAAAAAAAAAAAAACTAAAATGTAATTTAAAAAGGTTTTTTCTTACACCTAGTAAAAAGAAAGATTAAGTACCTTGAAGACAATAATGGCAATCGATTCTTAGAATAAATCTTAAGTCTTATTTATATTACATGCTTTTCATATGTGTATACGTTTAGGAAAATCATTTACATACATTTTTAACTTAATAGTCTTTGGTCTGAAATTTGTGATATTTGCCTCATACAACATATATAAAAGAAGAAGACATCTGTATACACAATTACATATGCGATGGAACAAATTAAATACTGAAAAATTTAATTAAAAAAAAAAACATAAGAAACCCATCACTAAATCCCGTTATTAGCATTAGCGTGGCCGTGCGAAAATGCTGACAAATTGCTGCTGCGTACACTGGTATAACGTATCGGTTCAACGCCAAAATCTTCACGCTTTAAACGTCTTCGTATGCACACAACAATAAAACCTATAATTAAACCTAGAATCACTACAACGGTGGCGGTGACAACAGTTAAAATCACATAACGTTTTCTACGAAAACGCGGCGGATCTTCGTCGACAACACGATATTTTTTCGGTATCTGTAGCGCACAGATTTGCGCGGATGTTAAATTTGACAATCTCGCGCCCGATAATACATATGGAGCTTCACAACGCACATCCTGGTCAACGACATCCTGATAATCTTTTCCGATTATATATTCCAACGTTTGAAATAATTCACAATCGCACATCCAGTGATTTCCTTTAATGTTGAAAACTTTTAAGTCAATCCATGGCTTCGGTGAGACATCGTAGTTTTTATTATTGGGCTCTAAAGCTGATAGATCCATATTAAGGTCCAGTGTATTTATGTTACAAAAGGACAAATCCAACTGAAACGGTTCCAAAAAAGTAAAGGAATTTTTTTGTAAAAATAAAGAAAAAGTAAAACACTTTTTATGCTAAGTGCACTTAAGTTTTTCTGAGGTAGATCTTTGTCATCTGACATATGCTCTCTTAACTTATTCCTATTTTGCATAGTGGAGCAGTCTCAAACCACTGCCACGAATTACTTACCGCCATCTACTTCGTTATAAGATTAAATTTTCATCAACCAAAGAGACTGGATTCGTGGAATGCATACGAAATAATACAGTCTTATCCGTCCGTCATTCCGACCGCTAAAGCTATAATGGCAATCTCAAGTATTTTATTTAAAGAAGACATACTTGAGCGCAAGTTCTTGCTGACGGATGACTTGAACTTAACTTAAATTGACCAAATCGTAAAAAAGATTTATAGCCGCACTTTAAATCCCAAACATGCGTAGAGCATGATTTATGTGCATAAGCAGTATAATGCATTATGCAAGTATCGCGGCAAGTATTGAACACTGAGTCATGTCTCATTAGAGCACACTTTGTGGAAAACCTTATTTAAGTAGAACGTAAAAAGCACAATTCTTCGCGGCATTCGGCAAAATTTCGTTCCCAGCCACATTATTTTTCTTTTCGGTTTAATTTGAAATATTCAAAATAAAGGTAAACACTTACATAAGTTAAATTTCCGCAATGCATCAAACTGTCCAAATCGAATTTTTTCAAATTCGGATTGTGAGAGCATTCCAAATAAGTTAGAGTTTCCAGGCGTGAAAAAGTGTTATTTTCAATAGTTTTTAAAACCGGCATGTAACTGATATTGAGATGCGTTAAAGCTTTCAAGCCCAGGAAGCTTTGCTCATTGAAATTACTAAATAAATTGTTGGCCAAATTCAAATAGAGCAAATTACGGCCAATCAAATAAAAACTATCCGGTAAACGGGTGAATTCATTGCCCGCCAAATTCAAATATTTTAGAGATGTGAGATTTTCAAAAATCAGATTTGGTATCGTTTTAATACCCGCATAAGATAGATCCAGAGACTGCAAATAAACGAGATTTACTTACGTAAGCTTGCAATGATTTCAAGTCCCTTTACATTAATTTACCTGCAAAGTAGTAGCCGAAGCTAAAGCCAAACTGGTAGGATTATCTAACACTTTGTATGGGTTGAAACTCAAATTCAATCGTGTTAGGTTGGGGGTATGTTCAAAGATGTGACGATCCAATGATTGCAAATTGTTATGACTTAAGTCCAATTCGTATAAAGCTATGGGTTCGTAATTCGTAGTATGATAAGGTCCCCGGAAGACATCTGGCACTAGTTCGTCGCTTTCAATTTCGTTCCAAGCCAAGTCCAGTGTGTTTATATTTGGCACATCCATAAAAGTAGGAACTTGCAAACGCTTAATACTGCAGTGTCGGCAAGAAAAATATAACGTAGCATTCGTTGAAGGTAGCTGCTGCAATACGTCAATGGCGTTGCCTGAGAAACTCGCTACTATTATTACGTGATCTCCTGTGAACAACAATTCATTAATTCATTATTAATCCATTGTCTGACATTAAAGGCGTTCTTTACCTTTTGAGGTATTACCAAATTGTACCGGCCACCTGGCCAGAATATGTTTAAAGCCTTTCATCGTGCAATTAAGGATATCGTAAAATTGCCTATTATTCCCAGTACCATGAGCTTGCCGGCATATACAAGTTTCGCAAATGTTTTCTACATTTTCGTAAGGAATACTTTCGTGTTGACCCATACATTGAAGCCATAAATTCACCAAAGTTGAAAGCGCGAATAGCTGTAAAACACAAATTATGCGTTAGGCTATGAAAAACGAGCAAAATTTTTCTCAATAGTTTAGAGAGAGAGAATGAGCGAAATGAATGTTCGCTTACACTTACTGAAGAAGAAAAGCGAAACTATTAGAAATAATTAGACCGAATATGCTGGGCTGCGAGCTAAAGAATTCAAAGTCAAAGTTAAATCCAAAGATTACCCAAGACTAAGTTTGGCCAACATTTAGTTTTCCGGTCCTTGTTCAAGAAGATATTTCCACTTTCGCATATATTCACCGACGCATCATTACGTTCTCCAATAGAAGGATACTTCAGAACAATTGCTAATCAAAATCTGTTATAGTAGCGTGCAAATTAAGGAATATATTCGTTCTATTCGACTTTTTAACGTAAGAGGAGATCATTATGCAAGACCATTATACTTCTGGCGAGAAAATTCCATGTAGATCGAGTGCTTTCTCTCGTCTTCAGCTATTGTTACTTATTGGACGAACGGAAGATTGTTAAGAAGGAAGAAGAATCAGTGAGTTCGTAAAGCGGCAAAGTTAAGATTCACTTTCGAATGTCGTGCTAATGGAATCCGCAAAAGTGAACCGCCCACAAAGGCACCATTTGAGCTGAGCTCAATGCTAAAATAACTTCATGCAAAGCTCGTTAGTAACATTGGGATAATTTATAATGGATATGCACTTAAATTTGATGGTACCACTTGTCAAAGGTGAATAAAAGGGTTTCGTGAACATGTCAAATATTGTTGATCGGGTTTTTCTAAAGAATCCTTCGAAAAGCGGATCGAATTCCCCGCAAAGGTTATATTCAGTCTTAGCAACAGGAATTTCTGAGTTTATACAAATTATTCCCCGGGGACCTTAAGTTCGCACTTAAATCTTTTCCTTTAGGGTGAAATAATTTTGCCTAAAAGGCACCCAAAATGATTCATCGGATACGCTTTACTATATTTTACATGCGAAGACTTGCTTTATATTGTTTGTCAGCATTTGGCAGCAAGAATGCCTTTTATATCCAAATTTTTATTATTTTAAGATCTCAGTGCCTATCTCTTCACTGACATCTAACTTATGTCTCCAATAATTGCAAATAGAATGAAATAACGACCTCCCGATGGCTGCGCGTAAGAATATTCGACGTTACTACAAAAATGCAGATCGTTTCACTACAGCACTACAGCACATAGTACAAGGACACCAACGGAAGGAAGGACATTTTAAGTTAATGGAACATTGCTAGCATGAGTGGATTGAGGGATTTGTACACTTACCAGAGCGAGATTATTTAGTTCCATACTGACGCCGCAATGTCGGATAAAATTGTGCAGGAAATGCCTATCTATCTATTATTTAGCGTAAGTCAGCCAATGAAACGAACGAACTGATTGGCGAATTCTTTGATTTGTGAAAATTACTGGATCGATGCAGTAGCATTTCGTTTCACTCTATGCGTAATCATTTCATTTTTATGTACTTAAGATACAGGGGCGCGTTATCAACTTTTCGTTTCGTTATATCAAGATTTTCTTCTTTTCGATTCTAAAGTTCATTTATTTGATACGCGATTTATTTTTTTTACTTTCATACTCGGTATGTGTTCTAAATAAATATTAAAAAATTTTTTCCCATTTCCGTGTTAAACTTGGGAAAAAAAAACACAAAAAATTTAAAAGAAAATCCGATAATGCTGTTAAAATGACGAAAAGTGAGTAAAGTCGAATATTCGCCTCTTAACTAAACAAAGATTTCGTATCCGCACCCACACCCACACCCGCACTCGCGTAAGTGTTAAAAGAAAGAGACATGAAAGGTGAACTGAGTGAACTGAATTGTTGTAACCGTTAAATACCTACCTACAAACTACTCATGTACGAATGTGCATGCACATAGGAATTGCGAATGTGATAAAAAAAAAAGAAGAAGAAAAACAAGAGTTCGATTAGATAAGACAGTTAGTTAGTTTTTACAACCGCACACAGTACAGTATTTCGTTAAATGTGTGCACACAAATGTTAGCCATAAAGAAAGCAATCGAAACCGTCTAGCATGAAAAATGACTTCTTAATGGACTTACAGCTTTGACTTAAATCTGCCTATCCATCCAGCCGTTGAAAGTGCGAACACAAGCTGCGTAGTGCTTTACACAAATTAAGCTGAGACTCAAAGGTAGCTTAAGTCAATGTAATGATTCACGGACACTACCCAAAATCAATAAAACTAAATGGATTTAGTGTGTCAATCAATAAGAAATACAATGTGTGTGTGTGTGTGTGTGTGTGTAATTTCTTTCCTCTCTTATTGACCTGATACTTTAGCTGAGGGTACAGCGAGCTTTGTTGATTTTGACACGCAATTAATTGTTTTTCGGCAATTCGTGGGAATATTAGGTGTATGCGAAAATTATGAATCGCTTATTCATTCTCCCCCAAGGTAAGACATATGTATGCCTCCCTTATCTGTTCGTCGCGATAACCTCATATTAAGAACAAGATGGTTCTCGATATTGACTAAATTCGATCATAATTTGAACCCATTACTCGACAGCAATTTTATGATCGAGAGATTTTTTCGATTACATAATAAGAAGAATCCATACTTTATGGACAGCTTTAAACTCTCTACTCTATCGAGAAAAATAAACCGGTCCCACGTCGCCAACAGCGTTCATGCATCATCCATCCTATAAATGTTTCCTTTTTTTTAACATATGTGGAAAAAATTTCCAGCGTAACAACAAAACTGGTGTTGTTTAATACCAGATACACGTATGCATGCAATCAGTCTTCTTCTTGAAGGCTGTATGCCTTTAGTGCAATTAGAAATCTCGCCTGACACATTATAAGATATTATATTCTCGGTTTATACCGAGCTCTTCCGGGCATGTCCCTGGGTCCACTAGTGCGCAAAAGTCTGTGATAAATATCCTCCGGGACAAGCAGCTAAAGATAGCTAAAGGAAGCACAGACTACCTGAACAAGAATGGAAAACATTTTTTTTGGTTTTCTTTTTTAATTTCCTTATCAATTTCTTATTGTTAATGTTTTAATCAATTGAAGCATAAACACCAGTAGACACATAAAAACACACATTTATCAGATCGTAACCAACTCCATGCATTCCCGTCTGAACCATGAAATTTAAAACGAAATATGAAAACATTCGACCGCACAAACTATTTACAAACCACTGCACAGAATGATCAACAAATAGTTTCCCACTAACACTGAGTGTTCTGAGTGTTAGTAAAGCAGAGGAACGTTAACACAAATCATAACAACGCGCAACGGAGCATACATATTAAGTTGTTTATCGTCTTCACCTATTTAAGGAACTTATTATTATCAGCGGCACGTTACGTTAAATGCTTAGCTTAAGACGCATTAACATAAATATGTTAATGAATCCATTGCTTTAAAGCCGGCAATAAATCAAAATATTACTCGCAAACTCGCATTACACTCGAACCACTATTCGAATGGAAATAATTATAAGAAATTATTAATTAGTCCTTGTAACACTTAAGTGTGTGTGTGTGTGTGATCGAAGTGATTTTTATTAACCATTTTCTAATTGATTCGTTTTCTTAGACGTCTGCTTAAATTAAATATTATCCAACGTCAATATCAATTTGCATTTGTGTTTGTATTAATGAAGTTCGCGCTGCACAATTTCCAATCATTTTTTTTTTTTTTTTTACATTGCAAGTCTTATTATTGACTTATGACATTCCTGGTGAGTAATATCCAGTGAGTTTTTTTATGAAACAAAAATCGCTTTCGTTTCGACCGAGGTTGTGAAGAAAATAAATGAATGAACAAATGAATGAATGAATGAATGAATGAATGAATGAATATTGAATACGTAAACATAAATTTGCATTCGCACATCGATACACACACATGGCACGCATTTTTTATGCGTAGATTTTTAAGAACGCTACCAAGTGGAAGACGGTATGCTAAGTTATTCTTTCCGTTGGCACGAAGGAATTCTAATTTCCAGAAATTCCAGATATATATATACATATATATATATATATTTGATTAGCGTAAGATTCTGTATCTGTATTAAAAAGAACTCGGCCTACGGGCATAATAGGTCAGCAATGATGATCTAACTACAAAGGCTGCAAGTATTACTCACAAAAAAAAAGGAAAAAAAACTTGTATAAAAGCACTTCAAACATGCAAAACAAATAATTTACTTTTCTGCATGCATTTAAAAGTAAGTATTAAAAGGTCGTCTCGATAGGAATGTCAATTTAATTCTTCTTCGTTTTGCAAATTAGGTCGATTCCGCGCTTCAAAGTAAAACGATGACTAAAATTTAATAAAAAAAAAAGAAAATTGAATTCCTTGAATGTCTGAACGGTAAGCTGTTCTTTGGTTCCAAGATCTTAAAGTTTACTAAACTGACCCACCTTCCAAAAAACAGACAAAAATCTATAGATTCAATTTGAATCAACTGCGTATAAGTGGCATGAACACAAGGTGGGTGAACCCGATTTTACATTTTTGATGGGAATTGCTACACAAAGTTCTCTCGACAAAGATCGTCTTGAACATACTCTCTTGCACCACGGCAGCGAAAGACGTTTTCTTCCAATCGTCCATTCTTCTTTATGAACGTCATGTCGATTATTGGTCATGTGAGAGTGCCAGTATGCCTCGGATAGTATCGGCGTCTTTCCTCAAGTTAAACAAATCCACAACTATTGTATCTTCATATGCTATAGAGTGCGTAAGATATTCCCTGAAAAATGACTAGTTTTTTCTGTTTAGCAGCTCTCTCCTGGCTGTTCTTTACTTTCAAATCCATCCTTCTGTACGTACAGCAAAGGCTTACAACTGGCGTTAGTGGAAAGAAGTCGAGTCGTCGGTTAAGTAATTCAAAATAAAAAAAAAAACTGAGCCTTCTTGGAAAGGTCAAATTTCATTTCATTTTAATCGGTTCGCACTCATAAACACTGACATTTACGACTAACGTTATATATTTTCTTTGGGGGCTTAATAAATTTTAGAGCATTTGTTTATCGCACAAACATTATATTCATTTGTGAACAAATTCGAGGCGAGATTTGAACTTCAATTCAATGGCTCAGTTGATTGTTAATTTATTAAAATAAGTGTTAATTTTTTTCAACGTTAATTAAAGTAAACGAATTATGTTAAAATTTGTAACGACGAATTAATCTGCACATTACCGCGCATACTTCGTTTAAAGCATGCATTAAATAAGAATTTGAAGCGGGAGCGAAGAGCAAGTGAGTGGAAATGTACCGTGAAATCGAAGTTCGTTTGTTAAGATTACCGCATGTAATGGAGTAAAAGGAGAACTTCGCTGCCCGTTTGTTTGTTTGTTTGTATACAAATCGAAACTAATCAAACGCGTTTTTCTTCTTCCCTAACATCGGCAATACGTTGCACTTTTAACGTAAAACGTTCATCGTTTCATTCAAAACACGTCACACAAAGTGTAAAAGACGAGAAAGCAGCAAAAAACGAACAAATTTCATACTGAAATCACGACTGGATATTAAATATTAATACAGATATAGATGGATATAGATGGATATTAAATGTTATATAATGCAACATTTTTTTTTTGATTCCATTAAATTACTTTAATTTTTATTCTTTTTCACAAATTAGTTCAAGCGCCGCAAAATGTCTAACGATTTCCCGCTGCCATAATTTTTGAAGCCGACCCGCTTTTTGCCCTTGCGGGTATATCTTTGTCATCCCCCGAATGCGAATATTTAAATGTGTGTGTGTGTGCTTAATCAAAATGTAGTATTTTTACGTGTATTATTAGCGCACAAATAGAAATCTAAGAAACCCATAGAATTTACACGCGCGTATTGAGATACACAACCGATATGCGGGATTGTATTTTTTTACATTTGCGTTGTACCTGAAAATTCAATTTTTTATTTATTCTATTTGCGTTTGAATTTGCTGAGAATATGAAATTCAATTTTTGAGAGTAAAATTTCTTTTGCTGTACATTTCTTATCGAGACCCTAAATAATGCTGAGAATATCAAATTCAATTTCTGAGAGTAAAATTTACTTTGCTGTCTTTGCTATGGATTTCTTATCGAGGCCCCAAAAAAAATCTACAAAATGTTTCGATTTATATTCATCTTGCTTTCTCTCTTTCTCAGAAATCAAAGAAATCCTCTCAGAGCAACTAACATTTTACAATAACAATGCCGAATAACCCGAAGATGCTGCCAAGTAACCTTCCCTGAGTGCTGTGAAAGGGGGAGAGAGAGAGAGAGAAAGAGTACTGAAAGTGAATATTAAACTAGCTCAGCTGTTTTTTTCTCGATCGCAGCTTGAAATGTGCTGAAATCAAGGAAGAGTAAAAAGAGAAGCAAATAACAATGCGAGCGAGCAAAACTAAGCATTAACAATAACAATCAAGTAATAACAATAAAACAAAGTAAACTTTAGCACAAGAGCAAAAAAACAATCTTATGGTTATACATCTGTAGGGGAAAAAAAGCGCTGAAGACCTGTGGTGACGATATGGTCATGAAACTAAAGCGAATTTTAGGAAAATTATATTAGTCCCCTGGAGATTTGTGTCTCTCCTAATACTTACCACTAATACTTAATCAATATCTAGTCCATATTCGAGTGAGTAAAGTGACTAAAGTGACTGAACTCTGCACAAGGCGTTCGAGCTTCCATTGGCTTTGATGACTTTTTGTAGGGATTGCAAGTAAGATCCGAGAACAATCGCTACCAAATCAAGCGTGGATTCTTTAGTTCAATTTGGCAACAATAAAATGTCCATCAAGGAGGGGCCATAGATTTGTGTCTCCTAACAATTTCCAAGAACGTCACAAGGCATTTAGCATACTTCTCTTCCTTGGCGATAGAATTGCAAAAAAATAAAAAATTTTATTCGTACAATTACTGGACTGAAATGAATGTACAGATACTTAAGGAGCATGTGCATCTGTAGATTGCCCAAACAACACCATTCATATCACATTTATTGTAATTTAAAAATAATATAATTGCAGCGTATGTATGTTCGTACATATCTGTAGATAATTCGTAAACTTGCAGATCGCTAACGCTCACGCGATTTAAGTTCCCACCAAGCACATTGCGCCCAAACCAATACAACAGCAACAACAACAACAACAACAACAACAACAATCACTCAATTCGAAGTTGCATACCGCAAAAGCTAAGAAAGAAAAACCTCTTTACCAAAAATAGTTACCACTAAACCGGTCTGATTTTGTTATGCTTGTTTCGTTTTTCTTTTTTTCTGTCGCTTTTGCTTCGCTTCCTTATGAATTCAGGCTGGCGCAGGCTCTCATACTAAATATTGTATTTTGAAATCGGTCTTTGTGGCTTCTTTAACTGCATTTCTGCGAAGCCCTTTTTCGGCATCTTTCGACTCCTTACGTAGCAGGTAGTGTGCAAAGTTCATTACACACCCTGGCACTCGAACTCAACAATGCATGAAGGATTAGGAGCAGAGAAAAAAACCGATTGTAACTAATTTGGGTGCAATTTGGAAAGAATACTCCGGGACGATATAAAAACCTGTAGCACATCATAAGGTAAACTGAAAATAGAAGTATTCAGGGGCAGAAAACAAGTCAAGTTGTTAGGTTAATCCAACTAATCTGCCCTCTGCCCTCTGCCCTAAACAAGTTCGTAATCCTGTTCGTTACCATGAAGTTTCTCATAAGTGTATGCCTCTGTGTTCCACGTATTTGCCTTTGCCTTCTACGCTGCTCGTCGGTTATTCAAAAGTCGAGGTAAGCTACTGACGAACATTTTTCTACTTTACAGCCTGCAGCTTGATGCGTCATGTGGATTTATTTCTGTGTAATATTTTATGATTAAATACAAACGGACGCTGTAGCTCTTATGTTGTTATAGGTGGATGAGGTTATAACTGTTTAATATCTACACAGGACACTCTTTGCTTGTGTGGCAGGTGTTTATTTCTGAAAAATCAATACCATCGAAAGCAGGTGTTCTTTGCTAGAAATGATGAACCGAACTCAACTCGGAGTTTAACAGAAAAACTTACAAACGTCTTTACGATATTCTGTAAGAAGCATTACGTAGTTGCTCCACTTAAGTAAACATTTTCAAAGCGATAAACTTGGAGTGTGAAAGCACATTTTATACTAATGCATGTATAAGAGCTGAACTGGCTTCTCTCTAGAGGAAAAGTCTATAGGTCACAGCTATTGAGAAATGTGTGCGTCATACCCGAATAAAGAGCAAAATCCTCTTTTTTTTTTGCAGTTACAAGTCATTGTTGAATTGTGCTTGAATTGTGTTACGATATAACTTAAAGGGAATTTTCTTCTTCTTCTTTGATAAAAACTTTTATTCCATAATGGACTTGAACTCTGACGAACTCTTGAAGAAACAGTTTAGGTTTGCAAAAAAAAAAAAAAAAAAAATTATGCGCATGCGTTCAATCGAATTCATTGGCTGTAAGAGTTTCTAACTCGTTCACCTTATCCCTGTTCATAGGTTAAATGTTCAAATACTACCACATTTACATAAGCCTTTTATTTTCTTTTCTTCCCGCTTTTATCCATCAATTATTCACATTAACAGAACAGATGTGCATAGATTTGTGTAGTGTGTTTAAAACCTCATACCTTACCTTTGCACGGCTTTTCTTTGTAACCCGCTTAATGCATTTTATTGCCAATTTTATGTTAATTTCTTTTTATTTCAGTTTTTTTTTTATCAAATTTCTTTTAAAATCATGTGGAACTGGAATGTAGACAATTGGCAACAGTATGCATCTAAATTGTAAATCAGCTAAATCAGGGATTCCCAAAAAGTATAAAGATAAAGATGCGCTACTATTCAAAATTCATGACATCGTCCACATAATGCGTGCATTGTTGATTAGATTGATTGGCTTGTAGACCACAACGGTTACGGGACAACGACGATCAAATAGAAACACTCGCACATTTAATGGTCATCACTGGAAGTTAACGCAGTTACCAGTCATTTTGTATGCACAACTGCATGCAAACACACACGCCGAGGAAAGCCATTAAGAACGCTTCTGAAGGAAACCGTTTCGAAAATATCTAATAATGTGTTGCTGCGTGTGTGCGTGCGTGTGTTACGTAGTATGTACTAAAGAGAATTCATTTCCTTAACAAATTAATTTGTCTTACTTCCGGCAAAGGCAAGCGCACGCACAGAAGCACACATGTATTTCTGCTCTAACACTAACACACCCACGCACAGATCTGTTCGAGAGATCGTATTATCGCATGCATGTGTTCACACTTACGCAAAACTTCACATACATGCTGCACAATAATGAGATCACTTTTTGCGCTCTTTCGCTCTCTTTCACAGGACATTTCGGATCCCGAAGTAGGCCATGACAGGCAAACATTTTTAAACGGCAACCTATTTAAACGTAAATTACTGTAACGAAAGAAAGGCGGCTTCGATTCTATGCACATCTAAGCATTTTACGATAATTTAGTATATAAATGAAGGGAAAGTGCAGCTCACCCATCAAATGAATTCACTCAAGTAATTTGCTTGAGGTAAATGGACGACTTTTATAACTGAAATTGTAGCATAACGGGAGGTCCTGCGGAGAGCAACCTACCCTACCCCCTACGATAGACATTTTGACTTTTCCTAGAACAATATCGAAAAAATCGGGTAAACAGGATGACAAGGATGCATTTCCAGCCAACTTGGCTGTTACCGTATCTACAATGACTTGCACTTACTCCCACAACTGTATTCCATTTCTCTCTCCACGGCTCACTCACAATCGCTTTTCTTGTCTATTGCGCAATGAAGAGCAGAGAGCAGTAACCTTACCGTCGTTTATAAAAAACTTGAAGGCATTTCAATGTTGATCTCTAGACGTGTGTTGGAGGTTCGTATCTCTCGTAGCATTTACGCTTAATAATCAATTAAATGGTTAAAGTGACAAGTGTTCTTCCGAAATTTCAGGTCCTCTGGACACACACACATTGAACCGAATCTCTGCCAAATCAAGTTTCAGGTTTTTAGCTCAATTTTGCAATGATAAAAGTTTCATCGAGAGATGGCGCAAATGGCCATAGATTAGGCTCTCTCCTGGAACATATGAACTTAGTCTATGATAACGGTTTCCAAGAATGTCACAGTGCATTGAACATACTTCTCTTCTCGTTGATGATAGAATTGAAATATGAAAAACTTTATTTACTGACATCAACGTACAGATGTACAGACACTTTAGGTACATATGAGCCTCAATAGATTTTTTCCATTTTACATTTTGTTGTAATTTAAAAATAATACAATACAATGCAGCGTATGTACGTTCACGCGATTTAAGTTCCCACCAAGCACATTGCGCCCAAACCAATACAACAACAATAACAACAAAAACAACAACAACAACATTCACTCAATTCGAATGTGCATACCGCAGAAGCTAAGAAAGACAAACCACTTTACCAAAAATAGTTACCGCTAAACCGGTCTCATTTTTTTATGCTTGTTTTGTTTTTCTTTTTTTTTTTTCGCTTTTGCTTTACTTCGTTATGGCGCAGGCTCCCATATTAAGTATTTGAAACGATCTTTGTGGCTTCTTTAACTACATTTCTGCGAAACATTTTTTCGGCATCTTTAGACTCCTTACATAAATGATAGTATAATACGTCCTTTATAGATATTGACGCTCATTGCGATCACTATCCATGAAGGATTAAGAGCAGAGAAGAGAAACCCACTGAGAACCACAGGAACGATCTGCAATATATTAAGCGATTTAATTAAAAACAGATCGAACGAAAGTGAAGTTTGTTAGGATAATTGGTCGTGACCAAGGCAGCCAGCTTGAAAACATTCGACTATCCTGAAATGTACGATAGGTGTCGCTGTTTCTTCGTATTTGCTATTTGCCAAACATTTCGCTTTTCCTTTCTTCTTTTTTCTATTTCTTCTTTATGTACTTTTCATAGGTTACTCAAAAGTCGGGGTAAGCTAACAACGAATATTTTTTTCAACTTTACAGCCTGCAGCTTGATGCGTCATGTGGATTTATTTCTGTTTAATATTTTATGGTTAAATACAAACGGATGCTGTAGATCTTCTGTTATTGTATGTGGATGAGTTTATAACTGTTTAATATCTTCACAGGATACTCTTCACGTATAAGCAGATGTTTGTGCCTTGAAAATCAATATTGTCGAAGGCAGGTGTTCTTCGCTAGAAACGATGAGCCAAAATCAACTCAGAGTATATTCTGTAGGAAGCATTAGTTATTTACTCCACTTAGCTGACCATTTTAACAGCAGCAAACTTAGAGCATGAAGGCAGGAGATAACTTGGAATCAGTCTTTTTTTCTTTCGAAATAATTATGATTTAATTCTCGTAATTCTCTAGTCTCTAGGGAAAAGTGTGTAAGTCACAGGTACAAAGCAAAGGTGGGCATCACGCCGGAATAAAGAGCAAAATCCTCCGTTATGCAACTACAAAGCTCATCTATCAGATTTCAGGTCTGCTCCTTACGTTTTGATGAAAAATCAGGAAGCTTAGCTTTTGGTAGGAAACTTGGGTAACATCCGAGACTAATCTCTGCCAGATCAAACGTCCAATCCAATTTGGGAACAAAAAAAAGTTCCATTAAGAAAAGAGCAAATAGGCCCTTGATGGCCCTTCAAAAATATTAATATAATCTGTAATAAGTATTTCCAGAAACGTCACAGCCCATCTAATAGACTTCTTTCACTCGATGATAGAATTGGAAAATAAATGGATTTTGTCCCAGAGGTGAAACGAATACACAGATACTTTTGGAGATGGGTGTGCTAGGCTTGACTTCCTGTTAATAACGTGTCGAAGACTCAGTCATATTTAGTCTGTCTGTCTATAAGTTGTCTATTATGGCAGCATTGATGAATGCGGATCAAGTTCGAAATATGGGCCCTTGAGCCCTTGAGTTATCCGCCCATGCGCCCTTGAGCCCGCAGTGAAAGTACAATACAATTTGATCTCACAACTGTACACTGATTAAAAAACTTCCTGGAAATTTTTAAGCTGAAAAGAGTGCAAAAATACTCTTCTTACACATTACAATCTAAAGGGGCCCAAGCTTGATACAAACTATTTTCCAATCTTTTATTTAAGTGAAATAAATATTTGGATTAAAAAAAAATATTTAATAACTTTCTTTAAATTTTTGAGAAAAACTCGAAAAATTAATCCCTATGTTTAAAAGGAAAACAATAAAAGATTAATTTGCTCAAGTGGTGCAGACGAGACGCAACTTCATCACCTATTGTCCGACCGCTTTCGTGCAATTGCTCAAAAACTTTTAGAAACATAGACATCATAGGAAATAAACCGAAAACGAATTGGTGAACCATGGAAAACTATCTAAACCTGCGGGAATAATCACCCAATTACCTGATACTCAATACCCAACCGAACCCAAGTTCGTGCGTCAAACACAGATGAATATATTAATAAAACCAAAAAAAAATATCTTCATTTGACAATAAGACGCCTTGATTTCAGCGAAGGATCGCACATACACACAAATGCGCACACATATCTTGTGGCTTAGTGTTTGGGGAAAGAAATTTTTCCAGAGCGCTCATAAACCCCTATAGATGACTAAACCAATTTCCGAGTGATAATTTACTTATGTGTTCTGTTTTGATTATAGATAATTGCAAATAATCCACATGCGATTAATTTTATTAACTTCCGTCTAAGTTGTTGTTTAGTTTATCAGATACATACCTTAAATATAAGTTGCACTTAAGACAAGCCACTCCGGCCACAAATATTTCATAGACGCCAACTTCGTAGACACCATGAATGAACTCTTCCTCAAGACACATTTCAATCTGTAGACTTTAGAGGTATATTTCCATTTTTTCATTGCTCCTTTATTTCTCATTTAAAATACGGCCTTTGCCGTCTTGAAAACTTCGCGGTCTTTGCCATTTGCGATTTTCTTACGCTCAGCTGTTTAATTTTTTTATAAAACGTCTGCTAAACCTCCCCCAACTTTGGTAAACAAATAATGCTAATGCGAAATTGTTTTAAATCATTAAAAACATTGATTCGGAAGAAGATTTCGTTGCTAAGTCTTTAAGATGTGAAGAAAGTAGATGTCCATTAAAAACGATGGCTTTTATTAACTATCCAAAGATTGCATTGTTCTGCACAAATGTAGTCTTGGAGCTGACAACACGCAAATCAGCTGTTCTTTCTAGTATCGTTATCATAGTAATGATATAATAAATAAATAAAATTAATAAAATAAAAACAATTGGAGGCATCAAAGAATATTTCCCACACACCATCGCCAAAAATCACTCGAAACATTTTCTTATAAACTGAAGCAGTTAAGGTCGAATGTTGAAACTCCTTTTTGGCTAATTATCTGAATAATCGGAATTTAAATGAAAACATTTTTTAGGACTTAAAGTGAAGCAAAAGTGTAAAAAATATGTCGCATTAGTTAAAAAAGAAAAAAAAAAAAAATAGTTAATAATAAGAAAAGTTTTTAAATATATTGTTTGGAGACAATATGAAAAATGTACATGGGAAAAAGTGCGTCGCAAGCGATTGTATTGGGCGCAAGAAAGGTGAAGAAATTCGATTCTTTACTTTTCCAAAGGATGCCAATCTTCGAAAAAAGTGGTGCGAAAATTTAGGAATTAGTGAAAAATCCGTAAGAAGTAATTTTCGGGTGTGTAGTCGGCATTTCGAGCTCCATCTCGTAGGATCGAAGAAATTGAACAGATACGCAATCCCAACGGTGGGTCTAGGTAAACTAGGAGTAAGCAATCAACGGGTTCTTGACTTTTCATTTAACTTTATTTACCTGCATTTGCACAGGTTCAGCGGGACGTGTGGTCCACAGAAGCACCGATCCGATTTGGTCTGGGAGGATGTGTGCTGCGAGAGGATGCGCAGTAAACAGAAGACATGAATTGACCAAACATTATAAATTATTTCAAGTCCCTCGAGACGACACTGGAAAATGGTGGGCAGAGGTCCTAGGTTTCGAGTTGACAAGAAAAGTTATGTTCGTATGCGAAAGACATTTTGAAAAACACGATGTGGGCAAGTTAAGGCTGTATAAAGGGGCTATTCCAAAAAGCGATACGCCTCAGACTGTGATCGTAAAAGAAGAAGCGAGCAATACAGGTTCTGAGACAAAAAGCGCTTTAGAATTTGATAACGTAAGCAACGAGAACCTAAATAAAAGTAACTTAGATATGGTAATGGATGAAAGTACAGAAACTGCTTTGACTGTGCTTCCGGTGGAGAGAACTTATGAACGCAAAGAACTAGCGGAATACATTATTCCAGAACAACTTGAAGAATTCGGCGGCCTTAAAAGAAGGGGACTATGTTTCGGACCAGCCCAATGCAGCGTTGAATGCCGTAGAGCCTTTGAAGAGAAAGAAAAAATGAGTAGAGCCAGAGAATTTAAACTTTTTGAAGAAAATCAAGAATTGAAGGAAAAAATTAAAATATTGGAAGAACAATTACAGAAATATCAATATAGTGGTACCAATACAGATTTTTCCATGGACTTATTTTCTTAAACATACTTTATTTTACATTTTTTTTTTCGCTGAACAATACTTGTACAAATATATATCCATTTAGAAGCGAAAAGTCTCCTTTGCAACTGAATTTTTGCGTTTTGTTCGCATCTGCTACCATTTTTTGAACTTCTCTTGCAATTCGGTTAGTGTTATGTCATCTTATTAACGTGGACATCATTTCATCTGCTGTGCATGTAGTAGTCAATTGCAGTAGAGAATGCAGCAAAACCCAAAGCGCCGATAATTCCAGCTTTTACTCCAGCCCTCAAACCAATTAAACCACCAGTAACCCCGCCAGCGTAAGTGCCATTACGCCAATCTGTAACTCCTCGTTGCTTTGGATAAGCAAATACCGTAACAATGAAGCAAATATCGAGGAATGAAAACATAATATACACAAACTTACGCTTTCTATAGCACATTCCACGGCCGAAAAAACGCAGCCAATTAAAGCAAAATTTTTTGCATAAGAATGGGTTGTGGAGCGCATTTCCCTGAATATTTCGCGGGCGGTTTGTTTGCGTTCGTTGCCTATAGGATCGGTCATATTCGGACTAACGGAGGAGGTAAACAAACCAATAGCAGCGCCCAAACCGTAACCTGTAATCAACTTGGAAATTGTTAAGCAATAAAAATTTGACGGAACTTAAACCACTTACCCATTACACATGCTGTAAGAGATTTAAACGTGCAACTTTCGATCGTACCTTCAATCATTTTCTCTTCTTTTGTTTTAATTTGCACTGGGCCGTTGCCCTTAGGAATTATTATATTTTCACGATATCTATACATTCACATCGGTACAATTTTTCTATTTATTAACCGCTATATAGGGGTCTCTAAGAACCTTAAAAACTTGCACCACTAACCTGTACAAATTGCCTATAAAATGCTTGGCCATGTCATCGAGTTCAGCATTTTGAAAAAATTGGGGTTTCGTTTCCTTAATTTCTTTTGGCGGTGGTGGTAATAAAGACATTTTCTGGTTTCTTTTAATTTAGTTCAAATATATTTTCATAAAAAGTATTAATATCGAACAATTTTTTCTTTTGCTGTTAATTCTTGAATAACGAACAGCTGAAAGGTACTGCCAGACTTACAATATAGACAATGTCACAATGTCCCTATAAGCTAAAAAAATTTAGTAAGAACAAGCAATGAAAATATATTTGCAACAGAACTCAAAGTTCGATGATTTTCAGCCTACCTATAGCTCCAAGCGATTTTATATGCGATTCTTAATCGAAGAACAGTTATATAATAGCTATTTTTTAAGATTCCTACTTTGAATGAAGCAAGATTACCTGACATTTGCAGTTTGCAGCTCATAATAGAAAATCATTTATTATCCATGGTCAGTATTTTAACTTTTCACATGCCGCGAAGATTTTTGCTAATTACTTTATGACACTATCAAAAAGCACTATTCACTTTTATTGTTTACTAATTTTATTAATAATTATTGTTTTAATCAACCATTCAATCACGAAATGATATGAACGAGTGATATAAAAATCGAGAATTGGTCTTAATGGTGACCTATCCATTGTACTTATCGAAACGAAACGACTTATTTTCCTTTTTGGTTGCGAGTATTTAAATCAAATTATTGCAAAAGTAAAATATTTAATAAAAATTTATATATTTTCTATTTCCTTATGCCAGTGTTGAAGATTAAATTAAATATCAAATATATATATATGTACAAAATTTATTTTACTTTGTCAGTAATTTTTACGATTCGTTTAGATAACTTATGGTTTATGGAAGCCGTTAATTAAACGCGTACAATAACAAAAGGACCACGCAAAGCCCAACAACTGCTCCCACAATTAAAGCATCACGTTTCTTTTTAATATTAATCCGTTGAATTAAACTAGAAATAGATTTAACATAATTTATAATAAATAATTATCGAAAATTGCATAGGAAACATAGGAAATTTACCTGGATATTAGCGGAAACCTATTAGATATATCATTGAAACGAGTCTGAAGACGCTTAAAAGCATGCCTTTGTGAAAGTAAATTTTCCCGGGTTTCAATAGCTATGTTTATCTGATCGTTAATCAGCGCGTTCGAACTACAAGCAAGTAATGTAATGTCTCCTCACAATTGAGAATTAAATTCATGTGCTATTTAACGAACCTATTCAAATGACTGCTCTCTTTCATATACATATCTCGCCGATTTAATCCCGAAAGTTTGGATATATTCTCCGGACCGCGAAATAATTCCTCGCGCTCCATTCGCGCGATGTGATTAGCGCTAATTTTATTAAACTCTTGCCTGAAGCTTAACAAAATTTCACGATGACCCTGAAGAATATGCATGGCTGCTGTGCTTGTACCTGCTGACGAAGATTCAGCCATAGCTTCATTAATAGATGCTAGCTGTAAAAGCAATCTAATAATTACGTTCCTCGCATGTGCTAAAATCTAACATTTCTACCTTGTCCAACTTTTGTTCTATTTCTGTCGACAAGGAATCAAATATCGATTCTCCCAATAATGGAGAAGTATCGGTATTTGAGCTATGCCCGATCGGTGAACTGCTATTTGCTCCAATTTTTCCAAAAGCCACCAATTTCATGTCAATTTCATTTTCCAGCCGACGCGCCTCTTTACGTAGTGCTTTAATAAAAAGATATTTTTGCTAAGCCTTAAATTCACTTTAGATTTCTTTTTTTTTAATTTACCGTCATTATTTTTCGCCATATTTAGTAAATATTTTTATTATAAATTTTTTTTATATTATTCATGAAAAATTATTCACTGCTTTGTTGTCTTGAAGAGATTTCGTTCCTTAGCATATACTAAAGCTGGTAGCTATAGCAATTGATACATCTAACTTGGCAGCACTTAAATAATGATAATTTAAAATTTAACTTAAGACTTATTTTGGATTTTTATTGTTTCTTGCTTTTTCTCTGCATTTTAATACCGGTTGCTTACAGATTTCAAATGTTTCCTTCCTTTACCGTTACAAAATACAAAAGATTGCAGAAGAAAAATTGAATTTCAGTTTAACCGATCTATATCACTCTGGTTAAGGGCTACAAATCAAACTTGAACATGATTATGACATCCATTATAAAAAAGGACAACTTGATGATTGATGGCCTTAAATTTAGTACAAAGACTTAAGTGCACCTCCTGTCCATAACACAAAACAAGAAAGCAATTACTTACAGCCTCCGAGTAAGTAACTTTCATCCAAACTTTCCTTTAATTGCCACTCTTTGCCTGCAAGAAGCAGGCAAATTAATTTTAACTTTTGTTTAATTTCGTTCACGGTCTACTAAGAGACTTGCGTTAAACAAAAGGCGGTGTTGTGGTGTCCCACCCAGACTCAACATTATTCCCAACACTTTCAACGGCTATGAGGCACATAGTTTTGAAAAACGAGTTGGATGGTGACGAAACGTTTGTACTGATCAAAAAAGCGATCATTCGTCGAGAAATGGTAGTTTTTGCCGTAAGGTACAGTTAAAAAGAAATCTTGAAATGGACTACGTTTATCTCTCTCGCGCGCAGGAGGTCTCCCAATATACGCTTTGATAGGTTTTCGTAACAGTCGCGGATCGAAATTTTTCGATTTTTTTGGCAAATTTTTCACTTTGTCAAACTCTTTGTGGACTTGTGAAATGGCTTATATAAAAAAAAAAAGAGTACCACGTGTTGAGAATAGAGTCAGCACAGAACTGGTTTCAATAAATTGCAACGCTTCGAATCAAAATTTCGTTTCTATTAGTGTGAGAAAATTGTGTTCGATTCGGTTAGTGAGGACAATTGATTTATAATTTAATATGTATTTTGGAAATTAAAAAAATCATATAATAATATATTTAAAATTTAATGTACATGTACATAATTTAAACTGCTAATTTATATATTTTGTAGTCGTACAGTTTTGAAACATAATTTTTATATTGTTATGACTTAAAATTAGGGTAAAATAGAGTTTACACTTCAAAAAATAAAAACTAAATATATTTTTGCATTTAACTTTCATTTTATCTGCATGTGTATGTATACTTAAATGTAATTCACTATATTAAGTTACATTTTAAACGTATTTGTGGATAATTCGAGTTTATTAGAAAAAAAAAAACATCGAAATTAAATTAGCATTTTTTTTTTTTTTAAATTTTTAATTTTAGATTTTTAAGAATCTAATCTTAAGACCATAACTACAAAAAAAATCTAAATAAACTTAATAAATAATTTAAAGAAAAAAAATAAAAACCTTATCTATAACTATTACACATTATAGAATTATTATAAAAGTTATAGTGCTTAAGTAACCTTTTTAATCAATTATTAACGCCTAGTTAGGATGCAAGTCTAGCTAGGATATACATTTGTTTCACTTTCATTGCTGTCTGTTATTGACAATCTGGATACCATAGTCTGTGTTCTTGGCGACAACATAGCTCGTTATGTGGCTGATGGCCTCATCTTGCAGACGTTCTGGCCAACGTTTAATGTATGATTTAATGAAATCACAAAATGCGTCCACTTTATCGGTATCGGCTTTATGTGTGTCCACAATATTTTTGACAATTTCAACAAATTTATCATAATCGTCAGGGCATTTCTTGATCTTATTATAAATGAGTACACCACCGTTTGAGGTGTTGTTTGAGGAAGTGCCAGCGGCAACATTCATTTGATCCATTTGACTACTCTCATTTAAACGAGCAGAGGCGGCGGCCACTGCGGCTGCCGCTGTAGACGTCATAAAATTTACATCGGCTCCAGCGCCATTTGCATTATTTCCCGCACCGCCTGAACCGGCATTCGGTGGTGTCTGATTGTGTTCTAAAAAATGACGATGCATCCCGTATTCCGATCTATATTTACAAAAACAATACAATTCATACAAATCATGTTATATTTACGAAACTCTTTGATCCGCACCACATGAAATCTGCAATCTATATAAAATGTGATGACGAATAACTTTTCCAAGAATATTATATTCATTACTTGATGGACGCTTAAAAGTTGTACGTTATTTTCAGTTCGTTTTGTCAGGTAGTGATCCGTGCAATCCATCGATCGAATTGTGATTAATTTTCCACAATTCCAAGAGTTTGGCGAAAAGAAAAAGAATAAATTGGATCACACTTTTCCCATTTTCGACGACTTTTCCAACGGAAAAATTGGAATTGAAAGTAAGAGAAACTGGCTGAACTTCTTTCAACAAACGGAAGGATGCACTGAAAATTCGATTTCATATGAAATCGATCTTTGGATAGAGGTGAAGAGAAGCAGGGCTCGTAGACGTAATTTGTCAAAAGCAGTCATGATCAGTTAGTTACCTAAGGAAAGGCATGTAATTATTTCTAAAGCCAGATTTACAGATATCATGCAGTGTTGCAGTGTGGGGTGCACTTTAAGAAAAGAATTGCTAGAAATTATACACACAGATACATATAAATTAGTGGTAGTTTTAAAAGTGTAAGACGTACTTATAAAATCCTTCGGAATTATTGCTATTAAATTCTTGTTGAGACATTTGACTTTTCCAAACTGGTGACTCGGATGAAGACGGCAAATTAGATGCATTAGATGCTGGTGTCATAAGGCGTTTATCTCTAATAGCAAATATTTCAAATAAATAGAAAATTTACTAAAAATCGAAAGAGGAAGAAAAGAAATCCTACTTATAGCCTGCTTGCCCCAAGCTTTTGAAAACGTCATCCACTTGATTATAAAATTTCCACGTGCTTATTATGCCTGTAGTCTCGAAGGTTTTCTGCTCTTGTCTGTAGCGTTGCGTTAAATTATTAACTTTAAAATGAACTTCTAGTGCAGTTACTGGTACTCCTAGGCCAGTTAATTGTTTTGCCATCGCCACATAGAGATGGCCATTACGTTTAATAGTGCGCAATTCATAAGCGCAAGTTTTCCATAATTTAATTAACTCTAAAACACCGTTATCCTCCCATTGTCGACGCTTTTTATTGAATTTTTCATACTAAAAATAATGAAAAAGCTTTGCATTAAAAAATTATTATTTTCTTTCGGATTGGCTAATAACTCACAGGCATTTCACATGGGTCTCATGTAGTGCAAATCACTTCTTTGCAGAATTATTCCTTCTACGCGTTCTCTCAATTTTATTTTCTTTTAAAAGTAAATTTCTAATTTTAACATTTTGCTAAAAATTAAACAAATTAAATGAACGAATTAACGTTAATCTCTTTAACAAGACATTTATTCCATTTGAAAATGGAAGAAACGATGACTTAGCAGCCCAAAGGCATTCTGTGTTCATTCAAATCGTTTAAAAAAAAAATGTAATCAACAAAAACTGAGTTTTCTTCTTTTTTTTTTTTGATGGCTCTGTTGATGTTTTTGTTTTCTTGTTTTTTTTTTTTTTTTGCTTTTTTTGCGGTTTTCATTTCAAATAAGAATTTCAGCGACCAAAACAAAACAGAAAAAACTGCGTAATTATCATTACTTTTAATTTCTTTATGTCAAATAAATTAAATTAATGATTATCGAATAAAGATAATGAAGTTTTTTTTCAATCAACGAAATGAAAGAAACAACAAGTTGACGGCGGAAGAGAGAAGAGAACGGAGAGCGCACACAACCAAAATATACTTCAAAGTGAAAATTTCTTAAACCACATGTACCATTACACTTTTTTCGTATTGATTCTTTAATTCGCGGAAACACCAAAGTACAACAAACTATAAATTTTTAATTAATTTAAATACATATATAAAGAAAAAACAAAGAAAAAGTGTTTATATGTAATATTTACTTCGCTTCGTACTCTCTCTTTATAGGCAGATGAACGGTAAGCAAGCATTCGATATTTAAATGTAATAAAACTATAGTTTATTCACTCGCACTCATCTGATTGTTGGCGTTGAGATACACTCATACAGAAATAACAACACGACGAACCCAGACCATTTTCGAGACAATAATTATAGCGATAATTATAGATTTTCACAATGATCATTAAAATTTTAATGACAATATTTTTTTCATTTGTTTGCACAAACCGGCGCATTTAACGAACACAAGAACACAGCAGGCATAAAACCAAAACATTGCTAGCATCAGCGTTTGTTTAACCAATATTTGAAATGAAAACTTTTGATTAATTCAAAATCGCATCAAATCTTCAAATTTGTATGTATACGATGAAGAGGAAAAACTATATACAAGTGCATGCACACATGTAGCAGAAAAGAAGACGAACACTGAAAGAAAACACATTTTATACACACTGACTTGGCCTGGCATAGAATTACGCTTCTTTTTCTTTTTTTTTTTCCTTTTTTTGCGCTGGGTGCTGAATTGAACTTTATACGCAAAGCAAAAGAAAGAGATGATGTTACTCTTCCTCTTTGTAGGTGCGTGTGTTGGTTAATTTATTGCTAAAAAAAAAGATTTTCTTTTTTTTTTTGTTTTAAAGATGCTCGTCGCTCGTCTTTACTTTCCAATCAGATTGCATTCCATTGCTTTTTTATATTTTCGTACGTATATGCAAGTGTGTCTGTGTACAAGTTTATGCATATAAAACTTTATGTTAATCTCTTTTCGATAATCTTCATTTATTTGCAACAATCACACTAACTCACTTAATTATGATGTCCGCCACTGATAACAACATAATCTTCTCGCCAATGCATTCACAATTATTAAATTGTCTACATTTAAATGAAAATCGTGTATACACACTCTCTCTAATGATGTAATTAAAATTAATACAAACAAATGTCTTAGTTCTTTTATTTCAAACGAAACAACGCGAGCGAATTTCACATCAAACATTGAAGTTCAACATCAGACTAAAATTTTTTGTTCGTCCATCGCGAACTTTCGCTTCTTTAACTTCAACAAGAGTTTATTAATCTGTCCGTTGTCTTGCACTAACTAAACCCTATGAAGAATGAAATATATACCAGACATGATTATTCCAGGGACTTTGGCGAAAAATCGAATGTAATTAATAGGAAGAGGAAGATTGGTTCTCCAAGTTGGCCAGCCTCAATGATCGAGGCTGCGGCTAAGGATTGACTTGACTTTGCCTATATAAAGGGCTTTGAAAATTTACAAGTTAGGCTAACTATTCCTAAAAAACACCTTTATTGATATATACATACACCTATAAATGTACATATTTACATATATTCAATTTTGTGTACAATATACGCGACAAGGCTGGGTATTAAAAATTCGCCTTATACCGCAAACAACTTTATTTATATCTCTCATACATCATACTCTTTTTTCTCCTCTTCTCAAAAGTTTCCTAACACAATTATCATTTAGTGGGTGCTGTTGCCTACAATGAATGAAGAAGATTCCAAGACCTACGGAAATATAATTTCAAATAAACACGATCAGCGCAGTAATATTTCTTCTGTAAAAAATAAATTATTAATTGTTTTTTTTTCATATCTTTTTAAAAATTGTGTTTTCCCAAAACATTCAGCGCTTTGAACTTTAAGTTTGATGCAAAATATCTTCGCTGTTTTTGGTTCGGTATGAACAAATTGTTTTTTCACTGTCTGGCATCCCTGCACATCTCATCATCATTAAAATTTTCTGATGAGAATAAAGGGAAATTACCAGTCATTAGTACATTGAAATAATGTCGGAGTGAAAAAAAAATTTAAATTTCATTCAGTGGTTTAGAAAATCTTTTCATCCAATTGATTTCGTTTAGGTAATTTACACAACACTCCTCCACTCCTTATACGGAGTGTTTCTCTCTTTATTTTATCACGTGTATCAAAAGTGGTAAGAAAAGAATTTTATTATTTAGAAAGCAGAAATGCTAATAAAAAAGCTGAAAAGGGCGATTATTAAGTTTTATCACTTTATTTACACCCATCACTGAGGAGTATATTCGTTCTGTCACACCGTTCATAAGACACTCCACAAATATACACATTCTTGGCCATCTTGGTCATCGAATTCTAAATCGATTTAAACATGTCTGTCCATCGATCCGTCTGTGTTATGTCTGTTGTAAACATGCAAAAAGGAAGCTATCGACTTGAAATTTGGCATAAACATTGGAAGTTCTTGCAAGCAAATTGGCATTGAAAATGGGCAAAATCGATCGAAGGACACGTTCACAGCACCTGACGACAGCAAAACTGGGAACACCTCTGTCTTTCAAAAGCAATAAAAACTGGTTTTTTGCTCATTACTCATAAACTATAGCCAATAAATTTAAACAAAAATTTGAATGCGTATTCTATGGGCGACGTCGTAGCGCCTGTACAAAAATAGAAAACGGACGCCTACTCAATATTGTCGTGTATCAAAAGTTAATTTGTTTTCAATACCTTAATAAGACGCAGAAACAACCCTTTGTTCGTCTACTTATCTGTCCGTCTGCCTAACTGTGTAGTATCTGTGGTAAACACTCTCCCGTTGCCTACAAATTTGCAAAAAAGAATTTGGAAGTGACCTAGACATTTCAAAGGACACGCCTATGCGAGAAAAACTTTTACTTTGAAAATAGAACAAATCACGCGCGCTTACTTCATATTATAGAGCAAGAAAATTTAGTTCCTCTGCTGTTTTTGTCTTCCTTAGAATAACGATGATGGGTATAAAAGATTCGGTCACGACCGAATATAATTTTCTTACTTGTTTTTTTTTTTTTTGTTTTGCTAAGAGCTTCCTTCGTATAATATAATCGGCGATCCATTCAGATATTTCTGGGTATAAATTTCGAGTTTAGAAAAGAGCCAGTGATTCGTTCATTGCGAAAAGTAGGCTGAGAAAAGGTTCCATGCAACTGAAGATAATTAATAATGACGTTTTAAGAGGAAGTTTGCAAAATCTCTCTAGACATTTGAATGGGTGGCATACGTCGAGTAAAAAGAACAATTAAACGAGCTGGTCTGATTTTCTATATTTTAGATGGTGTGGTTGGTTTCGGCGAAGTTGTTGCAAAATTCTTTGACGAGGATGCTCTTGTCAGTTCGATAGTGATTTACAGAGCTGAAGGGGCAAATGGTCGATGGCAAAGGGCAGGCAACTATGCACGGACTACGCTCTATCCAACAACCCAATATTTTGAAGCGATAAAAGTTCTTTTAAAAGAAAGTACTCTGATCTTTGTACACCGTCTGGAAAAGCATTTTCTTTAGAGTTGAAGAAAAAAGCACCAGGAGAAGAATAGTAAACTCAAAATTACATATCATGATGACTTTTTCTTCTTGGAATGAAATTATCGCTCCAACCCTGACTGCTGCGGACTGATTGAATGACTGACTGACATTCACGTATTATCGTTAGTTTAATGTTGGCTTTTTTTTTTTTACTATCTTTTGTAGCATTTCTGAAGCAATTTATCTCTCACTTTACGCCGCACGACTCCCCATTCATTCATTCGTACTCACTTAATATTAGGCGAAAGCAGCAACAAGGAGTTAAGGATGATATTAGGCGACATAAATGTGTTTATACAAGGTAAAGTTTTATCTCTCTTGTAGGTCGTTATACACACACACACACACACGCACACATTTGGTTATACGAATTATATATATATATGCGAGTGTGCTTAAAAAAAACATTATATGCAACAAATAGCATTAAAAAATGTTTAAAAAAGCTTTGCGCACACGTTGCTTGCTGGAGAGCGGACAGCACTGAAGAAGGAGATTACACACAAATATCACATGCCGGTCATCATCATCATTATGTTGACTGGTTTGATTTTGTGTGTTGGTTGCCGCTACTCGTCGTCGTCATCGTCACAAATCTATGTATGATGGGATGTTTGAAAAGAAAAATGTGGAAATGGTCATTAGAGCAACGAAACTGCGTCACAAAAGACAAACCAAACAAAAAAAAAAAAAACAAAAAAATGATAATGTTCATGGTAATCATCATTAAATAAAAAGAGCGGGAATTGCTAAGTCATTTAGACAAAATAGGTAGGTAGTGGTAGTAGTCAGGTCGTAATAGCATTAACAGCAGCAGCAGCAGCAGCAGCAGTAGTAGTAACGTAGTAACGTAGTAACGTTGCAATGACAACAACAATGGATGGATGCTGGTCTTGCGTCTATGTGGTTAATGACATTGAATGTTCATCGCTGAATTCCGACTGTTGTATAGCTATTGCTACTGATGGCATTGCTTGTTGCTATTAGCATATCAGGCAATTATTTAGAAAATTTTAATTTTTCTTTTTTTTATAATAAACGATAAAATAATTTATTTCATTTCTTGTTACAGTTTTCTTATTAAACGTAACATACATAACATACATTCACGCGCAATAAATGATCACGGTATGTCCGTACGTACATTTATCGTTGTTACATGGCACTTAAGGTGAAAGGTGATCCCGATATGTGTTCGTCACCCCATTTGGCAGCTAATATATACTGGCCCGGATCCTGTATTTGATAGGTCACTTTGTAAATGTTCTTACCCTCGTGCTTTATAACCACCTCATCGCATTGACCTTTCGGGCCGCAAATGCCCACGAATAGTATGTTGTTACCCGCCCGCGAGCCATCGACAGTGAATTCGTTTTTCTTATTTAAACCTATGCGTAGATGCGTACTCAAGCCATACTGTACTACTTTCGAGGCATCCGATCTAAAAACTGGCACTTGATGGACAAATGCAAAAAAAAAAAAAAAAAAAAAAAAATTACAAAAAAACTATTCAATTAAAAGTAATATTAATGACACAAATTGTTTATATTAATTACGCTTACATTGCGGTTTTCTATTAAATTCCGTATCCATTTCCGTGCCTGTTATCGATACCAAGATGTAGGGTGACTTTGGCAATAATACTGAATTGCACTTAATGTGCACTTTGTAAAGACCGGCCTCAGTTATCAAGAACTTTACTTCAAATCTTTCGGGATCGTTGATCTTTAGAGGTACATATATTATCCGGCCAGATGGACTTTCCAACTGCGTTAAAAAAAAAGTCGCCTACTTTATTAAAGCAATCTTTGGATTCGCATTAGTCTTCGTCTTTACCTTCACTTCAAAGTTCCCTTTAACGCCGTTCCTTTTTATAATGAACGTGATCTCGCTGTTAATGCGCACAGCGCCGTTGGGAAAATGTAACAACTGCACACGACTGGTGTCCGTTAATTCAGGGGCCACAAATACTTGGTGCGCTGAGGTGCAATATTTATCTGGCAAATAAATGAAAAAAAAAATTTCGATATTATTACCAAACGGGATTCTTTGGAAGGCCTTCCCACTCGCTTTACGTAACCTGTATTTCCGGTAAACAAAAAAAAAACCATACTTTAAATTTGAAAATCCGCTGGCGCATAGTCGGGACTATCAAGCCGGTGTTCGCGGTTTCAAATCTCAGTATGGTTTGACCAGTAAACGCATGGCACGCTTCCACACTCTTTCTTATATCTTTTCTTTCGGGCCCTCGTAGTGTTACACAGTTAGCAGATATCCACTGGGTGATTGGGCCTATTAAAAAAAAGTGTGTGTGTGTGTGTGTGTATGGCCAAACTACAACAAACAAAATTGTACATATGTCGTGCCACTTATTTGTTTATTTATCTAAAGGCGTGTGCGATACTCGTTACCCGATACGCGATACGCGATACAGTTACAATGCTTTATAAATGAAATAGAAATGAAATGAAAATTTGGTCCAATTCGTGCATAAGTTTTTCTTCTTTCTTTTTCTCTTAAATTTACAAAATCTAAACATTAGAAATCCATCAGTCATTGTTTGTTAATTGTACGTTTGCGAGCATATGCTTGATTGGTACAATATCTTGGACTTGGCGCAAGCAGAGAGAAGGGGAAGAAAGAGTGCGGTAAATGTAATCGTTAGACATCTGCGCACACATATGCATGTTTACACGCAGACACATATTTGTGGAAGAGCACATCATATAAGAATACACTACAGCACTACAGTAAGTCATGTATTTAATGTCAAACATGACGACAAAAAGATTCCAGTCTTAGTTTTGAGCGAACTGAAACGGAGCACGTAGGCATCCGTAGCTGAACCGAAAGAGAGAGAACTTTACCTACTTTCATCATTGCTTCAATGCCTTGGATCAAATCAAATCTGTGTGTGTGTAGTTCGAATCTTTTCGAGCCCTCTTCTAAACCATAAAACACTTTTAAACCTATTCATCTTATGCTTCGTTCTGAGATTGGATCCGTAGAACTGATGCGTAGAACTTTACGGCGGCAAGTCCCTCGAGTAAGGGCTAATTAAAGCCGAAAGTCGGAGCAGACTCTGTACGTCCGTCATTCCAAACAGTTGCTTATCAACTATGGGTGCGTCAGCATATCTATTAGGGGGTGGGAATAGGGGCAAGCGAGACAGCTTTACATTTCAATATATGCCGCAGATTGCATTTTGGTCCATCCTTCAGTTTCCTACTGCATTTTTTTGCGACTTTACAGCAGTCTATACATGATTGGACAGACCAATATTCACTTATCCTTTCAGTCCGATCAAGATTTTATATATTGTTTTTAAATGCCCGATCAGTCGAGATATGATATGGAAGAGTTGGCGCGTATTCTCTTTCCTTTCCTTTGATGTTTGGTATAAAAATTCTCTTTTTGGAATTCGGATCGTTACGAGTTTTTGTTTAGCTAAAAAATGCTTTTTTTTTTAAAATAGTAAATGGATTTCGTGAAAATAAAAGCTACGTCATCATGTCTCCGATGCATGCAATAAATATAAATAAATCAAATAATAATTGTTTACCATCAGCGTCTGGTGTTTTTTGGTATTTTCCGAAAATACAAAAATCCTCTCTGCTACTGTTGTTTGTGTAGCGTCCCGCAGCGGCGGCTTCACTCGTATTCAAACGTATTTCTTGCGATGATTTAAACATTATTTTAACTAAAACTTTATTTTAAATATTTTTATTTTTAGTTTTAATATACGAACTATGTGTGAAAGTGTATGCATATGTATATAATAAATAGATAAGTCTTTATAAATAAATAATAATAATAATAATAATAATAATAATAATAATAATTCACAAGACACTTCCGTTATCCGAAAAAGGTTTCCGTTCAAGATTTTTCGACAAACTAAATTCAATAAATTTGAAAAACTCTTTTTCTCTAGAGGCGTACGCCACTCAAGCGTCCATACAAATAATATTGAAATGTTTGCTTTTGTGTTTATCTCTCGTTTAAAATATAATGCCATGGCATTCAAATATAAGTTTTATATACATACACACATATACTTAACTTAAAGGGTGCACATCCCAAAGCGCGTGGATATGTTAGCGTAAATGAGAGAAAAAATTGTTATGATTTCCATTCGAAATAAGCTTTCATTCCCATCATTCCCAGCATTGACGACAATATAATCATTTCATCCAGCTCGATTTTTACTTAAGAGTACAGGTCACCATTTTCCATCTCTCTGCCTTTCGGATATTCGAGGTAGAGGGAGAGGGGAAAGAAAGCGTATTTCCGGATTATTCGGACCGTTCGTCAAGTACAGCAAGTACATGAAAACATAGTGACGATATAGTTCAGTTACTGCGATCGAAGTGCCGATTGTTTGCGAACATTGTTGAGAATTGGGTGAATTGTTCTGACGACAGATTTTAACAACAATAACAACAATAACAACAAGTTTAAAAAATAAATTAGAGTAAATATTACTGGACTTGGTCCAAGGAGGAAAGAAGTAGCCCGTGACTGACATGTTTTCATAGAAGGCCCCCCAACTTAAGCAAGCAATCGACTGCTTCGACAGATTTACTTAATCCGATCTTAAAGATTCGACCTAAATAAAAACAACCCGATGGTTATTTAACTGCGACGACCATAAGTCGTACTTTTCCTATCAATCTTAATAAAGTGCAAAGCATGCACTCTTCCTAGGCAGTGTTTTGCTTTTTTTTTTTTGTTCTTTTACTTTTTCTCAGTGTATCAATCATCTTCCATCTTGCAAGAGATTTCCGAGTGTATAGTTATTACTCATACACGTTATGTCCACATATTCATATGCAGTCCAATGGCAATCAGCCAAACATCTTTATGTTTATTTTTGGCGAGATATGTGAAAACAAAACATCTGCTTATGCTCTTAATGCGGGTGATTTATGCAGAATGATTACTTATTTCATTTAATCAAACGCAAGTGCAGCACAGTACATGGTTTTATAAGTAAAAATTTAAAGATCGAGCAAAAGAAAACTCATAAGAGTGCATTGGCCTCTTAACAAAACCACAAGGAGTCTGATGCATGTGTAATATTACACATGCTACACAATTTACAAAAAAAAAAAAAAACAGCCGCCACCCGACAGCCGACATGTATGAGAAGATGCTAATTTAGTTATGATGCATTTTTTCTTATTAAGTGTCAATGACAGACCGTACGACCGTCCGTATATGAAATAATACTCTTCAGTGGGTAGATAAACAAAAAAGCAAATTTATTTTTTCATTCATTTTTATTACTCATTAATTTATCTTATGGTCTCTAAGTAAAATGCATATTACATACATATACAGAGAATATGTTTTGATGCTTTTATTTTTTTAAATACAATTCAATTGTTAAGAAAGTTTTCATTTATATAAAAATCTTCTTTAACTTCGTTTCTATTATATGATTACACGATACAAAATGAATGTCGAAAGTATTTTAGATTTTGGAAGAAAAAAAAAACAAAAAAAAAAAAAAAGACAAAACAAAACAAATACAAAGCCCGATAAGAATACTCTTCTCAGGTGTATGCAGCATTTGGAAACATTATAAAGATCGTTCGCTAGCAAACGGACGCTATTTAAAATACGTACTTACAGGGCTTCACTGTGATCGGTTCAGAAAGTATTTAAGCGATTAACATGTAAATCTCCACATTTCTGAGACAGAAATCGAAGTTCGCTAAAAGTGAATTTTATCCTATAGCCGAAGTAACTAATTCGGCCACATCTGAATCTGTGGTACGTACGGTCAATTGCATCGTTACACCCTCGGATAGAGCGAGCTTAGCACGCACCAAAATTTCTGCACCGCCGCGAAATGTACCTTTGAGAACATAACAACAACAACATTTTTGGTTTAAAAGCAATACCTCGATAAAGAAAACCGCGACATTACCTGAACACAACAATGTGTGCGTAGCTACACCTTCGGGCACCTTTTCCGAGAGATTAGCTGGCCCCAAGCCAAGGAATTTTATGATTGTATTAACAGCGTCCTGTAGAGTCTCGACAGCAGATAGCGAATATGTATCTTCAGCTTCAACCCATTCTAAAAAACAAAGCACAACAAAAAAAAAAAAGATGGAAATTTTTCACTCTACTTACAAAAAGGAAAAAAAAAACGCTTAAGTATTACCTTCGGTATCGGCGGCATCCCAAACAGCTTGGAAATTGCTTTTTTTCGTTTGCTGTATTTGGTCAGCGACAGTGATTTCCAAGTCTTCCAACATGTATTCATCGTCATAACCATCGTCGGAATCAGGAATTCCCGTAGAGGGATCACAATCTTTCACCACAAATCGTAAAGTAGCTCCGAATGTGGCTACAAAAATTTGGCTCGAATTTTTTACTTGTTTTACTTTAAAAGACCTTCTTGTTTATCCACTTACCTGCCGAACTATTCACGTCTTGTGGAAACTCAACAATCACGAATGTAGTTTGCAGATCTTTATATAATAGCTTCGAACAGGGTATAAGATCTCGGATTATAAAACCTTCCGGTAAAGTGAGTTCTACCCGAACGTTCTCTAATAGCTGATCGGATAAGGTATTCAAACAGTCAAACTGTAACGGCAAAAATTTGAAAACAACTGGATAGCGGTCATGAGAAGTTTTGCAATTTCGCAAGTGTCGCGGATTATGCTTTGCATGATGTGCAATTGGAACTCCACCACCTTTAGCTTTACTTTATTTACATTATTCAAGTTTACCTGAAAAACAATATGGCTGGGAAATATATGTTTTACACATTGGACTGTGTACTCGGTTTCACTCTCTGTCAGTTGTATAGGTCTGGTTGTGCGATGTAAGGTTCCGAGCGCTTGAATGCCTGGTATTTGAGCAAGACGGGTCGCGCTTTCTTCCTCAGGTGTAATTTTCGGTAGCCGGGGTGCTACAAATAAAAGAGAAAGTGAATAATTATTTAAAGCCTTTTCAATTTAACATTACATTTACTATTCGTAATCAACATCGCTTCGTCCTTAATTTCTTCCTTCACTATGGTAGTTTTCGGTACAATAGACATATCGAACGATTGACTACAATCGCCGTTCAAATGGTCTTGTAAGGCTTTTTCCAATAAACCCACCGAACAATTCTCTCTTTCGACAATGTAGTGTTTGTAAAGCTCCTGATTTTTCGTCTGCAAAATATGCAAATAATAAGTGGCTCTGTCGCGTACTTCATCATCAGGATCCATCTGACAACGGCTCAATAGAACCAAAATGTTATTCAATAGAGATGGACATGAGGCACCAAATTGGGCCAAAGCGGCCACAGCTGCAGCTCGCACCACCGGACTTTCTAGTATAACCCGATTGTAAATGAATCTTATATATTTTGAAGGGGTGTTGGCGAAGGGTCCTTCTTTGCCTAGCAAATGCAAAATGCGCACAGCCAAGGAGATATGTTCGCAATCTTCTATAAATTCACACAAATGTGAAAGGCCAGACTCCTTGGCATCAGCATTCTCTTCAATAATGGTAATAATTGTGTCTACAATTGATGTTTTATACTCTAGACCACCTTCCTCACGCAACATGCCGCTCAAGAAATTCATAAGCACAGTGTGTTTGCGCGGATATTTACTGCAAAGGGAACATATGGCTTGTACCACGACTATCTTAAATTCATCTGAAATTTCGGCCACAAATGAAGAAATTTGTTTCATTAGACGTTCTACCGAGGACTCTGCGCCAGTCTTCAGTAATGTGGTAATGGCCAAAGTGGCCACTGATCGATTGGAGTCAGCTATAAGACCTTCCAAATCTAAATTGCAAGTGGTAACAGCAGCTGGGTGCGTCATGGCCACTTTATTGAGCGTACGCACAGCGGCAAAACGGAGAGTGGCCTTCGGAGAACTACAAAATAATTGAAGTATGGAGAAAGCTGGCGACAAAACACGTGCATTAGTGTTCTTCAAATTGACAATAGCATGAGCCGCTTCATATATAACCATTTCGCTTTTATGACGCAAGCAAGATTCAATAAAAGTGAACATAGGTGATTCAGACATCTCGTCGGCTGAAATGTCTTCTTCCTCAATAAGTTTGCAAGCAATTCGAATCTAACCAAAAATAGATGGACAATAAATAGATTCAGAAGAGAAATATTCAATATACCTACCAACATGCAAACAGCGTAAGGACTTTTCATAGAGTTCCGAGTTAATTTATTAACCAGTTTCGTAACGGCCAAACGATCTGATTTCCTTATGTGATAAAGTAGACCTAGTGCATGGTATTGAACCATAATGTGATCGCTATTTAAAGCTTCTTGTGCTTCATTAGCCCAACGTTTTACGACATCGCCAGCAGTTGTACCTAATCTCAGGGAACTAACTAGAGCCGCACACGATACAGCAACATTCTTATCTACAATACATTGCTTCATGTAACGTTCCACAGTTTGCAGCGTCGTATTATCAGTAATACTGCATAGAGTACGAATAGCTGCAGCTCGATACAAATCCTCTTTGCCCGTCATGTCTTTCGTTAAAGAACTGGTAACAATGATAAGATCTTCGGCGGTAGATGACAACTCCTTTATGCCCAAATAAACCATGCGACGCAAAACTACATCCTTGGACTGAAACAATTTGGTCATGGCAAAGAAGCAAAGAGTAGCCTCTCTTGTACCCAATTGTTCACCCTGGTTGATCAAGTATAAAATCTTGGTCAGTATATGTATACATTTGCGAGGATTAACTGGTGTATCATTAAACGCTCGTGTTTCTTGCAACACTGAAGTTTTTTCGAGATTTTGATATATATTTGTGGAACCTGTACAATATTTACATTTCATTAATAAAGACATGCTTAACAATACACTTCAATTAAGAATGACATTTTAAGCGAATGTAAATAAATTGGGTATCATCTGAATATTGAGACAATCATGACTGCTATCAGAAATATCAAAAATATATTACTGGCTTTATGGACTAATGATCGTAAGTAATTTTTTAAGCTCTGATTTAAGTATGTGTATATGTATATTTCCAAAGTAAGTGCCACAGCATAATTTCGTCGTTTAAATCAAAAAACTTACCCTCTTCTTCATCATCTTTCTCTCGGCGGAAGGCCATTTCTAATAACTATGAAATTTAAGATGGTATTATTGAAAATTTCTTATTAGGATAAGTTTTAATTTTTCTTTGGATTTGTCTATCCAGGATTTCTGAAAATTTACACGTCACACGCAGATCACGTAAATGTCAAATCAACTAATGCTGCCAAATTTTTGCATGTAATTAGAGTTGTGATTATTGTATGCATTTATATAAAATTTATGCGAATGTAAATTTTATACAGCATTGCCAGCTGTTTAAGACTGTGAACAACAAATTAAGAATGATAATAATAATGATAGTAAAAGAGCGCAAATGTTCAGAGAGACCTAAGATTGATTCTAATCAAAGGAATGAAATATGAAATAGCAACTAGCGCATGATAAACAATATAAAAAGGCGTTAACTATCTTCCATAAATAACAAAAAAACATAAATAGTAAGGCAAACAAAATATATATACAAAATTTTTTCCTATTCCGAATATCTTCTATCGAAATCATTCGATAAATTAATTTTTTCTAAGCATTACTTAAAGGAATTCGTATAAAATTTCGTTAGTAGCGTCAATGTAAAACGAAGCTGGCAACTCTTAGTCATCTTAAATAAAAAATAAAGCTGTGAAAATTGTTGAAAATATATAAAATTTTCCTGGTTTTTAATAAAAATGCACTCTCCTCATAGATCAAGTGATGTGCGCAATTCACTTAGAGATCGGGCACAACATTCTTGTTCACGTGAAAAAGAAAGACAATTGAAAATTAAGCCAAGGCGGTCAAGAAGCGTATCCAAACCCTATGCGGGACATAGTAAAAGGAGTCGGAGCAAAAGCGTAAGGAAATCAAGGTCTAGGTCAGCACATCGAACTCATCATAGTGTCAGCCCTGAAAGAGGTCAACGAAGTCCTCGAAAAGAAAATGGTAATAGAAATCGTCCTCGTCAGCGAAGCTCCGACCGACAAGAAAGGCGATGGCCTAACGACAAATATCAAGAAAGATCAACAAATCCTTTTCGGGGAGCATCAGATAATTTTATGCCCACTGAGAGCACAACTTTTGGTTACAGATTTAGAAACCTTTCAGTTCGGAACAATAAGAATGACAACGACAAATTTTTAAGAAATAGGCGAGAAGAGCGTGAAATCATAGGCGCTGAAGGCTTCGAAGACGTTTGGAACAAAAGTCCGATTCATCCCGAGATCTACAGCGATGATGATGCCGATGAAGTCAAGTTGCTAAAACATACATATCAAGGTCCTAAGAAAAGGAAATCTAAGAAGTCGAACAAGAAGGCTAGTAAAAAGAAAAAGCACAAAAAACTCAAAAAAACGAAGAAGCAAAAAGAAGCCTCTTCATCACAGGATTCTTCAAATGAGTCATCTTCTGAAACGTCATCGTCCGAAAGCTCTTCAGAGGACTCAGATAGCGATACAGGGAATTCGCAAGAAGAATGGGTAGAAAAAACATTGGTTTCCGCAAAGAAAGCTAAGAAAATCAAAAAACTTAAGAAACTTAAAAAACATAAGAAAGCTAAGAAACATAAAGATAGCAATCGCAAGAAAAACATAAGTTTGTCTGGGCCTAGTTGTTCAAAAGCAATACAGAACATTGCTTTCAATGAAGAAGAATTTGGTCCCACATTGCGTCATACAAGTGGATTGAATCAGAAGGATTTCGGTCGCGCACTTTTACCTGGAGAAGGTGCTGCGATGGCCGCCTATATAGCTGAAGGCAAACGCATACCGAGACGCGGTGAAATCGGCTTAACTTCGGAGGAAATAGCAAATTTTGAAGCTGTTGGCTATGTTATGAGCGGCAGCAGGTAAGTGTCTTCACTTGCTAAACATTGCTTCAAAACTGATAAATCTTATTTTAATTAGACATCGTCGCATGGAAGCTGTGCGTATACGAAAGGAAAATCAGATCTATTCTGCAGATGAAAAACGCGCTTTGGCTATGTTTAGCAAAGAGGAACGTCAGAAACGAGAAAATAAAATATTATCACAATTCAAGGAAATGATAAATTCAAAACTTAACGCTAAGGAAAAAAAATGAAACCTAGTATTGAGTTCCATATTTAAATGTGAATCACTGGCCCACAACTAATAAAAAAAAGTGGTGAGATATATGCAAAGTGATATTGTGTATCTTACGTGAAGGAAGCAAAAAAGCTCTTTGACACTTAGCGCATTTATATTGTTAGCAGTACACGAATTCCTTAAATGCCTAAAGGAACACACAGTTTAGAAAATAAACTTTTTGTTTTGTTGAAATTATATTTTAAATTTTTAAACACATGCCTGCCGATATCGACATTTTTACGTTTGCGGATGGTCAGCACTTGAAAGGGTAAAATCATTTTGTTTTCCACATCCCTGGCACCAATTCCACTGTCTATTACAAATGAAGAAACCTGAGGCTTTACAAACTCCTTCATTCGTTCTATAAGTCAGGATATTTGGTGTAATGATTATTTGATTTCATTAACAAAAAGGTTGAGCGGTTCTTGAAATTAACGTAAAGTCCATACTCATATGTTATCAGAATGTAAAAGTTGAAAAAAGCAGCTGATATTAGCAACACTGGTTCTACTTATTTGTGGAATAGAACATGTGGGAAAAGTATTGTTTATAATTGAGAAATCGAATATCGCGGAGAACGATGGAATTTCGGTACTCTGTAATAAACATATATAATTTTTATAAGTTTTATTTATAAGTTAATAATAAAAAGCGTCCGTGGGGAGAGTTTTATTGTGAATTTGCATTTACTATTGTTAATTAAAGTGTTTCTCTTCTGTTAGAATCTTCTCAAGTTATTTCAGTTTTATATGACGATTGTCTGGCTCTAGGTCAAAAAGGAGCTGATGGCAAAGTTTACTCTACAAGTCTTCCTTTCGTTATGAAACGTTATGTCTGAAAAACGCAGCACAGCAGCGACAAATTTTGTGAAAACAACGATAACAAGTAGTGCAAAACGTCAGTAAAAGCCGGCTCTTTTAAATTGCAAATAAGAATATAAATAGCGTGCAGAAAAGCGATAACAAAACGAAGAGATAATAAATAAAAAAGTATAAGACACGATATAAGATAAAAGACTCCCAGTTTTTACTTACAGAGGGAATGAAATTTGAGTAGATACGGTTCAAGGAAATGCCAACACCTACCAGCGAAGGAATGTTGTTAACGCCTACCTTCGAGGTAGGAGTTTCAGCTAGTGTTCCGACAGCCGCTGAAACAACCGATGGGAGGAGAAATGGTAATACGGGTGATAGCGCAGTCCAAATGAAGAAACGTTTAGGTCTACTGGAAGGCATAGCTATTATTCTCGGAATAATTATCGGTTCTGGAATATTCGTATCACCGAAAGGAGTTATACAAGAAGTCGAAGCGGTCGGAACTTCTCTTATTATTTGGGTAATGTGCGGTCTTCTATCCATGATTGGGGCATTGTGTTACGCCGAGTTGGGCACGTCTATACCCCAATCCGGAGGTGATTACGCTTACATTTTAGAGTCATTTGGACATTTACCTGCTTTTCTCTTTCTTTGGGATGCCATGATGATATTTGTGTAAGTTTCTTTAATTAAATACTTTTCATAACTTTGTAAATTAAAATCAATTAGTTTTCGATAGCAAAATGCAACGCAATTACAAATTTTATTGTGTCTATGGAATTTATTTACACACATATACAATTGTTTGCTCACTAACTAATCCCTCTTTCATATCCAATATTTATTGTCGACTGTAAGATTGTATGCATAATTGCTTTGCACATTTCTACGTGACCTTCACAAATGCACATGAAAAGATGATATGATGTTTTCTTCTGCACGAGTAGAAAGTCCAAATGAAAAACAAGATCGTCAAATACTTCAAAAGGAATGAGTACGCAAGAGCTTCCGATTCTATCGGCCAACACCAACGATCACAATCCCTGAAGAGGTCGCAATGGTTTTCCATTAACATAATACGCAATTCGGAAAAGTTTTTATTACGAAATTTGAAAATCCACTCGAACATTAGACGGAGAAAACAAATCGCATTTGGATACATTTTCATTGGCAAAGACTACTGTGTCAAAACTAATGATTGTTTAAAGCTCGTTTAGAAAGAGATTTTAGTTTTATTTCAAAAAATGCAAAATTTCTCCCTATGCGTTTTCAAAGTTCAAATACATTTAAAAAAAAATGATGAACCTAAGTCAAAAGACGTCCTCTCAGGTCATATTTTCTTTTGCTTCTACTATTGCAGACCAACGACAAACGCTATCATGGCCTTGACATTTGCGTCGTATGTACTGCAACCGTTCTTTAGCGTCGAATGCAAAATACCTGAAAGTGCAAAGCAACTTTTGGCTGCCGTTACGATATGCTTTCTAACATATCTGAATTCGTATTATATGAAGGTTACTACGAGAATGCAGAATATTATAATGTTCACAAAAGTGGGAGCCTTATTAATGATCATTATTATGGGTATAATATGGATGTCGCTGGGTAAGTTATAATGAATTAAATTTTGTAATAATGGCATTACTTTAAATGTTTTCTATCGGTTTTCATTTAAGGTCATGTGGATAACTTTTATAAGCCTTTTGATAATACACAAACTGATCCAGGAAAATTCGCAGTAGCATTCTATTCGGGTATATTTTCATTTGCTGGTTGGAATTATTTAAATTTTATGACCGAAGAACTACAAAATCCGTATAAAAATTTACCGAGAGCTATTTATATATCATTGCCTTTGGTTACAATTATTTATGTGCTGGCAAATTTTGCCTATTTAGCGGTATTAAATCATAAAGAGATGATGGCTTCCGATGCAATAGCTGTGGTACAGTATTTCATTCTATTTGTTTAAAATTCTTCTTAATTTTAGACCGTGCGGGGAGCCTAATTGAAATGCTTTTCTTTTCGTTTTTTTTTTTTAGACGTTTGGCGATAAAATATTGGGCGTTTGGTCCGTTATCATTCCAATTATGGTTGCCGTTTCATCATTTGGAGGCCTCTCCGTACATATTATGACATCTTCTCGGATGTGCTTCGTCGGAGCTCGTAACGGGCACATGCCTGCTTTATTGGCACACATCAATGTCAAAAGTTACACACCTCTACCGTCCCTGTTTTTCCTGGTATGAATCAAATTAAGGCTGTGGTGAAATTTATTGGTATTTTCTTTCTTTCCCAGTGCATTTTATCACTTATAATGCTAGTATGTAGCGATGTATATGTCCTGATTACTTACAGCAGCATTGTGGAGTCGTTTTTTATTATGTTATCTGTGTCGGCTATATTGTATTTGCGCTACAAAAGACCTAATATGGAAAGACCAATTAAGGTAAATTAAATTATGAACGATATATATACTCGCAGCGTCAGACGTGCGTTATATTCCGCTTATAATACGCAGATGAATCAATAATGAGAAATTTTTATGTATTCTTCCAAATCTGAATTTCATCGCTTTCATTACAATCCATCGTTTTATAACAATCAAACAATATTTTTTATGAACAATATGGACTGGCGGAAAGAAGTGACAATGGACAATACCGCGATATTTGAAAAAATTGTCAATCTGATCTTGATTTTTAAGCGACTTTGACGCGGCTTGTTCGGTTCCGCTTCACCTTTTGTACGATTTACGCTCGAAGTTAGTCATCTATTGCATACGGAAAAAATTCGTCGGTTTCTCGTTGACAAAACGCAGTTTTTTAGTTCTCATCAGAAACATGGATTCTCAGTATGTCTTCAGTTTTCTTAACCTGTCGTCGTCCTTGTCATAAATTAACATCTTGGGCTAACTAAAGCTATGTCTTTTATTAGGCTCAAGGAATACTTAATGTTTGTTTGTCATAAGGAGTTAAGCAGTAGAGTCATTTGAATTAATTAAATTTCGCTTTTAGGTTTCCTTGTGGATTCCCATTGTTTTTATTATAATATGTGCCTTTTTGATTATTGTGCCCGTATATGTCGCCCCATATGAGGTAATAACATATTATTTTCACATATTATTTCACTTTTAACATTTTTTATCTATTAGGTAGGCATGGGTGTATTGATCACATTAGTGGGCATTCCCTTTTATTATGTGGGAGTTGTATGGAAGGAGAAGCCTCAATGCCTACTTAAGTTTACAAGTAATTTAAAGGATTTGTATATTTGTATACACATATATATAGTAAGTAGAAAAATTGTTTTTACTTATATCTCTTTACAGCGTATGTTACCCTATTGTGCCAAAAGCTGCTAGTGTCAGCTAAAGAAGAAAAGGATGATTAAAGGATCTGGTTTATGTGAATAGAGATACCAAAGTAAACAACAATTTGTGTTGACTTGTGCATTATTGTTTCAATTTATTGTTCATTGCTTTTATTTCCGTTATCGGTTTATTCGCTTTAAGCTTAAATTCAAATTTAGTGTGAAAACAAAAATACTTTATGTTATTAGCTTAGGTGTCGAATCTTATTATCATCTTATTATCACTTTATACCGAAGTCAGATAATATTTTTTAAATTTTTTAATTTCATACAAGCAATTATAACTGTCAAAGACACTCCTTTTGTACGCCAGTTCTTTTCATGTATTTCTATAGTTTTTTATGAGCCTTGCAGTATATCTGCGGTTTACACATTCTGCAGCCGCCATGACAATTTAAAAGTTAGAATATTTCATTATGAAAAAACAGTTATTTTCATATAAAATTTTAACTATTTAATTATTCGCATAAACTCCATTGCTCACGCATTGCTTACAACTCTTATTTAATACTTGTAATTAAAATCTCGTTTGAATCTAATACACATAGACGTGTGTGTGTGTGCTACAAATGTATATATGTGGAACGCATTTATATTTCAACTCAGTCTTCTTTAATTGTTAAACATAATAAATTTGTTTTAAAAATAAATTTGAGCATTTTGTTAATGCATAAAAAACTGATTTTTACATTTATTCCTCATCTTGCTTAGTTAGTTTACTTAAAAGGGTTCGCTTGCGCACGATTTATTAACATATACATACTATACTGTCAACGGGCAAACATGGTTAAACTGACCTGTTTTTTCACGTTAATCTAGAGTATATATATATATGTATGTATAGTATGATATGATATAAAAACATACATAGGCGGTGGACGTTCTGATATCTAAAGCAACATTTTTTTTATATATTTGAATTTTTTTTTATGAATCTCAAAATTAATCTCTGCGGCAGAGGGACATGTTATAACTGGATCCGTAACAATTGGATTTGTACCAATTGCTTCTGTGATTAAACTTTAGAACTACGATATGCAATCGTTATATTAATTGTAAACAAGAAAATCGCGAATTTGCTTTAAACTTGCTATAACATTGACAACATTGTTTCGTTTTATTACTGCTTCAGTTTGTGGAAAATTTTGTTGCGTGCAACAATGCAACTTTTCGTAAATTAATGCATTTTTTTGGAATGAAAGATTGAGGAGGAGACCGTTGGATATTATTCGCGATCCTCGGTGACACTCTCCATCTTCTTTTAACGAAAAGAAATCAGGTTAAAAACTGTCCAATATTTAGAGGCGCCGGTCGTATGTTTCTGTGCAATGAAAAACCGTTAAGCATATGCCTTTGGGGATTAAATTTGGGCTCATTCTAACTGTAGTGAATAAAAATTTTTGTATCGCGCCAGCTGTTATTTTGTCAGATATGTTAGCGAGGTTATTTTTCGTATTTCTTTTAAGCTTGCCGCCATTTTATGCTTTGAAAGATAAGAAAATTATTTAAAACGAATCTGCCGGAGTTCTTCAAATGATCGAGAGAAAAAAATAGTGTAGTATGTGATTAAAATTAAGAAAATAATGATAAATTAAATAGTGAGCCACTTATTAATGGTATTAATTTTCGGTATCCTTTTTCGGTAAACTACTTTTTATTGTTAAGTCGTCTGATATGTTATCGAGGTTATTTTTCGTATTTCTTTTAAGTGCGCTTGCCGCCATTTTATGCTTTGAAAGATAAGAAAATTATTTTAAACAAATCTGCCCGAGTTCTTCAATTGATCGGGAAGAAAAAGAAAATAGTATAGTGGTGAATGTGATTAAAATTAAGAAAAAAATGATAAATTAAATAGTGAGCCACTTCTTAATGGTATTAATTTTCGGTATTAATTCTAATTGCAACTACTTTTTATTGTTAAGTCGTCTGATATGTTATCGAGGTTAATTTTCGTATTTCTTTTAAGTGCGCTTGCCGCCATTTTATGCTTTGAAAGATAAGAAAATTATTTAAAACAAATCCGCCGGAGTTTTTCATTTGATCGGAAAGAAAAAGAAAATAGTAAAGTGGTGAATGTGATTAAAATTAAGAAAAAAATGATAAATTAAATAATGAGCCACTTATTAATGGTATTAATTTTCGGTATTAATTCTAATTGCATCTACTTTTTATTGTTATTTCGTCTGATATGTTATCGAGGTTAATTTTCGTATTTCTTTTAAGTACGCTTGCCGCCATTTTATGCTTTAACAGATGAGAAAATTATTTAAAACAAATCCGCCGGAGTTTTTCATTTGATCGGGAAGAAAAAGAAAATAGTATAGTGGTGAATGTGATTAAAATTAAGAAAAAAATGATAAATTAAATAATGAGCCACTTCTTAATGGTATTAATTTTCGGCATTGATTTTAATTTAATGTCAAATTCTGGGTGCACCTGCAGACCAAAGAAAACGTATGAAAAGAAATGTAGGTAAGTGATGTTTTATCTTGGCTTTCTTTCTGATTAAATTTACAAATTTAATATATATCTTGAATTATGTTTGCTTACATCACATAAGTCTAGACTTTGAAAAGGACCTTTAAAGGTTGATGAAAGTTTTAAAGTGTCCTTATTCAAAGGTAACCATGGCATGGAAGTTGATGAAAGTTCCAAGATGGTTCTCGTTTCTACCCACAAACAATGTACAAGTCCGCATGTCGAATATTTTTTTATGATACTAAACAATTTCACAATGTCTGCGTAATTGTCTGTCTATATGTGTCCTTCAAGTTCTTCTAAGATATTGATTGCAACACTAAAAATGACGAGACTTATATAAAAGTTTTATGTTCACGACATACAATTTTTTCGTACAAACGGAACGACAAGTAAAGCGTATATATCGGAATAATGGGTACAGAAACGCTTATGTGATGGAAATTTTAAAAAAGTTTTTAATTTCTGCACATATAATACAGGGGAATGAAATAAGTTTATTGATCGCTTTATCTTTATCGGCAAAGTAAATTGATTTAAAAAAGAACTGAATGAAAAATATATATTTATCTTTTTTTTTAATGGGTAAAATGGGTAACTCCTTCGCTTTCTTTAGAAGTTTTCCTTATGACCGACACCAAACGCTTCACATTTATTCAATTTATTTCATAGAATGGTCTCTTTCAACCACTTGGTCGTTTACTTAATTTTTGGGGCGTAGAAATATTTATCTGAATAAAGTGTTCAATCGATTCCATGATGACAAGGATGGGACGTAAGCTTAATATTGCTTTGACGTGCACTTTGATATGAATAATTACTGTCTAGTTACGCATTCTAAACCTTCGTTAGGTCCATTCTATATCTCCCGAACAAAAGCTAACCAAGTCAATTAAATAGTAAACTTTAGAGAAATGAAACATGTGAAGGGTAATTGAAATTGCAAAAACACTACATGGAGAAGTCTCTTCATTTTGGGTTTTCCATATTCCTTGCTTTATGGTGAAATTCTATTCTTAAAAATGTGCTTTAAATTTGACCATACCTTTTGATTAGTTTCCAAGATCAACTAGACGGTCCTCAGTGCCGACTTTAATTGCCAAATAATCACATGTAGATAAGAAGATTGGGTTCCATCGAATTAATATTCACTGAAGACTTGCTTGGTTTTCAAGCGTGACTTCATTATAATTAATGAGATTTTTTTACGACACGATTACTCGAATTAATTTATGTATGAATGTGTGCAAGGGTCTGCATAATTCGATACTATAGAAAAATACGTGTCGTCTTCCTAGTTGTGTAATTCATATTTTTAGAACGTTTGGTGTCGTTAGTATTTCTCTTGATAACATATTTTGGCTAAAATACATTAAATATTGCAACTGATTTCAGCATATTGTTTATTATTCGCTAAAAGAGTTGTACAATTTCGTTTGAAGAATTCATAATTAGACAATTTTTCATATTACGTCCAACAAAGACATGCGGGAATTCGCTGTTTGTCGAAAGCAATTCTCAAATCTGTATACGGAATTCTACTTAGGATGGAAGTATGCGCAGTGTTCGATATTATTGTTTATTAGTAGTCTATATAAACTTATGATGAAAAAAACACACACGGGTCACGGAGCTATTCGCAGTGACGTTCATTGCAATGGAATGTCATTAATGAGAATTTAAATTAAATAAAAGATAAAATATTTACTATAACGAAGATCTACTCGTCCAGTTTGAAAGAAACTAAGTAAAAGAATATATTCTTCTTAAGTTGGAATGTGGGATCGGATTTATTGTATTCGATTCCTGACAGATCTTCCTACCAAACTTTATGTAGAGAATTAATTGGATATGGTAATCGATATACTGATGAAGCAAAATTGTCGACATAGTTTTGGGAGGTTCACGCCCAATTTTCGATCTCAAACCGCGAAAGGCTTACTGGCAGGTGCAAAGGTTTAATTTTTGAAACCCTGAGAACTCTAGCAACAGACGCATGCATATCCATAGAATTATTCAAGCGTACGACTCTTTTAACTGTTAATTTGTTTTCATGTTGACAGACATCGAAGAGAATTTAATTTTAAAAAACATTTTACACAAGCATCAGAAACTCATGCCGGTCAGTTATGTCTCTAGATGTCTATGTATGCATGGTTAGGAGGGCAATTAAGGTAAACAAAACAGTGATAATCAGATCGACCCGATCTAACGTTTTTATCTTAGTGTTCAATATCGACGACCAGTTACTTTTTCATTTATTTGCTTAAGTTATTCTTTTTTGTAGGGTTGTAACTGAATTTCCTCGCGTTGAAAAGTTTGTCCTGGAAAAGGAATAGTCACAAAAACTTTACCGATCTAAGATTTTATTTTTACTTGCTGTGCTTTTTGGCGAAATTATTCGAAATATTTTTTTTTTAGTGAGTTGATCCGCCTGTAGAAGAACTTGACGATTGCATTAGTTTTGAAATTTGAAAAATCCGTTATTTTTTTTTATCGAATGATGCTCTATGAGAGAGAGAGAGAGAGAGAGAGAGTCTTTGTGAGCACTTCCTGGCGCTACTTTCTCTACTACTAGTACATCAAACTTCATTCGCTTTCTTCGCTAAACTAGATTCTTAACGTCGGTTAACCACACTTCTCAGAAACGAATCCATCGTTCATACCGCAATTTTGCGAGATTGAACTTCCTCTAGATAGAATTGATGCTCGTAGATTGATTCTGGACGAGATATTTTTTCTTTGGTTACAAATTCCTTTCCTTTCGAAAATTGTGCGTCCTTGGCAAATATTTAAAAATCAACTTTTTTAAAAACAAAATATTTGTTTTTTTTTTCATTTTGACAAAATCCATCTCGAGTTATTGTGATTATCATGGCGTTACTTTCTGTTTAAGCGATCCTGGCAATCAGGCCTCAAATCTTGATTTTTAAAATCGTTAAATAAAAATTTTTCAAACCTTTATTTAAACGTTGCTTTCTTCTGCATCCTAAAAAGTTCGAAAAAGTTCCTCTTGTCCTTCTGTCCTATATTACAAAAGGGATAGAAGAGATTTATTTACTTCACTCCTCGGAACTAATCCAACCTCTTAAAAAAGTTCACTTACTCACTTTGATTATTGAAGCGGGCACAAGTCAACAACAAAATGTTTTGCACGAATTCATAGAAAAAAACTCTTAGTATTGCATGAATACTTAGCTGCGGAGAATGTCTGGAATTTCCGGCGCATTTTAAGCATACGGTTAGAAGATGTGGGGAGCGAGCGATATACTAAGAATATTACTATCAGTTTAAGCCGAAAAAGGTTTCCAACCTTTTATTTGCGTCAGTTTCTTATCGAGTTTGCGGTTATTTTTACATATGTATATATATGTATATCCGACATCTGTGTACGTTGAGAACTAAACAATAAATTTAAGAATTTATGTGAGACATAAAATCTATTTTATTATTTTTTTTGACATTGAATTAATGAATCGGAGGTGTTCCAAAACCGGTTTCCCCTAATTAAGATATGAATATGAGTTCGCCTGCTTCGATAGCTTATTTTCATTCATTAATTTGGAGAAAGCGTGCTAAGATGCATAGTGTAAGCCCGACGATAATTGCCCTTAATATGTATGTATGTATGCGTGAAAAAGAAATTGGTTTCTCTATTCAAAGACGATTTCATGCAGTCAATAACGACGACAGTTGTGCGGAAGAGTCTTCCACAAAAAAGTAAAGAAACACTCGATTAATTGAATTTGTCTTAGTCCAGATTATATCGGTTTCAATTGGATCAGTGCTTGGTATCTGAGGTAATATATTAGATTAGATACAAGAAACTGAACATAGTATCGTTCACATGGAATGGAAGATTAATCTCTTTGATGATAATGACTTTTCTCAAGTGATTTAGTGGTAGGCATGAATGAGACTTGCGAGTGTCCCTAACATTTTGCATCGAAAAAATTACAGCCTGACCTGAGTCAGTTCGCTTGGTAGAAAACGAAATTCCGTCGCATGCAAAAGCCATTTTTTTATTGTCTTCAAATTTAATTTAAATGCGGCGGAATATGAAGATTCGGAAGAAAAGGGTTTTTGCCTTTGAGAGAATGTGAGACACCGGAACTTGCGATGACTAATTAAAGAAGTCGCTAACTTATTATAAACTAGTACAGTGTTTATGGTGTTCACAATTTTTGCCTCCTTTGGCTTGCTGTCTTCGCCAGGTAAAAAGGAGAACGCAACTGTGGCCACCTTAAAGGAGTATTCTGAAGACCTTTTAAAAAATCACTTGACAACTTCATGAAATGTACACAAACTTCATCCTCTTCATTCAGTTTCATTGTTAGGTCGTCAAAGTTCTGCATGAAGTTGTATTTGTCTAAAAGTTGTTGGCAAAAGTTGAGAGGATTTCTTTACCAACAACTACTGCAACTACTGCAACTATACCCAACTCCAAAGGACATAGTTTGGGAAAACGTTTGCAGTATTTAAGAGGACTCTTCGAATCAAATTCTGAATCGATTTCAGCTTGAGAAGAGCAGTAGAAGCTCTAGCACACATTGAAAAACAGACCAAATCGGGCAAAGGGCGTGCCCACAATACAAAATAAACTGAGAGCACTGATGTTTTTAAAAGACAAAAAATACTCGCCTTTTTTGCCCGTTACTTGCAATCTTTACATTTTATGGAGCTGCAGAATGATGGAAAAAGAGAATCCCGTAGAGTGTCGGCATTTTTTCTTTTTCGAGTTTTCTTTTTTACACATAAAGGCGGTGGGTGGGTACAGAAGAAGGATTCGCCCAATGCGAATATACAAAGATACAAACACATATCCCACACACATTTGAGTTGCAGTCGTTCTCATTACTGACTGTATTGAACAGGGAGCAAGCTGCGGCTGCGCTATGTAGATTTGCATCATTATTTGATCGCGAAGATATGATGTGAAGCGCTCCGTACGAAAAAAGTCAATTTTGAAATATAAGTTCATCTTGGTACACCTTATTTACTTGCATATACTCACAGTTATGCAGATTCAATGTGGTTTACTAGTTAATATATATATATATATATATATATATATCTGTGATAGCTAATTACAATTTTAGATGTTTGTAAATTTGAAAAGTTGTCTTGGATACAAAGCCAAGTTTCGCGACTTATCTACGAATAGAGAACACCTTTAGTTCAAATTGTTCAAAAATATGTAGATGAGGTAAACAAATAATACACTAACGCGAAGCATAGCTAGCGAGATATCAGACATAAATTTATTGTCGCATATATTACTAAAGACCAATATTCGCGGCCAGCAGTGAAGAGCTCTATACTTCTTCTAAATAAAATATAAATAAAAATATATATATATTTACTTATACGTGCGTGTGTGTGTGTGTGTGTGCGTGTGTGTGTGTGTGTGTGTGTGTTCATATGATATTTACTTAACTATTATACAATTGTCAGTAAGTATTTTATGACATAATTTTTATTATACCGCACTCGCACTCACTCACTCACTCACTCCGTCTCCACCATAATAGAGCTTTGCTGTGCTTATCTTATTGGCTGTTTTTTTTTTTTTTTTTTCTTTTCGCGAAATTTGCACGTTCAAGTAACATATTCGTCCACATAACATCAGACTGGCTATTAAAATGTATCGCGCGAATGTTAGAACAAACTTCCATCGGATAACTAAACCTTAAGTAAATCTTGTCCGCAAAGGTGCTTGAGTTTGTTAACAGCGCAACGGCACTCACGCTCTAGTCATTTGAAAATCTTCTTAATTATAATTAAATATAATTTTATTGATAGCTAGAGCAAAGTGTGCCTTTCAATACAAACATACGCACATCTGGCTGATATTCAAGGTGTTTGACAACCGGTCAACCAATAGTTGGAATTAATTGTGTATTCGAAGAGATCTTCGAAGAGATCTGTTCATTAGTTATCTAGATCTAGTCATTAGTAAATGCAAAGAATGCTTAAGTGCGTGAACAACAGATATACGGGATCTCTGCAACAACTTCTTTTAATTTTCATTATCATCAACTTTACAACCAAACAAGGTGAGACATCTAAAATGGAAAAGGTTTTCCCAAGCTTTTCCCACTAGAAAACAAAAAAAAAAAAAAACAACAAAATCAAGATAACATTAATTAATATAAACACTATTTGGTAACAATAACTAATGTTTTTATATTGAAATTGACCGGTGTTTTGTGCGATCATGTGATATAACGTTCGCTTGGCTCGTATGCTTACATGTATGTGTTTTAATGTGTGCACTAAATTTATACAGAAATATGGAAATCTGTATGGGAATCCATGAAAGTGCTCTTATGAACGTACATACGTACATACCAATAAAATAATAATATGAATAAGTGTGAGACGATTTTTTTCTTTTTCGGGGAATATTCTGTGCAAGTGAAGTCAATTAGTGAACCCATTTATTAAAAATGACGTGCCGTAAGCACACTGTTAAAAAACTTCCTATCTCTAGGATATGAAAAGTCCGCTTTATTAAAAACGTCTAGAAGATCGGTTAATACTGTGATACCCTGCAGCAACAGTGTAACAGTGTTTGAGTTTTGTTTGTGAACGAAGTTGAATGCTTTCGAACGAGAGCACATGTTGACCCAAATTTCCCCGATTTGGGAATTTTGAAGAAATGAAAAGACGGAATGAAGAGACAAACTTTGGTTTCGCCGTCAAGGATACTACAAAGATCAAGACAACAAACATCAAATAGTGTTTTTTTAATTTTTGGAAGACTGACATTTTTTAGTGTTTTAGCTATGATTCGTCGTATAGTGACGGAATGACGACTATGTGTGGGGCAAACTTTTATATTAGTAGTAGTAGTACGAATACTGTAAGCGTCCTTTCCAAACGACAAACAGCATAATTCCGGCAGTTTTCATTCAAGGAATTTGTGTTCTAATGTTCGCCTAATACGGCGACGGTCTGAAAGAAGTGGAGAAAAAGAAAGAGATGGGAGGGTGGTGGCCACAGTCTAATGGGTGTATGCCCAACCGGTAACACGCACTGTAGTAAACGACGACTAAAGTAAACTTTAGCGCTCTCGAGATTTGAACCCGCGAACGCCGACTCGCTAGCCACCATTCTTGCCTACAACTAAGCTGTCCACATTTGGAGATTTTTAGGCTGGTACTGGGATGCAAATCTCCATGGGTGACGTAATGGAAACCTGATTTGTTTGGCTATAGCCTGCTTCGCAGTTGATCGTCGCTAAGAGCTATTGACACACATTAGTTATTATTTCATGTTGTTGTTATTTTTTGGTGTTTACTACAACTAACTAAATTAAAGGGACTATAGAGTACCTTTTTTTGTGTGGAAACTTTGTGCGGCCTATATATGTGTAAAGTAATTTTTTGCTTTTTTGAATAATCGTAGCGATAAGTGGGTATCGTTTCGGATATTCGGAGTCAAATCAAAAACGTTGGGCACGCCACCATGGCTATTGTGCGGGCAAAACGCAATCACCCATAGCTGTGAATCCTGCAAAGGTACGTTTATGATGACGCCGTCCTATGGTGGTCCTTGTACTAAACATTAAACTTTCATAAATCTTAGGCAATATCGTTGCATATGCCGGCCGCTGATATGATTGGTTATCATAACCTGCTTCCGTATCCTCTAAAACTTATTAATAATGGCCATACAGGTATTGGGTAAAAAGTTACTCTCTCTTCATTTTCTTTATTGTGTGTGATTTTTTTCGTTATAAATTTCTGTCATATTTCTCAGTCAGTCCCAGTCAGCACTTTTAATCTGGCAATTAATCTAATTTTCTTTTTTCTTACCTTTTGTGTGTTTTGTTTCACTTTTGAAGAGTCCGTCAGTCCATTGGGAAATATTGATTTTTTTCTGCATTTTTTCTTTCTTTTGGAATTTTCTTTTCCTTTGTCTTTCCTTCAATACAGTGTCAATAGCCATACCGAAATTGAGTGAAGAGCAATTAGGGAAAGGTGAGTTTATGCCGTATACAAGCGGGGCAAAGCTGCCGGGTGCATTTGAAGTGGAGAGCATTCACTTTCATTGGGGTGACAAAAACAATCGAGGCGCCGAGCATGTTGTTAACGATATTCGCTACACCATGGAAATGCATATCGTCCATCGCAATCGTAAATATTCCAACTTGACGGAGGCACTCGGCTATGCAGATGGTGTTGCGGTGATGGGTTTCTTTTACAACGTACGTATTAAATGATTTTTTGTGTTCTTGTCCGTGGAGTGAGTAAGCAATTCTCGAGTCGACGTCACCGTAAACTGTTTTTATTTGACATTTCTTTCCTTTTTTTTTTTAAACCTTTTGCACTTCGATTGAATTGATTCTTGACAATAAGTTTTATTTCACCTCCACAGTCGCACGTAGTTGCATCAACAATTATTCGATTGGTAATTTCTTGTCCCTACGAGCATAACTTATATATATGTGACGTCTTTAGCCTTATGATTGAAGCCCTACTACATGAAGTTTCAAATTGGGATTAGACCGGATTGCGTTCACTGCAAACGTATGTCTAAAAACTTTTACATTTCAGTTGGTAAGGGATTCAAATTATCCTTAAACTGGATTTAGCCTTCATCTGGTTAGTCTTGATGAGAAAGTGATGTAGTAGCTGCTTAACATTCCACTTAAAACCTAAAGAAGTTTTTAATTTTTTTTTATTTTTTTTTTTTTTTTTTTTGTTTGCGAGGGAAATGG
>KK502593.1:325317-366847 GCA_000688735.1 Glossina austeni
GCTATGAGTATAAAAGGTTTAAAAAGAAAAATCAGCTGATTTTATGAAAGCAGTCAGTCGCTTTAAATGCCTAAAGTTTGCAGCACGAAAAATTTCGTATAAGTTGTTGTACAGACTGAATATAGTGAACGATTGTCTGGGGATGTCAAACTTCCTGCATTCAAAGATGAGATGTTCGGCAGACTCGGTGATGTTTTTTATTTAAATATTTACTCGTTTTCTTTATTATATAACAATTATTATAACAATTAAAAAGCAGTTATAAAAAACTTGATAAGGATTTCACAGAACTAATCAAGCACAGACGGACGGACGGACGTGGCCACGTGGGACAAAGAAAGAGAAAAATTTAGTTCGCTTTTAATGACAGCTAGAACAGAAAAAAAGAGGAAGATTTTGAAGCAACAAAACAAGCGAATATGATTTAATAGAAAGATTGCATATAAAAAACGTATTGACCTTACAGTAAATAATTATTACACCTTTTGTGCACAATAAACAAAACAAATACAAGCTAATAGTCACCGACTATTCATGCGCCACACTACTCACCGAAAATAGCTCTTTAGCTGTATTCGTCATATAACTGTAAAACCTCTACTGTCATATAAAGGCTCCCGTGTTTGTAAAGAGAGGAAGTACACAAAATAGGCGTATCAGGTCCAAAATCAGCATGGGAAACGATTACATCACAAGCCTATTTGCAAGAATAGTTATATAAGAGATGGTTACAAAAGCATTTGCGGCATGTTACGCTTCATTGCTTTAGAAAAGGTAGCATTGCAAAGGACACTGCAGACGGGATTTGCACCGTTTACGGGGGCGGTACTACGACTATGAGAACGGTCCGCAATTGATTGAAGGAAGTTAGAGCTGGCAAAGTTGATGCGAAAGATGAAGACCGCAGCGGTCGCCTAGCAACGGCGGATGGGGACCTCATCAAGAGTATGTCCGCTGAAAATCCGTGATGTAGTGTGCGCGAGATAGTGGATGCCACTAACATTCCCAGAATAACGGGGCGGATAGCAGTAGTATTTCATCAAGATGGGGTATTGGGTGGTCGATTGATTACGCATAAGAAAAGGGAAAAAAATTGTGGGACACCCTAACAGCATTTAACTCTAAAAGCTATTTCAGCGAAAATTTTGTATTGAAAGGAAAGATTTTTGATCGAACAAACCCAGAACGTCACTGAGTTTTCGCTTTTCTACCTTTATTGTCCCATATTCAAAAAAGTATTAAAGTTACTGTGTTTCTGATCTGATAAGTTTTCGCTCATATCGGCACTTTGCACAAATACAGATACAGGCATACGGAAAGATACGGTGGTCCGCATAACTCAAAACGCTAGGTGTACCATTAGAAATTCAGTTCGCTCTTCAACCCGCAATTTTTCTGTACCGTTCTATTACTTGTAGTTGGATGAAGACGAAGGACTTGGTTTGACAGCAATATCGCGTCATTTGCATTTAGTACCAGAAGCGCATAATGAGGCTATTTTGAATGTTACTTTTTCATTATCATCACTCATCAGCGGCGTGGATGTTGATAAGTTTTATACATACAAAGGTAAGTTGGGAGAATTTATTACAATCCATGGGTAACTTGGGCAAATCTCTCATTTAATTAGCTGTAGGCAGTAAGCAAGTTTATCATACATACATAAAATCAATAAAATGATTGAGTGATGGGATGAACAAAGAAAACCAGGTGTAGTGTTACAGTTTAATTAGTCACATCACATACTATGAATATCAGGCATAAATAGAAATAGTAATTAAGATTAATTATTAAAGCAACTTTTTATATGTTTGCATAAAATCTACTGATTTCATGCGTTATGTACTTTAAGTACGAAAAGAGTAAGCAAATGAATTGAATTTTTCAAATGATGTAAAGAGCTATAGTTGGATTTGCTCACATCATTCCGATTATAGAATCGCCATTTCCGGAGAATGTCCTTTACTCGAGAAGATGGTTCGCTTCATGTTCAGTCAATTTGTCGGAAAAACATCTTGGCTTCCTTTATAAACGGATCTGTATCAGTGATAACGAGCGCTTAATTCGTGGAATTATAAATCTAGGTTTACTCCCTCGGCCTCTTCAAGCACATCTAGCAATTTTCGTTTTGTCAATGCATCGTTTGCGAGAGCATTGTGAGTCATACTTTCTTAGCTTACCTTTGGTTCCTAAGTTAGATCGATCGAAATACATCCAGTTTTTGAAATTTGGGCTTGAAGTGAGATTATCTTTTGCCATTTTTGAATTTTTCACCCATCAACACACGGACAGAAGGACCAGTTCTTACTAACTAAGTCTAATTCCACCGCATTGTGAGTCATACTTTCTAAGCTTACTTTTGGTTCCCAAGTTAGGTCGATCATCATCCAATACATCGAGTTTTTGAAATTTGGGATTGAAGTGAGATTATCTTTCGCCATTTTTGAATTTTTCACCCATCGACGCACGGACAGAAGGACCAGTTCTTACTAACTAAGTCTAATGCCATCGCAATATACAATAATTATGTTTTCTTACAAAGGTTCGTTAACAACACCGCCATGTTCAGAGGCTGTGACTTGGATTTTATATCCCGATCCCATATCTATCTCAGCGAAACAGGTTTAAAAAAAATTTTTTTGCTTAACTTTTTTTTCTTTTTAATATTTATTTGCTATAGATATCGCGATTTCGTCAATTGTACGACGTTGAAGAAGGTGCTCTGGTCGACAATTTCCGGCAATTGCAACCTTTAGGTAATCGCCGTATTTTTATGCGTGCTGGTCACACACATCATACAAACATACAAGCCTTGATCGCCGAAGTGGATTATAGGAAATGGGACTGGTTTCATTAGGATAAGTTAAGTGATTAGGGATAAGTAAAGCATTTTCAACGTCGCATATCTCCTAGTGTAGTGTAGGTGATAATCGCATAAAGCGTTGGATGGGCCAATAAATCCGAAACTAAATTAGTTACAATTCAGTAGAAATTTTTACGATTCTTTTGGAATTTTTTAAAATTATTGCAACGTAAAATTTATAAAACGTTTATTAATCTTCAGGCTCGGGTTAAAGTAATTTCCAATACACCCAACAGGACTTTGAGTTTCGTGTCAAGGTCGAGGAAACCTTATGTAAAGTAATTGTTACTATAAAGTATTTGAAGATATATTTTCGTGCAATTGCTTAGGTGTGGGAATATCTTCTAAAAAATATTTAGCTGGTATTAGTAAACATATCTTATGAAGTAAATCAAATATTATTTGGTCCACAACATTGGTTGTGGACGGACGCAGGACTTCAAAGAATTCTCGCCAATTTTCGTTGATCGAAGTAAGGATGCTTCGTTCCAACTCTTTGTTGCGACCGCCGAATAAATTATCAAAGTCTCCCTTCAATCTTCCAATGTTTATATCGTTTTGCACTTTAGTGACATTATAGAAAGTGTAACCGTCTCTAGCGAATAGATCAGTTTTGATAAGCGTTGTTATGTAGACATCCTCTGAAAAGAGATTTCAATTCGTTTCACTTCAGCAAATTTATAGGCGACGACAGAACTTGCCCAAATCTATGGCCATTTCACCTTCGGCCTTCAGAGACAGCAGCAAAATGCGTCCATCTAACTTATAGTGGCCTGTTAATCTTAGTTCAGGCATACGCAACTTCAGCAGAAAACTGAAATCATTACGTTGAACCCTGTTTGGGAAATTTGAAGAAATTCAGTAATAGATGAGACGAAATTGTTGCAACAAACAAATCGACCTGCTTTCCAAGACCTGCACTTTCGATATATCTTCAACTATCACAGTTGACAAGCCAATCCGGATGTTGACCGCTTCCGCGCCATCCTGTTTGAAGGCAATATCCTTTAACACAAGAGGATCTAGCGAGCCAATTACGTCCCTAAACTCAGGCACACCTGTACTGAATATTTATCAAAGACATGTGAAATTTGAAGAAATTTCATTTTTCTTACCTTTAATGATTTCCTTGATCATTTTTTGTATCGCTTCGGTAGAACATTTCGTTAGGTCCGGTTGGCTAAGTTTGCAAGTTTTCATAAACGAAGCTGCAAAAGGTTGTTTTTATAGGAAACAAAAAAAAAAAACCAAAAACCAAAAACCAAAAACCGAAGGCTGAAGTAATTTACTTACGCTTCTCTTTAAAATAATCAAAGCTACTCGAACGTTTCGCAACACACATGACAACGAACAATAGTAGAATTATTTTAGAATAAAGAGCATTTGAAGATACCAACTGATAAATTTGTTGTTGCATTTTTAAACCTTTTTTTTTTCTTATATTTTAAAATGTGTTATTATCTGATTATATGATAAATGTCAAGTTTAATTGTTACTGACTGAATTGTTCTGACATCTATGATGTTATCGTTTTCATCTCGTATAAAAAACTGTATGTAAGTAGGTTTTGCGCACTTTGTTTTATAAGATTTGTAACGGAAGTTAATTGATACAATTTCCATTAAATTTCCAGTTCAACTTTTTTTCCCTCTTTTCGACAAAGTCGTTGAGTTGTTTATTAGGTCAAAAGTCTGACAAAGTATTAGAGCGAATATTGAAAACCCCTCGCCTGAACTTCAATTGTTTAAAAATCTCACAACTTTTTGTTAAATATGGAAAATTTGGATCATGGATTAGGAAGGTATCCCTGCTGGCACAGCCACATGGCTTCAGCGAACTCGGGAACGTCTCGTCTTTATTTCTATTCTGTTCTTCACTCACTTCTATCTGTAAGACTTAACGAAATGAAAATTTAACATTTTAAGCTAATAAAATTTAATTAAATAAAGTAAACAAAAAAAATGAATTTTAGTTAAATGTATCTGTTTACTGACTTTGAATTTATAAATCGGTGTAAGTAAGTCGTAAATTTCAGATTGTATACCTGCGGATGGGGCGACTTTTCGCGGAGACATCAATTAACTCCACTTTTCGGTCCTAATGGCAATCGTTACGCTAGGAGGCCGGTAAATAGTGGGAAATCAAAAGCTTTCCTCTCTGTTCCGCCTAGGAAAGCCTCTACTGCATGTGTCTCTGTCCCATGTCTCGCGATAAAAAGCTTGGGGTTTTACGCAAGACGCAAGATTGGCTTCAAAATCTGCTGAGGACTTTCTTGGAATTGCATTACAGTCGACCGCAGGAAGGAAGGGCATAAGCAAATGTACTCCGCGATGGTCAAAAGCTTTCCTCTGTGTTCCGCCTAGAAAAGCCTCTACTGCATGTGTCTCTGTCCTACGCCTCGCGATAAGAAGCTTAGGGTTTTACGCAAGATGCAAGATTGGCTTCAAAATCTGTTCAGGACTTTCTTGGAATTGCATTACAGTCGACCCTTGGAAGGGCATAAGCAAATGTACTTCGCGATGGTCAAAAGCTTTCCTCTGTGTTCCGCCTAAGAAAGTCTCTACTGCATGTGTCTCTGCCCTATGTCTCCGCAAATGTCCGCTATGTCTGGCAAATGTACTCCGCGATGGTTGAAGACGTCCTCGTCTAATACTTTATGGATCTAATCATCGCGGTTATATATCCTGAACGCTGAAGGCTTTGGGCGCCTTGAATCAAGTCTCCGCGCTCAACAAACATATAAAACGTCTGAAGGAGGAGAGGAACGACAACAGTGTGCATGGGGTTAAAGGAAAGTAAAAAATGCTTCCAGGTTTATGCTTGTGTCGGGATAAATCTTCCAGTTTCGCTGGTCGTGTGTGTAAACTTCACAAAAAACCGAAACTGACAACAAACTTGTATTCCTCAAAAGTGACGTAAATTGCGTATTTATCTAAAATCACTTTGTAATAAAAAAGTAATCAATAATGTTTACTGTGAAAAATAACAGTTAAAAAGTTTGCCGAGACCTGCTTGACTTTACTGACGCAATGCCTATCGGTGTGTCAATGTGTTAAACGGAAATTTATTATTTATGGCACTTGTGGAGAAAGGGTAATCCTCCTAATCTCCTTTCGATTTGCTCTTGTCGTCCTAAATGATTCCGTAAAAAATGATACCCAAGATTTTTTTTTGTGCCTTGAAAATCCTTGAAGTCCTTATGTCCTTACAGAATTAATGAAAGCTGCTTATAATTTTAACCCCACTTTTCTCCAAGTTTTCTTTAACGCATTGTCCGCATTTCTAGGCTGTCAAGTCGCAAACGTTTCATTTCAAATTTCGCTTTTAGATCCTATTGTCCGCAGTAACATTTTCTTGTTTATATCCGATTTACGAGAAAAACGACGATTTGCACAGATACGATGGTGCTATGATGTGGATGGCGTGGTTGCAGCGCGCTATAAGTTGACTTTTAAAGGATGATGAGAAATTATTTTTGAATATAGAAATTTCCTCCGCTGAGAGATTTTAGTCTGCAGTGGTAAACTAGAGTTAGTGCATGAGCTTTTAGCACATTTTCATGCATCGAATGTTGCCGATAGCTAGGAGTAAATGTCCCGATAGAAATTTTCATTGTCCCTTAAAGAAATGTGTTCAAGAATCTGTTGCATTTCAGACGCTTTACGTTCCGTTTTTTTACATCATTACATAAGTAATCTTACTGTGGAAGAAACGCGGCAAATGTCGTTATTAAAATTCTGATGCGTCAAAGGAGTCCAAATGACAGTAAGGTGTACTTTTTTGAACATCTAAAGCTTGGAGACAACAAAGTAAAAGACTTTGCATAGGGGGACTTGTGGTTGATGGGTCAAGTAGTAGCGCAGTGATGTTGAAGTCTCTGGAGGTGTATGAATATTTTCGAAACGGAAACCAAAAAAGTCGGAGATCGGGGGGTTAGCCGAGGATAACTGCTTTTCAATTGTTAATATTTAAAAACATCCGTTCAGAAAATTTGTGACCGATACCAACTGTTAGGATTATTACGTATTACGTATAGGAAGGAAACGATTTTCAGCTTCCTTGACATCCGTTCACTGTAATACTAATGATATGAAATAAATCGATAAAATGCATAAATAAAGGGTAAAAAGAAGAAGAAAAAATTAAGGGAAACTTGCACTTGTAATGTCTTCTACATAGGCTTGTAGCACATAAGCTTCCGATTTACTATAAATGTTTTTAGGTCATTATATGCTATTAAAATAATTAACAACCAGTTAAACTGTTTCTCTAAAACGACTGTCAGCCCATACTTACATCGTATTACAGCGTCTTTCAACACGTGCTGTCACTTTGAATTTTTTGCACGTACGACTTTTATCGCATGATGACGTTAGATAAGCAAACAGTGGGAGATTTCTTTGCCGGACTTTGACGGCTTGATACATGCTTGGATACATCGCTTTGGAATAATGTACACGCACTAATAATTGCTTTTAGAAAAATTCTCTGAAGTGATGAAACTTATGCTCGTCTGTCTGGATATGTAAAGAAGTAAAACTGCTGCGTGTCTCGGACTCTCAAAATTCGGGAGACATAGTTGAGTTAGCTCCCTGCCACAGCAACGAGTGACAGTTTGATGAGGTGATAATTGACTTTTTTTTTTACCCTAAATTTAATGCCATGCATATGGGCGACGTCTTTAAAAGTCTTTCTCAACTCGACCCTGTTTATATAACAAAATTCCTGAGTAAATCAATTCAGAATATCAGGCTTGCAGCGTTTTCTTAATTACCAGAGTGGGAGAGTATTTGCGATTAATCAAACAAAAGCAATGTCTGTCCGTTGAATAATTTTATTTTTAGAATTTGTTCGTTGCATAATTTGCAAAAAAATACTTATTTCAAACTTTGTTATTATAAAGTTGAGCTGGCGTAGGGATATCTTCTACGAAAAAATTGGCGGGCATTGTTAAGAATACGTTAGACAAAAGATCGAACAATATGCTCTCTACGGTTTCGGTGATTAAAGGGCGTAGGGCTTCAAAAAATTCTCGCCAATTTTTATTAAACGATTCGTTTGTACTTTTTTCAATTTCTTTATTATTGCCACCGAACAAATCATCGAATTGTGTGCGCAAATTTCCAATTTCGATCTCAGCGCGTAGTTCGGTAATGTTGTAAAAGGTGAAGCCGCCCTTTTCAATTAGTCTCGTTTTCGTCCGCATCACTACCGCTAAATCATCTGCAAGAGGGTCTCGGTTAGTTAACATTATTTAGATTGTGATCCGATCGACCCTATCGCGGAAACTTACCCATTTCTATAAACATGTGACCTTCACCTTGTAATGTTAGCACTAAAATACGACCATTTAATCGATAGTGTCCCTCCAATCTTAGCTTGGGAACAAGAATTGTGGTCAGCCAACCGAAATCTCTTTTGCTGACCCTATTCGAAAAAGTAAAACAAATCAAAGTATTGTGCTTTGGTTGTGGGGGTTGTTGCATAAATTCGCTTGACTATTACCGGCTTTCTTTAATTTGAAGTTTTGAAAGACCCGTGGCTGTCAGGTTTGAAAGATGTGCGTACAGATTTGCTGCTTCTGTATTCGCCTGATTAAAATCGATGTCGTCGACTATAAAAGGATCTAAGCGGCGAACAATCCCCTCAAGCTCAGGTATGCCTGTTAAAAAAAAGATAATTCGAAAGTTTATGTTATGAGAAGAACTTTTTGAAGACTTTCTCACGTCAACTCACCTTTGCCGAGTTGAGTAATTAACATCTGAATAGATTCCGTTGAACATTTTGTAAACTCTGGCTCGTATATTTTACATGATTTAACATAAGACGCTGCAAAATGATAAAAATACAATATATTAGGCCGGTTGAATGCACACACATATCTCTCTAAATTTGGTTATGCACGATACGCGCTTCTATTTTAGTAGCCAAAGATGTAGCCTTTTTTGGCGAGATTTCATGAGCCCATTAAGCATTTAAAACGACATATATTTTGCTTGACAAAAAAAAAACAAGCAAGAAAATTATATTCGGCCTTCACCGAATCTTCTACACCCATCACCTGTTTCCTAAGAGAAGAATAAAAAAAGAAAGTGAACTTAATTTCCAAGCTCTGCAACATTGGATGTTGCATGGGGGCATAGGTCCACCGATTTAGGTCATTTTCACTTTCCTTTGCAAGTTCATAGGCGTCATCTTAATTGTGGCGACCGGAAGAATGTTGCATAGGTGGGCAGATGGACAGATGGACAGACGGGCATGCTTCGACATATTCCGAATTTGATGCTGATCAGGAATGCATATGTACTTTGTGGGCTCTTTAAAGTTTTCTTCTTCTGGGCGTTGCAAACGGTATGAACATAAGACGTTGAGTAAGCTTTAGATATCAATCATACGGTACACAGCTGTTCTTACACCAGATTTCGATAAAGTTGGCAAAAGTGGGCATCATCTTTCCCCTCTATCTAAGGCTTACGGCTGATTCGCAATTTTTGCATTTACTTATGACGCGGGGATGCATTTATGTGTGAGTCACTGTTCCCCTAATAACAATTTTAAATCTAAGACCCTTTTCGCTACAAAATATTCAAACATACATTTATTGTTTTCCCTTAAGCTTGTATTTCCTTTTTCAAGGCTTGCGCTAACTTTTCTCAGAAGGTGTTTTCACAAAAACATTTGAATTATTTTGAGGGAGTGTGTGGCCTGCGCAAACTAGTATCGCTAAAGGGCATGTGAGGAATCCTGCAGCAACTATGCATAAACCGGGATAAACCAGTCTATGGATTAATGGATTGAGATCAAAATTCCATTTCTACCGAAAGCTTTTCAACAATTGTGTTAAGTACACAACTTGTCCGCTTGTAGTTGTGAGTAATAGTTAATTAAAAAGGACTTTTTATATTCCCTTTCTTTTTCTTCGTGAACTATTTCGTTTCTTGTTGTTTAATCACACACACACGCAGGCACACAACTTAAACGCACTTGTTTGCACTTGTTTTTAATTTAGATAAAACTTACGTTTCTCGCTAAAGTAATCGAAAGCATTTGAATAATTTTCGCCGCCCAATACGATGACAAACAATGCCAAAATGCAATGACCCATTAACTTAGTTGACCTTGACACTTGCTGCATTTTTATGATTCTTCAATGTGGGCTATGAGTGTTACGAGTGCTTTTAAATGTAAATAAAGAGAGATGAAGAGATTGATAATCAGAACATCGACACGTTCACCTTTATTACGTTTCACTTCACTTAAATTAAATAAAATTAAATTAAAGATGAACTCGAAAAGTATATTTTATCCGGTGTTTACGCTTGCGTTTCTTATAGAAAACTGGGCAAGTTAATGACTGCGATCAGCTATTTTATAAAAACGCTTACTTAAGCAAACGTCAACTAGCAAAAGTGACAAGACGAACTTTTCATTCAAGCATATATTATGATCGCACAGTAGAATAGCAGCAAGCAATCATAAAGTAGTTCCTCTATACATTTATTAAAAGTCAATTCGTGCAATTAAAGTTTAAAGTTAATGACTCTGGCTGGGGAGACAAGGTGTTGAACTATTTCCTTGTTATTCATATAAAACGCAAAATGTACCCATAAGAGATCCTACGTAATTAATATAAATATTTATATGCATTTACATATGCGCAAAAAAAAAAAAAATATATTTATACCTCACCACTTGAAATTCTCGAAATCGAAAAGATTGACAAAGAAAAGCGGAAACCTTGTCCTTGATTCAATTCCACGAAGTTTGAAAATAAATAGTGAAGCAGATAGCAGATAGCAATCAAGGCGAAAAAGGATAATGAAGTTGACTCCGTGCATGGATTCACTGCCGCGTCTAAAGCTTGTTGTTGCCCAGGTTGGGCGGCAAGTTTGGCCAAGTGGGTATACGGATAGGTATTAAACAGCCGAACAAAGCATTTCTCTAAAAGTTCATTATTATGATTGCGTATAGATGCGGGCCTTGAAATGATTCACACCTACAAGGTTCAAGCGTTTCAAATTACACAACATTTGAAAATTTAATGTTTCTCTAGAACAAAGTTGTTGTACTCTACCGCAACTATGTAGCAGTGTATTGACACATATAGAAAAACTATTAAAAGAAATACGTTAATAATAGAAAAACGGATAAATTTTTTTATTCGTGAAATTTAAACAATTTTACACCGCATGCATCGGAGATTGCATCAGAGTTGGGTAAGTCAGATGTTGTTTCTGTAAAGCGTGAGGATGTTCAGAAAATTTTGCGCAGAAAGAGAATGAACCCGAAGGAGTTTTTCCCCCTCTTGTCACTGATAAGCGAGCATTTAAACCATCCTTCAGCGTCCTTTTGAAACTTGTATGGGTGTTAAGTGTGAACTCTTATGCTATTACATGTTACTTATCATTAGCGTATTCTTAGGAGATTTTTTGTTGTGTCAGTTTTTTTTTTTTTTTGCTTTAGTATTGTTAAGGATATGTGTACTTAAATGGTTAGACTCATGCCTTCTTATAAGGTTCCGCTATCCAATCCAATCCAATCCAATTCAATGGGGGAAGAAGTTAATAGGCAAGTGGCAAGCAAACTGAGTATAATCTCTGGGATTGGGTGAAATGCAGTGGGGCTTGGGTAAGTTTCCGCATAGTATTTACAAATATTTCAATATAGCTTTCGATCACCACTTCAAATCTATTTTGAAATGAAACGAAGCAAACTTCCCACCGCAGCAAGCAACTATTCGGAAAAGACTTTCTTTTATACCTACTCCCGCATGATCGAGTATAGTGGATGTGTTCGTCTATGTGTCTAACAGAAATAGATTACACAGATGTATACACACACAAGGTAGTGAGTCGATTTATCCTTATCGGCCTATCCTTTTCGAATATCTGTCAGTCCATTGTTGAAACACTTATGTTCACAAGACGAAGAGAAAGATCACCGAAGAGAAATCACCGGCCACCCAAGACATAGCATTTATTCATCTGTAAATCCGGAAAAAAGAAACTTCAGTGAAAATTGAACGTGATTGGGCCACAAATGTACCGACAATACGTAAGATACATTGGATTGGACTGAAAATTTTCCAAGGTCGATTTAAAAGGGGCTTCCGAGCAATCAAGTGACGAAGTATTTTCCAACTTCCATGCACGAGCTTGAGACGAATATCGGCGTTAAGTGAACACAATCGCTTACTTATTTAGAACACCTGTTGTTAAGACCTTAACAAACTAGTTTGTCTTAACCTTTTCTCTCTGCCTCTTAAGTGCTCGCGAAAGGGAAAGAGGTCAAACATTTTTACACACTACACTGCGTTTGTCTACAAATTAAAAATATCCGATTAATTTATTGTTGCACTTAAAAATAACTTTAAAATGGTCAGGAGACAACGGAGATATACTAATTTTCTTACTGCGTTTGTAACATCGTCGCATATCCTATTAGCCCTGTACTAGATGCTTGATCAGGCATCAGATTCAGATTCGATGTGTTCGTCTTCATTTTCCTATCCTCGTGTCTGCCTTTATCTGCCGCCATTCTTCGGTAAACTTCTGAAAGCCTCCAGAATTTGGAGAGAATGGAACATTTTTGCTTGATCTGTCCATAAGTGTCCTTGCAATAACTAAAACAGTTGAATAGCCTTAAACCAAAAATGGACAATTCCACTACACTTCATTAGAGAGCCGTCTAAGACAACAGCATGAAGATCACTTTGACTTAGTGCCGGGCACTGTGCTCTGCCGAGTGGTTCCTCTCGCCGGCTTTCTTCTTCAGTTCTCGTTCAAGTTCACTAAACAGATTTCTGCTTGTTTTACTATGCGCACGTACACACATGCACATAAGATTGAGCAGGTTTTTGTAGCAAACGATAACAGTTTGGTGGTGGAAATAATAACAAAACTTTTTATTATACTATCCTCTACAATGTGTATAACGTCTCATGTAATTATCACTCGTTTAATTTCATATTAATACGCGTATCATTGTAATGAATAGACGAATGAATAATTGATTCCGTATTGAATCGAATTGTCGCTTTTAGGGCAAATCGAAACTTCGTTAAACCGAAAACATTTAAGTCTCGCTTATCACTAAACCATGAAACTAATCGCTTTTACGTCATTTTATTGCTTGCGCGACTACTTCTTACGATCGACTGAATTCGTCAACAATCTATTAAATGGTACATAATATTATTTCACATATATTTTATTAATATTTCTAGGTTGAAAAAAACAAACAAACAAATGAGATAAAAACGTTGGGGGCATGGCCCATCATTGAATACCCTCCAGTACAAAACACACTGGTGCACCAAATTTCAATAAAATATCTCGAAGGACGGACGGACAGACATATAGATAGACGGACAAAGAAGCTTAGGTCGATGCAAAAAACAATTCTCAGGATCTATCCCAAGTCCTTCTGGATGAGCCATACAACCGCACAAACTTACTATGGCCTTGTACCACAAGGCGTGTAGGGTGTATCATGAAAAGAAAATTTTTTCTTACCGGCAGAGATATTTTCTGATATGGTCCGGTGGGTTTTTTACTTTTTAAGAACGCAAACCTACACTTCGCACAAGCAGATCGAATTGATTTATTTACTGGAAATAATTGCGAAAAAAAAGCTTACATTTGCTTACATTTAATTAATTGCTCAGCCATTTCATATTTATAAGTCTTTCGTCTATAATTCTCGATAATTCTTTCGACAAAGTTGCATAATTGTGTATAGCTTGGAGCTGGCTTTGGCACGTGGATGCAAATGTTTTTAAAAAAAATTGACCCAACACTTCATAATTATTTATTCAGCAAATTCCTTTTCATCGTTTCCAAAGTGATTTGTGGTCCGAAGTGTTCGAAGTCTAAGCTAAGGACCGACTTATTTTTTTTTATTTTTTGTTGCGATTTGTGTAATTCAACTTTACGGGGGAGAGGAAGCACTTATGCAATTAGTAGGTTCGCTTTAGACTTTTCAGATAACTGGTGCGATGCAATTTCAACTAAAATGTCCACTCAATAGAGTTCTTTTTTATTCGATAAATTGAGAAAAAAAATAAAGCCTTAGATGCTAGTGCGCTTTAAGACTTTAATCTTAGACTAGATATCTTTGGCTAAATAACAATAATAATAATAATAGACTTTTTTTCTATATTATGTAAGCATCATGAAGTACAATTAAATCATTTTGAAAATGTTTGGTTTTGAAACGTGTGGTAAGCTCGAATGAATTGATGTCAATATCAATGGCTTGAACCGGTTATCAAAGTATAATGAATTATAAGAATTTTTATGTTTTTCTTTGAAAACATGTAACGTTCGTATAAATCGGTGTCCGTGCCGAGACAGACAGAGAGACAGACAGCACAAATATTCTTAGTTTAGAACTTGGTCATAAGGTAAGAGTATGCGAATCGATGCCTAGAATATTGAAACATAACAACGAACAACGAAAACTGCAAAGAATTCTCAACATCGAAAGCAATAGTTGCGGCAATAATTGTGAAAATATTGATCAGAGTTCGTCAAGACTTTGGTCTTGATTAGCCAAACTTCATGGCAGCTTAAGAAATATATTTATCTTCTGCACTTCTGTTAATGGCTTAACAACAGCAACAGCAAGATTGACGTCGGGAAGATTTTGACTTTTTTTATTCACTGTTTGTGCGAACTCGTTGTTGTGCGATAGTTTCCTGTGCCATGCATCCATGGTCGAATGTGTGGTAACTTGCATTGACATTGATTTCATGGCATTCTCAAAGTAAATTCTGAATCAGGTTTTATTTGCGATTCCTCAGTAAACAAACCGAAGTGCAAAATGGTTTAATTAAAATTCTTATATGCGTTTTATGTGGTTCAAGGAGCTCGGTTTATGGAATTTAATTCCATGGTACCTCTGTGCGAGAAGTAAAGTTCCGACAACTTTTCTCTTTTAACTTCAAGTAGCAGTCCGGCAAGAAGAAGATGGCGGGAAAAAGGAAAGGAATGAGTCACAAAAACATGTAACAGGTTTCCTTATAAAATTTTATCGTTATAATAATGTGTTTTAGCACGTCTGTCCGTACGTCATTTTGACAAATTATTTCATTACAACCTAATTTCATAGAGCAGATACTCAGTGTTTGACGAGGGAACGAATATATCGCTAAAGAGGTCGCTGGTCATTATTACAGGATGGCCTTAGAGCGGCGGCATGAACGGCTGCTAAAAAGCCTTTAAGTGAAGTCAGTTAGTTATCGTGAATCATTTTGTCTTCTTTGTCTTGCTTGTTAACAATAAAATTAAGCTTTAAGCTTAATAAAGCTAAAGCGATACGCTATTAACGTATGGCTTGAAAGTTTTAAATGTTCGTAAGAACGTTGAGATAAAACAGTGGATGCTGAAAGTATGTAAACGAAATCCAAATTAATGCGAATTAAAAGTAAAAAGATGGATGATGATAAACTAACTTATTTATCTAAGCAAGTTTAATAACAAAATAGAATAACAACAAAAGCTGCCGAAATGTTGTTGTTAATAACAACAATGCTTTCACTAAGAGAGCTTTGAAGAAATCAAATACAAGTGGAAAATAAAAATTATTCAGAAATTATTTATTATGTTTTTCCTTTTGTACAATCAATCAGCCAGTGGGTCAGAAAGAAGTGAGGATAGAGAAAGAGATAGGTAGTAAGGCGCGTGTGCCCAAGTGGACTGACACACACAGCTACGACCAACTTTGATTAAATCACATTGAGAGATGTACGTTACTATTCTTTGCAAAAGTATTTATCATGAAATGCCGCACCCTTTGCCGAAAACCGTAAGAGCTCTAAAAAGATGACTATGCGGCATAAATATATCTTAAGTCGTGTAAATAGGATGGATTTTGCAAAATACTCTTTTCCGATCCTAATAGTTATTCGATGAGGGTGCAAGGTTGTGAGACTCGATTTCCTTACGTAAATATTCATAAAATTTCTGTTTTTCAAATAGTACGCAGAAATAACAGAAGCATTTTTTGATTCTATCGATTTCACGAACAAACATTCCAAATACATCGAAGAAAACGCTGTTGACCTAACGCCAACAGTAGACCAAGTTAAGTCGATATAAAGTCTAAAGAAACTTCAAAAACTTCATTCCATTGCAAACAGATTTTTGGCTCACTTTTCTTTCTTTTTTTTTTTATGTACTCATCCCAGATAAATAAAGATGGGCGTAGCAGTTTTATCAGCAGTTGTGTAAAAGACAGAAAGACTTGTCAACGATTTTTATACACATATATACTATATATGTATATATTTTATACCAAAGTAAGATCTTGAACTGGTTGAGCCACACAAGTACGTCTTAAGTCTTCAAAGTGGAGGCATTCTTCAGCAAAGCGGTCCTGCAATTACCTCTCTGAAGAAAGCCATGCTTTTAGTAGGCTTCGTAAAGAGTCGTCGATCAGATATGTACCGGGTTTGCTAACCAGTTCAATGGCACAATGGCAAGATCTTGAGTTGGTTGAGCCACACAAGTACGCCTTAAGTCTTCAAAGTGAAGGCATTCTTCAGCAAAGCGGTCCTGCAATTACCTCTCTGAAGAAAGCCATGCCTTTAAGAAGTCTTCGTAAGCAGTCGTCGACCAGATATGTACCGGGTTTGCTAACCAGTTCAATGGCACTAACTAGTAAGGAAATGAAATGGAGCACAAAAGAATTTTTTAATAAAAATTGGCGAGAGAGAGAGAGGGATTTTTAGACCTAGACTTAGAACTGGTTATCTAGCAAACCATTGATACGTAACCCCTGGGTATTTAATTTTAATTTGAAATCAAGAAATTTCTCTTTATTAAAGACATACTAGCACAGCCGCAAATAAATGTGCGGTAAAAAGTTATTATTATTATTATTGAAAAGAAAACATTTATGTCAAGCGAAATTAAAACCGGAATTTTTAAATGTTGAAAAAACGTATCGTTTCTCCTAAAGCATCCACTTCCTGACTTTTTATTTTTCCATAAAGAATACAAGCAACGTGGAATAATATTAAGCGGCGCTCTTTGAATTGAATAAAACAATTATCTGAATAGGCGGAAGAGGGAATGTAGCCGAAGCATTCCTTTGATGTGTGTAACCAAAGACGAGTAACGTTGAGACAGATTTATATCAAATTCGTTTTTATTTCAGAAAAAGAACAACAGGTCTAGAGACACGCTTAAGACTTTAGCCTAGACAAAGTAGATAAGACACGTGACTACCAAGTCGGTGACTATCGCTGTTGTAGCTGGTCGTAGCATTCACTTGGTAGACGCATAACACTTACCGAAAGGACGTCCGTCCACAAGGCTGCGACCACTGAGTGTCTGCTTCTTTTTTTCCACCATTTCTTTTTCACCGCCACGATGTTATAGCTGCAGGGGGTATCCCATGAGTGATTGAAAATATTAAAAAAAAAGGCGAAAGGTGGAGTCTCACGTCTACGCATTTCTAAGCTGGAAGGTCTGCTATAAATATTTTTGGACAGAGCTGTTTTAGTTTCCAAGGACTCAGTTGAGTTTTTCAACATCAACTACCGTATTTTTTGGACTATAAGACGCACTCCAAAGTTGTGAAATGATTTTTAGGAAAATATATTTTAAAGTTACTTTCGGATCAAAATTTTCATTCATTGTTGACATAACTTGTACTAGCAATATTCAGTTCATCTTATCACTCGTCTCGTTCGTATTACTTTCATGTGAACTAGGGTTGTCACTCCTTCCAAACCTCAAATTTAGAACCCGTTAAAACCCGCCGCCTAATCTTATACTCGTATACTTGTCAGACGCGGGGTGTAGGGCTCTAGTAGGGTTGTAATGGGGTGTAGGGCTCTAGTACGGTTGTAACGGGGTGTAGTGGGGTTGTAATGAAGTCACTTGACAAAGTGACAAAAATATTTTGTAAAATAACACATAAACATAACAATAACATCTTATGAGGAAATCCGACAAGGGCGAAAAGACTGATCACGACCTAGAAACTGTTAAAAGTTTTTCCGTCAACAGAAATAATTTGCTTTCCTTCGGCGCTAATGCCATCGTACAATAAACAAGTAAAGGGAAGTGTAAGTAATTGTCGAAGAAAATCCCACTCTTACATCTAGTTTTTGTGGGATCTGCTCTGAAAATTGTGAAATTTGAACAACGACGTTATGTGAATTTTTAATTTTACTTAAATCTCTATTGTCACAGTGATTGTCACATAAAATTATGACTACAGCTACAATTATTACACACGACTACAAGTTTTCAATAAAATAATTAGCGGGAATAAATTTGAATACCGCTTTCACGCGATTAGCTAAGAGGGCTTCGCACGTCTGTCTAATAGCTGGCTTCAACGCCTCGTAGAGATCACGCCAATTCTCATTGAATGTCATATTTGCAGCATCTTCTAGATCCTTTTGACCATTGAATAGATTCTCGAGCTTAATATTAAAGCCACCAATTTCTGTGATATCCAAATGGAAATCCACGATATCGGAAAATGTGTGCCCATGTTCCTTTCGCAATTTATATTTGATCCTAATGGCCATGCCAATCTTGTCTGAAAATTCAAGGCCAAATGAAAGTTTCACTGAGTGCATAAGCATTTGCGGAAGAGTGAAATAAAAAGGCGCGTCAGCTTACCTACTACGAAGCTAAGTTTGCCGTGACCATTTAGGGGTAAACTTAGTATTCTTCCGTCGACTTTGTAATCGCTTTGGACTTTCAATTGAGGAGCAAAGAAAAGCAAACTTAACGTTGCTTCCTTTTCTCTCCAACTAAACGGGTTAATAGGGAATAATTTTCCATTAAAATGCACTCAGTAGACGTAATTGAAAATTTCTTACTCTGCTTTCCTGGTCTGCGCTTTGCTTCCTCCGCTAATTAATATATTCGTAAGTTCGGCATTTAACGATACAGGACCCTTGGCATCCTGAGCTATAGTTACACGTTTCACTGGCAAGGGATCTATCGATTTAACCTCTTTTGACCCAGGAATTCCTTCAAAAGAAGAAAGAAGAAAGGAAATTAAAAAATTTTGTTTTCCGTCACAAATACACATATTTTTGGAGAAGGCATTTGGGTGGAAGAATGCATGCTAGCTCGATCGATTAGGTCATTAGGACACCAAAATACCTGAAATAACCGACCCGTTTGCCAAACGGAAACTTTCGAATTCAATGACTTGAGTAGAAGATTGGAAAAATCGTAAGCGGTTTTAATTGCTTTCGCTATTACTGCTGATGCATCTTTAAAATATTTGTCCAATTCTCACTTGCGACTTGTGAATGTTCATCAAAAGCGCATCCACATTTAATGCGGTGGAGCAAGGAGCGCAGGGGGAAATACGAGTGGATAGAGTCTCTCTCCCGAAAACTCGCTATATATTTTATGTTATACATGCATCAACTTACCGTCTTTATATTCGCGAAACAACGCGTCAAAGTTAGAGGTAAAGCATTTTTCAAATGCAGGATCATCTCGACGACATGGTGTCAAAAAGGCGGCTGTAACACACAATAACGATTAAATTGTTTCTTTCACTCTCTCTAATTGAAAAGACTTACGTTTTTCTGCCAAGTATGTGGCCGCCTGAGACACGCCTCCAAACGTTACTATGGTAACGTACAACATCAAAAAATTCAACACCTTTTCCGTCATTATGCGAAATTTTCGTTTTTTGGTTTTTTTTTCAAATTTCCTACAAATTATTTTTTAAGACGGTCTGGTCTCTTCCTAACTGTTTTGTTGTTCCTATTCAAATGTTCATTAGAATCGGAGAGTGCAAGCATTTATAACTACAATTATTTGCTAAATATTAATCTTTATTAATTCTTGTTAATGANTAAAGTTTGTGCTTTTTTTCGGCTATTCTTCTGGAATTTGGGAGCGATTTAAGAGATTTTAATATTTTGATCGAAATATTTCAATATTCACTTTTTAAAATTTTTTTTTTTTTTTTGTTCCTTAACTGGGTTCAAAAAAAAAAAAAAAAAAAAAAACTAGATTTTTCACTTTGATATAAAGTTTGTGCTTTTTTTCGGCTATTCTTCTGGAATTTGGGAGCGATTTAAGAGATTTTAATATTTTGATCGAAATATTTCAATATTCACTTTTACTTAAGAATTTTTGGTTTTCATCTCGTGTTGCGTGCAAAAAAAGATGTCAACTAGAATCGTAGAGTATTTCGTTAGGGCGTTAGATTAGAGAGCATTTAGTTGGAGAGGAGAGCTTCAAAAGTAAGCCATCTTGACAGCTTTAGCTTGCAAACCTATCAGAGCCTATAATAAACGCTAAGCCTCACCTTCGAGTCAAATTGACTCGAATACCTTTCCTTTGAGTAAACTATTTTAAGATATAAATTCGTAGAGAAACAATCTTTTTCTAAACTTTTCCTCGGCAGGATATCAAATTTGTTATTGTGTTTTTTAAAAATATAAGCCATGAAAAGTCTGATTAAATATACGTAACTCCTACCAGCATGTCCCCGACATGGTGAAGCCGTGAAAGTGGACGGAACTCCGTGGTAGGCTGCTGCATGTTAGCTTTTACAGGTCGTTAAGGATTTATATCTGCTTTCTGAGATGGGGACCAAATTGGCAGGGCGTAGAATGTGACAGCACGAAATATTGACTTCAAAATAAGCGATTTTTTTTGTTAGGGTTTTAAGTGGATTTCCGATTTATAAGCGATACATTCACTTGATTAATTGCATACCGTGTATGGTCCTTGAATTTCATCTTGGGCTGAAGCATATTACCTAAGTATTTAACTTCTGTTTCCCACTGGTTATTATCATTATTATCATTATTACAATTTATTTAAACAAAAATAAATTCAATTCCAGAAGTAAAAGTAGAATGAACCTCCCTAGCAACTAAGACTGTTTTTGGGGGTTAGTCCAGTCGCTTTAATAACGTTGAATGTTTTATTCGTTATTAAGTTCTTCACATGCTTTCCAGGCGTCCTTAGGGTTAGACACACCGAACACGATCTGTGATTGGTTCGTGATATATAATAAGTCGTTCTCGCCTTAATTTTTTTTTCATTAGTTAAGGCGAGATAATATCTCGACCAATGCTCTTTGTAGATTAGCTAGTTGGCAATAGTTGGCAATATTTTCAGAGTTGAAAGCTGCTGCATCATCTCGAATTTTCTATGGTTACTACTACGGTTACTACTACTACTACTGGTATTACATTAATAATAATAATAATAATAATAATAATAATGTATTTTTTATATTTTTGTACATGATGTACAAATTGTAAACAAAATGTAATTATTTTTAATTACAATTGAGTTTTTCTTAGCTTACTTTGTAAGCTTTTTTATTGGGCTCATTATTCAAATATTTTTATTAGCGTATCTGATAAACAATATTGAGTTTGAACAATGCGAAGTAAGTCAAAATATTTATGATCGAATGAATACAAAAAACCAGCTTAAAGACTTCAATTTAATTTAATTTATTCGTAACAATTTCTTGTTTGTTGTTGTCTTCAAATGCGCTAATGATTTACTAATTCGGGTATGATGGGTCTTTAAAAATTTAATCTCAATGTACTTTTAATTTGAATGCCGTGACGCAGCTATTTTTTTTTCTCGATAAAAATTTATACGAATTAATTAACTTACTTTTCATATGATTAGAACTTGGAGAAGTTACAGCCTGCAAATAATATATAGATAAAGTAATCTCTATACCCGCGCGCTCAGATTGATATTGAAAATCGGCCAAACTGAGAACACGTCTCTTTCTCAAGATGAATAAAAAATTGTTTGTTCGCTCATTCCTCATACTCATAAGTACAGAAAAGGCCTACAAGGCTTGCACCATCTCTAGACCATCCAAACCGAGAACATGTTTGCTTTGTATGTCTTTTGTTCGTTTCCCTAAGCTGCGCTCTGCAGACTCGCAGTATAATTCCCACAGAATTATTTTTCCTTTTTTGCAATCATTTATACGGCAGCAGTGAAGGGTACAAAGGGTTCGTTTGCAACTAACATAATTTTCTTACTTGTTCGATTTATTAAAATTGAGTTTCGTTTAGATATAGTGCTGGGGTTCATTGGTTTGTTAGAATTTTAAAAATAAGGTAAATAACACGCATTCATTTTAAATCGTTTTTTTTTTTTTTTTAATAAATTTTTGACTTGGAATAATAGAATATTTATACTGTCAGGAGATATGTACGAGTAATGATGTCACTTATGCCATTTGTGACATGTGCTTTTTTCCTTTATTTGTTACTCCACTTTTTTTATCGAATTGTATCCAAACCCTACGTCGGGCCGATAGTAACAATGCCGCAAAAGCCAGTCTGTCCTTCCTGTGGCACAAGCCACGATTGCTCCACAAATTGTCCTCAAAATGCTGAAAAATGCATAAATTGCAAGGGCGATCGCTTTTCTAATTCCAAAGCTTGTCCAACATGCGTGAAAATTGCCAAATCGAAAAAAGGCGCAGCAGAGCCTTTCAAACCACAAATTTGCTCTTTTTGTTGTCAGCTGTTGTTGCGCACACCCAAATAATCCAAATTTTTCTCTTCCCAACCACCGAGACTGTGACACCAAATTTGCTGTTGATTACGCCACGATAAGGAAGAGTGTAAGTGAAGGCATGGCAAGTTGTTTTACTGAATCGAAAGAATCGATGAATCGAAACTTTCGAACCAAGCAGCCTATCAATAATATGCTGATTCGGAATACGAAGAGTTTGAGTTAATTAAGCACAAAAAATAAAAAAGAGGAGACCGCTGCTTGCGTTCAATTAAAAGGAAAATCCAAGTTAACCAGATTGTTTGTCCCCTACTCACAAACGTCATAAGTATTATGAAATTTTATAGATTTCAAAAATATACTCGGAACAGTTAAACAAAATAAATAGAATGTTGGCGTTGAGGAATTTTTGTAGAAATCTTCGAAAAGTTGCACAAAAACAGCAGTCGATAAAATATGATAGCGATGAGACGGTGCGTCATGCCCTATTAGAATTTGGCGTTTATATGATTTTCCTAACGACGGCTACAATAGGTAAGCGAAGAGGAGAGGCAATCGGACAAATTTTATAAGAGACTTTTATGTTGCAGTTGCGAACTCAGCGCAACATTTTTATATGTTTTACTTCAATCAAACCGTTGAGAAGTTATTTTTGAAACGTGAAACTGAAACGAAATACGGTAAGGAAGTGGAGTTCCGGAATTTGGTGACCACATCAGATTGGTGGAGTTTTCTGGAAAAGAATTTCTTGGATGGTCTACACGGTGATGAAAGTGACGTGAATAGCACGAAAAGGTTACTATTGAAGGATAACATGTTATTGGGGCCGCCGCGTCTCCGTCAAATGCGAGTGAAATCGCATTCATGCGAAATAAACGATGCATTTCGACGATATTTCAATTCCTGTTACGCGGGTTATTCGTCCGGCAAGGAGCAGAGAAAAGCAAATTATAAGGGGTATAAAGTGTGGATTGTAAAGGATTTGAAAGGCATTCGAGGTAATCGTTCTGTTTTTTTTTTAACTGCAGTACACAATATTACAGTAAACGGCAATTGGATGCCATCGCACTGAAAGGAGAAATAGCTCACTATTACGGCGGCGGTTATGTGCAAATGTTAACATATGAACGTGAAGCCAATCAGAAAATATTTGATAATCTAAAGGACATCAAATGGATAGATCGAGGCTCTCGTATTGTGATCTTGGAATTCGTTTTATTGAACGCAAATGCCTATATGCTCGACAATGTCAAGTAAGCTTCTAAGGAAAATTCTTGCTAAGAACGTTTCAGTTGAAAAATCAAAAAAAATCAATCATTCTCGCTTTGTTCCTATTTAAGAATTTTGGCAGAATTGCCTCCTGTCGGTGGGATAGTGCCCTCGTATCAATTGCAACCTTTGAAATTTTCCTTGTGGATGGAAAGAGACGCCTTCTTGTATATAGCGGCCATTGTTTATTATATAATGGCCGGCTTCTATACTTTCGAAGAGATAACAGAGATTAGAACAATTGGTCCGTCTGCCTATCGCAAATCACTGTGGAATGTTTTGGATGTGTTAGTACTGCTGGTGAATATTTACTACGTAACCAATGTTTGTGTGTAGATTGTTTTTTATCTTTTACGCTTTGCTCTCTTTAAAGTTGACTTATTTCTCGTTTTTTTACAATCTGGTACATCCTGCGCTCTTGAATCGCTCGATAAACGCCGCCCAACAAGATGACACCAGATTTCATAGTATTGATAATTTGTGCTACTGGAACACTATTTACATCGATGCTATGGGAATTTGTATCTTTCTGATATGGATTAAGATTTTCAAGTTTATCGGTTTCAATAAAACCATGTTGCAGTTTAGCACAACACTAGGTCGGGTAAGCGCAGATGAAAGTACATTTCGCTTAAGTAAGAGTAAGAGTGATAAAGAGAGAATAACTTTTGTTTGTCGTTATCAAAGTGTTCCAAAGATTTGTTTGGCTTTGCTGTAATGTTTTTTATAGTGTTCTTGGCCTACGCTCAGCTGGGTCTGTTGTTGTTCGGTGCCTCACATCCCGATTTCCGAGATTTCGGCACATCCGTAATTACACTTATGCGCATGTTTCTCGGCGACTTTGAATATCAGCTAATCGAAGAGGCCAATTACTTTTTAGGCCCCATTTATTTCGTTACCTACGTACTTCTGGTATTTTTCATATTATTGGTAAGTAGTCTTATTGTCTACCTCCCCGTTCCTTTTTCACTTCTCTTCTCGTTGAAGTAGAATATGTTTTTGGCTATTGTGAACGATACTTACGCGGTAGTTAAATCGGAATTTACCGAAGGGAACACGAATCTCGGTGACTATGTTATACACCTTTGGGGTAATTGTTGTAGTACTTTAAAGAAATGTTTTCAAAGAAGAAGGAAAGAAGTCGAGGATGTGGATGTTAAGAGGAAGACTGCAAGTGAATTGGAAAAATCATCAGTGGATTTGAGTTCGAGTGAACCGACAGCAGATACGCGTACTAGTATTACGCCAAGAACGCAAGCCCGTCTGGAGTTAACAGGAATTTTGCGGGAGTAAAGACTTGAATTTGATCAAACTATGAAATGTCCAGAATATTATATTTAATGTCATTGCGCAGATATTTTGAAGAATTATCGCCCGAACTAATCGATCAAAATGGCCGATATGAAGACACGAGCAGCGTTGCAGATGAAATAAGACGGTATTCTCCCTACAACTTACTTAACTTTAAAATTATAAGAAAAGTTTTTCAGGAAAGTTTTTGACAACATAGCGCAACCTTGAAAATTCAGTATAACACCTGGAACAACCTACAACAGGCAAAAGTATTAAAACGCTGAGGTGTCCATAATATCATATCTGTTGAAGTCGCTCTATTTGACAAGTATTCATTCGATACGGTTTAGTCCGTCCATCTGTCTGTTTATATTTTTCTTATTTTCTGAGCTTATTTGTTGACGACAACAAGCGAAAGTGAGCAACACACGAATATCAATAGTCGTTACTCGGATATAATTTTTTCTAGTTTTCTGATCCGTATTACGGAAGACTTATCTCATAAAGTGTAGATATTCTAAAGGGGCTGAATAGCGGAACCCTCCCCTCCTAGCATAAAAAACATGATGATAAATACAAGAATCGATCCTCAGCATTAAGGTTCAATCAGCGAAACCTTGGCAACTAGATGTCTACTCGAAACCTCTTGAACATTAAAATTCACATTAGTGTTCTTCCTTGGGCTCTCTTTCAATGTGTGATTTGTGATATTAATTGGCATAGCAGAAGTTTACCTGTGCCTGACTATTATCACGTGCGTCATATGACTCATTATGCTTTAGTAACATGCTATGTTTGCTTCATTCCCAGTCACTTCTTTAGTTTCTTTCAAAGTCATAAAAAGGAGGTTACCAAGGAACACTATCAAGCTGAATAAAATTTCTAGTTCTGCAACCTGTTGCCTGCGCCATTAATTTTATTACACAATTCCCTTTTGGACAATATTTCTTTAAATTTTCAAATCCTCGTAAGCTCCTTGCATTAAACCAAAAATCAAAGTCCGTTCTTATGTAGTTTGCATTTCTATTAACTTATAGTAAATGTGTGTTACTCTTCGATTAATTACGTTAAGTATACCAGCAGCCATTTCGGCCACATAGTTAACGGTGGTTAGAGAACAATGCAAACGAGTAAAGGGCATCAGAAACTTATAAATCTTTTCCCCGTTTTGCGAAAATCTCCGGGTCAACCTTCTGTCTCTAAGCTTAGAGGAAATTAGTGCAATAGCTCATCGGGTGAAAGAGCCCGCTGGTGTTATATGAATAAATATTTCATTTCTTTCTTTTTTTTGAATGAAAATTGAAAAGTTCGCAGCATATATCTTTTAACGAGTGGGTACCTGTAGTTTGCTTTCGCATTTATTGTGATTTTCACTTTCACACTTAAACGCATCATTGCATTATATTGCGTGTGCTACTACTACTACTACTACTGTTGCATTACTTAGTAAAATTGTGTTGTGTTCAGCACAACTTACGCAAATTGTTTCTTTTTGTGTATTTTCATGCTTTCTTTTGCTTACTTATCCTTAACATGAGTAAATTTTAAATCGATATTTGCAAGACACATCGTAAATTATTATTTGCATGTTTACGTGCTCGAGCATAAAACGCATTTCTGAGACCTAACACCTTCAGAAAATTTAATTTATGAAATTTCTTAATACAGATGCCAGTCAAGACACTAAAACGATGTACAAAACATCAATTCGCGTATAACTTTAATTCGTGTCTAATGTCATCCATCTATAACAAAACGGTGAGAGTGACAAGCAGGCAACATAGATCTATCGAAAAACAATCGACCATACATATATATATATATATATATAGACGTCTACTCCGTTGTTTAATAAGATATGCAAGAGAGAGAGAGTCCTCCAACCACCGAAAGAGAAATAAGAAAAAGACTCATCATCTATTTAAGACTGTTGTTCTCGCGTTTCTGTGATCAATCTGTCCGACCATCCGTCCGTTCACCTATTTGCTTGCTTGCATGTCCGTCTATACGGCATTTGTTGGTTCGTGGGTCGTTTGTTCTTACTTCCCGTTCGCAAGTAACTCCCCTTACATGCCTGCACATCGAGGTTATGCCTCTTCTTGTATATTGTCTACAGTCCTAAAAAGCTTAGGTTTGAAGACAGGGTGACCTACTTGCAGTCATGAGCGGAAAGCAGTTCAAAAAACGTTAAGAGAAGAAAAATTTAAATTGAAGTTTCATTTCCATATCATCTTCATTCTAGAACTGTCTTAAAATCTAGGCTCCAGTAGTCCCGCTAGCATAATCCGCACTCACAAACAGACTCGGGAGTTATATTCGTCCAAGATTTTCTTTTTCATTTGATTTGATTGCTTTTCTTTTTGTAGATTAAAACATCGGGTTGATTTACTTGAAGATGTTGTGGAACAATTAGTGGCAGGTATGGATCGAATTTTGGCAAAAGTCGATTCCTGGAAACGTACCAGAAAAGAATAATACAACCAAAGCAACATTTTTACTGATGACTTGATTTCACCTAACTTTTGTTCGTCCTTTTTATTTTACATTTATTTGTTGTTCTTATAAAAGGACGTAGTCTGTCCTGCTGTCATGCTTGTTAATGCTTCATTACTACAATAAATAACTTTAACAAATTTCTGCTCGTGTATCCTAATGATAAATTCTAATTATAAGACGTTCTCTTAGTAAATAAACAACCGAACCAAATCGATATTGAAACTATTTTAGCCATTATTACAGGCATGAACATGTTGTGCATGCATAACATAAATCATGCTTTCGTACTAAATTATTGCAGCAGAATGCATTCAGTAGTAAGGCTTTTACTGGTCATCAGGGTTATGTGTTTGTATAAATTAAGTGGAAGTGGTGCAGGCTTCCTCTTCAAGCCAGAAATTTTTACAGATTTCTTTTCCAATTTATGATCACAAAAACACACATGTATACGTGCGTTTACACCGAACTCCTACATAGGGAAGAAAATTTGCATTGAAAAGAAGACTATTTGTCATATGTTAAAATAGTTTTGATATAATACGTCGTATACGTAGGTGAGTGCAAGGTCGTTTACGTATTGCCGCTATGCATCCGTTACGATCTTAAGTAATTCCTGTGTCGTTTAAATGACTTTCGAATGCATAAGTAAATGCATAATTTTGTGAGTGAGTTTCCAATTAATAATCGAAGTGGAATGCGTAAATATAATGTATGTGTTTGTGTATGTGTGTATATAAAGAAAATATGAGGCGATAATAAGCATGAACAATAGGTATTAAGGAACCGAAAAAGAAAATCCAAAACGAAGTTTGCATACCCTTCAACTGCTGAGTGCTGCTAGTTAGTCCCCGTTCAATCCAATTCGATACGGACGGATGTACGGATGTACGGATATGTACGACGTCACTGAGTATGCACGAAAACTTTCCGATGACTTACTTATTTATTGTTCTTAATAGGCGAAGCTGCAGCTGCAGCATTGCGGATCCTTCCTCCGATTTCAGTTAATTACAATGACTTCATTTACCACGTGATTCTGGTGGCCCTATATAGAAAAAAAATTTAAATTTAACCAAGAAGACCCAAATAACGGATCCTCGATTCCTCGAAATTACCTCCACTTCTCAAGTTCCAAGTATCTCTAAAGGAGTGCTCATATCTTTCTTTTTACTTTATAAGAACAGAAAACAGAACTTTGGACCCTTGAGTATAAAGCACAAGTACATAGAATATGTTATTGGAAGCGAAATTTTTGATTTCCTTACGGACAAGGTTCTGCGCTGGGCCTAGTTCTAGATAGTTGTTTGAAAATCACGAATAAGAAGGCGCGCGGTGGCCACAGAGCAATGGTTGCCTGGCTGGCTCTGTTCTATATTCTGTCTGTAAATCTGTAGGCGATCAGGTATCGATAAGAAGCTGATGCTACGAATTTTTTGCAGGCATGCTTGTAATGTTGCATAAACTGAGTAACTAAATTAATACGATTCCATCATCGATTATAGGGTAGAGAGAAGAAAAAATTGCAAGTTATTGTTCGTTACAAAACATTACAAGCAATTAAATATTCATTTATGCATCAAATGGTAACAAGTCTGAAAGCTTTATGATTAAAAAAAATAATAAAAAAAAATAAAAAAAAAAGTTAAACAAAAACATATGGTCAGTTAATGAAAAAAACATAAAAATTCTAGAAAAGTACTCAACTAAAGCTTTTTTAAAAGAAATCGCTCAAAGATCGGTTTGCTCCGTGCGACGTGAATGTTTACAGCTATGGAATTTTAGAAAACTGTTTTAGAATACTTTGCAAGCGAAACCTGAAAACAACAACAACAACAAGGAACCAGTTCCTATGCAAGCAACAAGAAGCAGCAATTACCTGCATGTGCATCGAGTATAAAGATTGAATGGGCTGTGCAAACTTATGTGCGAATATTGCTCCAGGTACACTTATAAGTGACTTCTTATGTGTTTTCAGAATAACATGACATTATCCTTACAACCAATAACGCAATTATTTCGGAGTTCACAAGTTTTGTGTGAATTTTCTCGATTTATTTTTCTGTTTGCTGTTGTTGTTATTTTTAGTTTATTTTTCTCCTTATATTCCATTGAAAAAGTTCAAAACGACTTCATTTGCTCTAGATATTGCTTTAAGCTGTTGGTGGCTTTACGATTTGTTGTTTGTAGTATTCACTGCAATCGCAGTTTCTGTTATTGCTGTTAATGGTGTTCGTGGTATAAAAGCATTCAACTCATTGATTTTCCTTTGAGTTCGTTGTTTCACAGAGTCTTGTGCAAGTGTTATTAACTTTTTCACATTTCCATAAATTTTATACATTTGTTTTTCTGTCTTTCTTTCAAGACTTTTTCGCAAAATAAGTAACACAAGAAAAAAACAAAAAAAAAAAAAAATAATATTAAAGCAAAAGATTGGTTTAACAGCGTTCTAAACACTTTGAAATTGTAACGATATTTTGATTTTGTTTAATGACTTGAATTCGATTTAATAGTGAAAGTGCGCCCCTCAACTAAGGAACTCAACTAAGGAACGTAAACAAATTCATTTAAATTATTTCGATATATAGAAAGAAGACTAAAATGCATAAATTGGTAAGAATGGGCAATTACTTGAAGTGAATGATAGTAATTAGAGAGAGAGAGAGAGAGAGAGAGAGAGAGAGAGAGAGAAAGAGTAAAAAAAATATTACAACCAAATATTTAGAATGTTTTACTTCAAAAACACTTACGCGTATGTATGCAATCGATCGAATTGTCTCGACGATGTGGACGAAACATATTCGCACCTTCTATATAAGAAAATGTCTGTAGTAGTGCTTGCTTGATCAAAATGTTTACAGTTTTGCTTCCATAGGATCCTTCCATCATGTCCTTGCACTCTCCGTGTACTTGCCCGTCTATCTACCTATCGATGGTTGGATTTATTTAGTGATTACGCAGTGGATCGTCGGACAAGCTATCACATGTCTACAAATATTTATAGTTTTGCTTCCATAGGATCCTTCCACCACGTCCCTGCACTCTCCGCGTACTTTCCCGTCTATCCATCTATCGATGGTTCGATTTGTTTATTGATTACGCAGTGGATCGTCGGACAAGCTGTCACATGTCTACAAATATTTATAGTTTTGCTTCCATAGGCTCCTTGCATCATGTCTTTGCACTCTCCGTGTGCTTGGCCGTCTATCTATCTGTCGATGGTTGGATTTGTTTATTGATTACGCAGTGGATCGTCGGACAAACTGTCACATGTCTACAAATATTTACAGTTTTGCCTCCATAGGATCCTTTCACCATGACTTTGCACTCTCCATGTGCTTGGCCGTCTATCTATCTGTCGATGGTTGGATTTGTTTATTGATTACGTAGAGGATTGTCGGACAAGCTGTCACTTGTCTATAAACCTCTTACCATTTTTCGTCTTCAATAGAAATTAGGGATATGTTAGAACTTCGAAATACATCTGAAATTTTATATAAGCTTTAAAAAGATTTATTACGAAATTTGTTATGTAATTAAAAAAAATAAAAAAAATCACAATCATTGAACTCAAACATGGGTACGTAGAACGTTGGAAAATAGGCATCGAAGGCATTGCTGTACATTTTGTCCGTCTGCAGGTACATGATCTGCTTTTCATATCTATGGCCATTTCATTGCGATAGCTTGCAGAAATCGTACTAAAAAATACGTATAGAACTAGATACACAACTAAAAGGAAAAGTTCGGTTTGTTCTCCTTATTTAATTTCCGCTGTTTTATTTGCTTTACATACAATTCATTACAAATGCAATGTTTTGTAATCTCTATGCAACTTAGAATTAATTATAACTGTAACCGGTTTTTTCCTTTACTGACTTTTATCTCATAATAGTTTTGTGGACAATACGCTTTAACGCGCGCGCTCTTGAGTAGCCACTGATTTAGTTTTTCAGCGCCATTTTTCGAATTATTCCAGTTTTTCTCTGCTACTTTACTTTAAACTAAGTTGAAGTTAATGGATAAAGGGGCGGAATGAACGAATATATATATGCACGAAGAATTCAGTTCCCCTCAAACGGAATGTTTTCTTGCAGAAATCAACCAACTTTAGCAGATCTAAAATTATGGATTAACTGTGCGGATTACTTTCAGCCGAATATTAAGCTTTAAGATGTTTGTTTACTCGTCATCTGAAGTAATTAAATTATAAAGCGAGAAGAAAGCATAGGCTCACGCTCAAGAAAGTCTTTATGATATTGTGATCTATTTTGATTAAGTTATACTTTCTTTATATATAAGTTCAAGGAAATTATTTCATTTTCCCTTAACGCCTGCTTTCATAAAAGGTTTTGAATAAAAAAGTTCTTATAAAACTTCATGGAGCCAGCAGCAGAAATAATTTTCGGAATAATTAAACAAATTCCGAAGCAGATAAGCTGCTTAACAGCAAAGCGGAAAGTCTGTCTCTCGTCTTCGTAAGATATTCAGCGCATTCAAAACTGCAATGGACCGATTTTCCGGGCATATAGTCACAACCGAAGTCCATAGGGCGAACTAATGCAAGCTTACTTACGATGTCCGCAAGAAGGTCTCTAAGGGTTCCTATATTTCCTTTAGATGCTGAGTTACTAAGATATGGTGCTGCATATGCGTATAACGTATCTTTTCTCATTTCCATCTCTTATGGAGTTGACAGAGTGATGATTATGACAGAGCTTGCAAAAATTGAATATCATTTTTCCCCTCAAAAAAGTTGTTTTCCATTACATTTCACTTTAGCTGAATGAGATCAGTCCAAGCATTAGTAATTTAATGTAACAGCCTTTGAAGGCATTTATTTGCTACTCGAAACAAATGCAAAAAAGTTGCAAATCATTCCATTAATTATGGCTGTCATGGTTGACATGTAGTTGCCAACATCTCTAAACATTTATTAAGCACTTTTTTTCTCATTTTAGATCAATAGTTGTTGTAGGTTAAGCAATTAATTAAAGTATTTTCATAATTTCGTTATTAAGGTGTGGTTGTGGAAGAATGCGTGAGCCGCATTCGCTTCAAAACTTCATCCTCGATTTATATTTAGATTACGCTTTCCTATCGTCAAGATGAAGTTTTTTTTAAAGTTCTCACCACTACTGAGGAGGATTTCATTCTGCCCTCTGCTTCTCTCTGAACGTTCTAAAAATGAAATATTAAAACTAATATATCCGTACGGGCTTAGAGAGATCGCAAATGAGTATTTGAATGAATGCTTGCGAGGAGTACTACACACATACCTCTGCGATCTGCGATGTAATTTATGCAAACGCTATAAAAGAATGGTAAGCTTCGAATGACTATAGGTATGTGGAAAAAGGTGTGTCACGATGTTTTGTGACAGATATTAATGATTAAACCGGTTAATAGAGCTATAACCTGACTAATTATATACAGATGGATATTCACCTGTACGTGATAATTTTTAATATTTAATGGAATTTTATAAAATTTTTGATTGTCGTTCGCTTGATAATGAGTTTATTTCAATCATTTTTGCAAACGCAAGCAGAGGCAATCACAAGGCGTAACCACGTAAAGGTCTAATGCAACATATACTTAAATGATCACTTTTACGGAAAGTGGTGGGAATATTACGTTTGACTTTTCGGCGATGCTTAGCAGAAACTCTATGATTGATTAGCATAAGGTTCTGAGATGACTTAAGCCTTTCCGTCCCTCTGACCGCATACATATCTATGTACCTGCTGTCTGCTTCCCCGCCTGTCTCTCTGCTGGTCTGTCTGGTTGTCTGGCCTCTTTTGCTGGAACGCCTAGGGTAGCAAAAATTGGTATGGAGGGCGTAACCACACAAAAGTTATAACTTGGAATTAATAGTAATTCCCAGTCCGAACGTTGTTATCAACTCTGGCGAGACTTCACTGTTTCAGTTTTATCGGCATCATAACAATAACTTCAAGCTCGAGTTTGTTAAGGGCAATGATCTTGCAAGAAGACTTGCACACAACACACAAACACCTTATAAAAGATCAGTGCAATAATTGCTCGAATCGGAAGTCGTAAGCAAAGAGGACGCAAATTTTCCCCAAAGACAAATAAAATTTTGTTTTGTTGTTGTCCACAGTTCTTGCAAAGGCACAGAAAATATTATCATATTTTACGAACAAAAAACACTATGCGATGTTGTGCCACTTTGCCCGATAAACGTGATGTAAAAATTTCTTTTATTTATTTTGTTATATAATCTGCTTCTCGTTATGTATACGTTCGTGTACAGATTTCTTCATGTTTTTGTGTATTTGGTTGTAATACTTTAAGGAGCTTTTTCTAAGCTATAGTAAATTGGTTTCATTTAATTAATTGAGATAAGTAGACAAAATAATTGGTTTTATTCATAATGCAAACATTCTTTTGTTAACCAAGGACACTCATATGTTGTTGTAATTACTTAACCATAGCTCACTAATTTACCAAAAATATATTACAATTGTACTCTACTCAGAAGTTGGGCAACCATTCAACGGTCTTTAAAGGTAAAGTTTAGTTCTTTTTGGAATTAATTAAAACACTGAAGAGAAAGGCGGCCTTGCAGTGAATTTTGCACGCCTACCATCTTAACGATTTTTTTTTTTTTTTAAGTATACGATAAGTTCGAGTTCGCCGTGAAACTTGGACCGAAATTTAACGTCTCTATCGACTGCAGGTTGATGAAAACACGAGCAGGATATTTTCTCCCCACGACGTGCACCTTTTAATGGATGGCCTTTAAAGAGTTGAACATAACTTTAAGATCTCTATCCACTGCAGGTTGATGAAAACACAAGGAGGATATTTTCTCCCCAAGATGTGCACCTTTGATGTGTTGAACATAACTTTTCGCAAGATTTTTTGTTTTAGATTCAAGTGTCGTAGACTTTGCACAATGATTTCTAAGGAAACAGTTATAAATCAATTGATCTTCGATTGTATTGCTATCTGGACCTGGAAATTATCTGCAGTAAAGAAAGAATTCTTCTTCTTCTTCTTCGAATAATAACTAATGCACAATTTTGCTACCGATTGTTTCATAACATTTGATAGTTGTTTTCGTTAGAAGGTACATAAAAGAACGGAATCATAGAAATAGTTTCCTCTGTTGGTGATATGTTTGTGTGTTCATTGTATTATGATATATGAAACCATTTCTTTAGCATGTCGTTTCTTTCATGGTCAACCGCATAATTCAAGTGATTGTAATTCTCGCAGATTTCATTTTTCAAGCGGAAAAGCTTCAAGTGTACATGTGTGTGTTTTCTATATTTATATTTACTGTGACTATTTGTAGTTTGTGATATCATGTCTAACGCTAATGCTGCACCGTGCACACGCCCAACATCACGATTACACTACACCTGTACCGATTCTTAAACAAATCGATAGGCAAAACTCAGACGGCTCGTATACGTACGGATACGAAGCGGCCGATAAGAGTTTTAAAATCGAAACGAAATATCCCAATGGGGAGGTATTTGGTAAATACGGTTATGTCGATGATCAGGGCAGTGTAAGAGAAATTGAATATGGAGCCAGCAGACGAGGTTTCGAGCCGGCGGGTATGTAGCTGCGCTCTCAAGTACCGCAGATATTACTTTTACCGCTTATTTGCATTTCGTTCTTTTATTCCATTACTAATAGGCAGCGATATAAACGTACCGCCACCCACATTGCAGTCGAGCAATCCTTATCCTCTGAATCCTAATGAAGAGGATGATGGACAATACCGAGAGGATCCTGCGGTTTATTTTAAAAATCAAAAATATAACCGTCCGATAGCTGCCAGTAAATTTAGTCTCAATAATAATAATAATTATCAAAATAATTATCAACAGCCCAGGCCACAACCAGCTTATAATCCGCCACAACCCGCACACGCACCTGCTTATAGACAGCCGGCAGCACCACAGTATTATAATCCTCCGTCGCCACCGCAACCTCAACTTCAACATCAACCCCAACCTCAACCTCGTCCATATTATCAACAGCAGCATTACCATCAACCAGCACCGCCACAACCGCAATACAATCCTTACAACCCTAACAGCCAACCCCAACATTTTCATCCTGCTGTTAAGCATCTTGACATTTGGAGCGGCTCTTACAGTTTGGACTATACGGGTAGAAAGTAGAAGGCTTTCGAAAAAGTAAATGTTGTTGTTGTTACATCAGTTAGAGTAAGGGCGAGAAGAGAGTTTCAAAAGCGAGAGAGGGAGAGCGAATTGCTCTTTCTTTAATTTGACCTAATTTATGAGATGAAAAGTGAAAGAAAACTTTTTCGATTCTATTTTTGTAACAGTCATAATAGTCAATAAAATGTTAAGATAACTGTTTTGTCGTATTGTGTTTTTTCTAATTATTTGATAAAATTTAATTGGAGGTAACGTACGTACGTACGTACGTACGCCCTATGTCGAGCAATTTGTTGAAAATTCGTTACGGGTTGTGAACGTGCGCATCATCATGAAGACCATCATGAAGCTTGATTTCGCATTTTACAAATAAGTGACAAAATAGGCGAATGGGAGTCAGTTTGGGAAGGGAAGGCAAGGGAATATTTGGGCTCGATGGGAGTTAATAATTTATTTTCTCGCTAGGCTAACGAAAATGTTTTAAACTCCTTTGGTTAATTATTTGCAATAACCGCTTAGGTAGTCTTTGCAATTTTCAGTATCTCCTTGTTCAGGACACTTTGCCCTCAACTATTGAAAATCGAGCAACATTTTAAGCAGCAGTGAGGGCGCAATAAGTTTTAATTTTACAATAGAGTTTTTCCCATCATCTTACATACATTCGAACAGTCAATGGCAATCATTGGAAAATGTCGAGGAAAACGGATCATTGTCTCTAAACACTCAAAGATGAACAACCGTTGACGTTTATATAAATAATACAAGTGATGAAAGGGCATAACAACTAGGATTGACGAACACAAAAGTATTAGTACTAGTAGGCGTAGTAGTAGTGGTAGTAATAGTAGTAGTGGGAAAAATCGGTTCCGATAACTAATCGAAAAGCGATGATTGCTTGGCAGAGCGTGCCGTAGGTGATCCGGGATCACTAGAGATCCGTCAGCAGATTGGACTATATATTGGATAAGTCACAGTCGCCTTCTTAGAGTACTCTACGAAATCGCACTTTAGTGAAGGAAGTGAAGGATTAAAATTCTCATACGAAGGCACTCTTAATGGATGTAGAAATGTAATGAATTAAAATTTTTGTTTTTTTTTTATAAGGGAACACGATATCGACCGTTCTCTGCATAAAAAAGAAAAAACTTTTAGTGAGAGGTGAACTATGCATACTATCTATGTACGCATGTACATATACATGTAAGTACCACATATACGGGTGGGGCATGTTACGGTGTAGTATAAGACTGGAAATTTTCGATTTTGCTGCAAGCGAGTGGGTGTTAAATCAACGGTCTACATAACGGGTTAAACCAGTTTATTTATTTATTTATTTCTTTATTTATTTTATGTTTTTTTTTTTTTTAAACAATAACGTTATGGACAAGAGAACAAAACAAATTCATTTAAAAAATATGTATATTGTGTGTGGGAATATATTCATATAAATATATATATATATATATATATAAATATCCGTATACATACACACACGTACGTCGGTTACTGTATCGCTTGCGTACAAAAAAAAAAAGCCATCAGAAATATAAACAAAAGCATTTTCGTGGCATTACCACGAACCAATGCATAGTATACGATACATATTTATGCAGAGGGATAGTTGATGGAGCAGTAGTTATAGGTGGTCGGGGGTTAAATAATAGTTCCCGCAGCTAGTAAATACCAAGAGTCTATATACCTCTGTGTGCTGACATGCAATACCAATTTGATTCAATTCATTTCATTTTTGTTTGTTATTTTTTATTTTCTATTTTTTATTTTTTATTTTTTATTTTTTTATTTTTTTTTCTATAATAATTTGACTTTAGTTTTTTTCTTTCCTTATTTGCTCTTTGCTTTAGTAGTTACTAGCTGTTACTGTGATGTCTGTTGTTAGTTTCGTTGGTCAGTCAATTGGTCACTTGGTTTACTAAATAAATATCTTGCATAAGTAGATTGCATGGAATAATAAATTCCAGGGCATATGCAGCAACTTGCTAAAAATTTTATAAAATTTTTTTCTGTTAGTGTTTTTAATACACTTTGAAATATGTTGTTGGTTAATATATATATTTACATATATATATATATATAATACATAAATTTACATAAACTGTTGCTTGGTGGTTTTGTGGCATAACTTAATAGCAATTTTTTATGGTCACATAATACCAAATGGTGTAAAGAGAGTTTCTGTCATAAATAAAAAATGGAAAAATATAATATTTTTGCAATCAATTATTAAGCGTTTAAATAAAATATTAATGAAATTTTTGGATTCACCCCAAGTCAGAGTTTTCTCATTTGAATGTAGCCAACAGGCAGCGATATTAATAGGGTATTGTAAAGTTTTCACAACAACTTATGCCAATTGCAGTTAACTAATAAGAGTTCATGGGGTTGTTGGCGTATTATGAAAAATTATTTAATTGATTTTTATTTAATAACTATTTAATTAATGGCAATTATAATGAATAACAATTCAGGTAAGTGAAGCTTTTAATTTGAAAGCGATTCCTTCCTCCTTACACATATGAGTACACATATGAGTATGTGTATAAAAGTAAAATGGTCGCAACGGTGTTTTCACGCCCTATCGGTAAAAAATCGTTCGGAAGGCAAGATGTACTCAGCTTGGATCGAGTACATTCTAAACTAGTTGTTCTGCAAAATTCGAAGACGAAGACGATTCGAAGATCGTTATCGCGTAAAAACTAATTGAAAATGTTTCGCAATTTGTGCCTTAAGACGAGACGTATTGTTATGAGTGGTATTCTAAAATGACCGTCCGATTTCACCCGGCAATAACTACCTATGCCATAAATACTTCACTTTATTTGCATATGATTTCTCCTCGATTGCCCGGCAAACCTATAAACTTAGTTAATTTTTCTCGGCATGATTCTCGGGGCTTCACTAAAATCAAGTTTATTTTTTAGAAGAACATGTTGAGGTCTTGACTTGAAAAAAAGAAAAAGTTGTTATTTTTTCCCTCGTGTGGACCGGTCCACGGTCGGTATGTTGATCTTAGTGAGTAAGTTTTTTTGCAACATATTTTTGTTCTTATCGTTGCTGTTGATTCTATAAGGAGGTTGATATTGGCTTGATTCCGTCATTCGGAATGTATATACATTCTAGGATCCCCGCTATCTATAAGCGTGCCTTGCAATTATTAAGCTCAGGCATTATGACTTCTTCAGCAGTGGAAAGTTATGGTTGTTATGTTATATGAAGAACTGCGGCAGCAAGTGATGACGATGATCAAATTTTGAAAGTTCCCAAAATATTTTGATGAGCGCATCCAGAAGAACGAACACGAATAACTTAATGTAAAATCTCAAGCTGGATAAGGAGATAGAAACTTTAGTATATGCTTCTCGATGTTGTACACGGCATGATGAAATTGAGCACTCTTTCGGGCCTGGGTATGTAATAATGGCAAAAATCATTCATAGTACTAATCAAAAAAAAAAAAAAAGTATTGAGCTGGAGATGAAAAATATTTTCCTAGCAATTTATCGTAAAGTTCCTACATTGTACTCTATTCGATCAACTATACATATGCCATTTGTGCCGTCTTTCACGTAAAACTCACCTCACTCACTGACCTCACAGAATTTGTTGGGCGAAGATGGGGGTCATTTTATTTTCTTAGATATTTTTTAAGGTTATTTTGTACCAGACTTCTGTAGGCAGCGAAGTAATTGTTAATCGGATGAGGTAAACTCGGTAGTAAAGTCTGATGGGCTTACTGTGTGTTACTAAAGTTACGTATCTGAAAGGAACGTTAACCTTAATACCTTAACCTTCAAATTCGATGTGTGACTCCCCCGATCTAGTTGAGATCAAATTTGGACCACTTGATAATTTCTGTTTTAAAGCGCTTCCTCATTACATTATATTGTAGTGTAAAAGTTCTTTAAGTTGCGTTAAGATATGAAAAAATATTAATTTTAACATACACCGGCAGTTTTAAAATTCCTAACAAGGAAATCAAGACAAGTGTTTAAGTTAAAAAAAAAAAAAAAAAAAAATGAATAAAATAGCGATAATAACCTTGTTAACTATGCAGATATTGACAGGAATGCGTAAACGTATGTACACTAAATGTATATCATTAAGTAAATTATTATTCATAATAAGTATCACATTCTACTTCATCTATCTTCAAATAAATATATATATATATACATATATATCTATCGGTTATATCTGTGCTGTTTTCCTTTCCTTGGTTGTTGCACTGTACTGCCGTGATACATAGGCGTCGAAAGCTTTGTGAAACATAACTGGGAGTTAATGGTGGTTTAACCCAAAGAATGCAAAACAAATTGATATACATATACACGAACATAGCAGATAGATACCATACACACATACATCTGCATGTAAATACACATGTAAGTGTATATATAAGTAAGTGAGTAATCAATTAAAAGCTTTAATACATTTGCTACAAACCACTAGAAAACTAGTCTGCACAATACTTGAAATTAATCGTAAAGAATTTTTTTTTCATTTTCCTGTTTCTGTAAACACTGAGTAATAATAAAAGTGATTTTTTTTTTTTTTTTTTATTTGATTTCTAAAACTAGACTACACACACACACACATGCGCACACACTTGTCTAAAGGTTTGGTTTGGCTTTGTATGCTAAACAACCAAAGCAATTAAACTCGTCTAATGTCAGTTTCTTTGTTTGAATTCGAGCGCACCCACCCACCCACCTAACGAGTCTTACGTGGCACCATCGGAAAACCATTCATTTTTGGTTTGTCATTATGTTACACACACTTTTTCACATAAAGCATTTATGTGAGAGAGCAGAGAGTGATGCGTTTAGTGTAAATCTTATGTTCTTATGTTCGTAGCTTTTTGCTTTCATTTAAATTTCGACCTTTGAAAATTTTCATTAACACGCTTTAATGAGCATATGTGTTAGCATAGGCCCCCCAATTTCAATTTTATTCCAATTTTCCTATATAATCCTTTCAATGTATGTAAATGATATGTTTATACATTGTGTGTGATTCGAGTTTACATATGCACACACACACACACGCACGCACACGTGCCCATGAACGCAGATTACTCAGATCAGTTGCACCGTACGTTATTGCGTATGTACGCGCAGGCAGGCAGGCAGGCAGGCAGGCAGGTTGGTATCAACTTGCATTCACTTCAGGTTTCTGCTTTTGAACGAGTTGCGTGCAAGTGACCGTCAATCTCTCCACGCATTTAATTTCGAGTTCATTGTCAGTGTTTTTTCGTTTTTCCTTGTGCTTCCTTCTCTACGAATATTACATAAATTTGCACGTCTGAGCAAACGTACAGTTAATTGCAAGTTATTTTATTTAAATTACATACGAGATGCTGTGAATTTAGTTGCAAAAAAAAAAAGAAAGGAAAAATTTGATAGACATATGTACATAGAGAATACGTAGGGTAACATTCAATTATCGTTCTCAATGGTCGTACTCTAAAGTACAATTGAATAATTTGACGTGCATTCGAAATTTGTTGTTGTTGTTGCAATCATTCAATACTGGGGATGATTTTTCCATGAAGCACAGAAAGCTTAACACTGGACGGAAATTGCAAAGAGGCCGTAAAGGGGATCTAACGAGTTTGTAAAGTAGGGTAAATTTCGAAACTTGAAACTATGAATAAAATTCTACGACACATTGACTTAATAATGATTAAAAAAAAAAAAAAAAAAAAATTAAATACAAATTTAGTAGGGTTCACATGTGAGTTTTCCCACTTCCTAAGAGGGAATTCGACTTGGGCAGAAGTAAACATTGCCGACGGCCTAATCTGTAGATATTTTTGAGCGACGTGAAAATTGCATATATTTTTTTTCTTCGTAGGAGATCGTCCATCCTAGAGTTGCCATCTCGCCTAATGTTAATATCTCCAAACGTCCGCTTATACATCTGTTCTGCCC
>KK502593.1:377133-399944 GCA_000688735.1 Glossina austeni
TGAATAGTGGAAACCATAGAAAGTTTCCCAGTCAGTGTAGAAGACAATAACTAATTAATTTCGGGTCGCTATTGCACTCGTCTGCTTTTCGAAAGACAAAAAATAATCCACAAAAGCTTACAAGCATACAACATTGTCCGTACGCCATAGAGGGAAGTTTAGTGGTCAGTGGTGTAGAACTCTAAGCTCTAGGCAAGAGCTAAGAAGGGGGGCGTATTTTGGTTCTTCCTTAGTTGGAGCTCTAAAGTTTGAATTTTATTTGGGTCACGTTAAGCTCCCGATTATTATATCGAATCTGAATTGATCCAAACTTGTCCGTCTGTCTGCCTGTCTTGTGTCTTTGTGTTCAATGTACAGGTTGCAAGTGTTGACATATTGTGATATAAGATTGTAGACCGACATGTTTTGCTTCAAGGGCGAAGCTATTCAAAATCATTCGGATCGAACTTTTCCGATCATTTCCCATATTATCCCGTATATTATGAAAAGTCGTTATATGAATAACTGTATTAAGCGAAATGGTGTAGCGTAGTTAATGGTCATGGCCCTGGTCCCCTATAGAAAGCTGTCCAGGCATTATTATTACTATTATACAATACATTGCGACCAAAGAACTACATGCTGGGATTAAAAAGTAGAATGAGCACCAACAACCGACACTCAACGCCTCCAAGCAACAGTAATTGCATAAAATTTATTGTGCTGCTCGCGTAAGGAAGCTTGAGTGCGTTCAGAAAATTGTGGTAGCGCCAATGTCGCATTTGTCAGACAATTCCTAGCAGTCCTTATTTGACGTTATCACTTAATCGCAAGTCTGTGAAACTGTTTGAAAGTAAAATTGTTGTCTAAAGCTCGTATCGTAAAAGCGCTTTTGATTCAACTTTTTTTTTCGTAAGTTCGAATGGACTGAGTTCGAAACTATCGAATTGATCAAACGATCGGACAAAACGGAAAATTCAATTTTTGTCTTCCCAAAAAAATCTGGATTTTAGTTCGTACAACACGTAGCGTAAAATACATTTGTCGATCTTAAATATAGCCCTCAGCTTGAATTGCGTCGACTTCCTTTCATGACATGATGGCAGATGATTGAGCACATGGCTGTCTGAATGTTTTAATTACTAGATAAGAAGAAATCTGATGGAAAACACATTCGTTTGGTTAACAGTAAAATAAAATTTATTTTTTTCTAATTTTATGCTTTTTTACGATATAAATTTCTTTAAACTATACAACTATAGGCGAATCAAAAAATATTTGCTTAAATGCAAACGAGTAGATAATAAATACATGGAAGTACTTTGAGATGAATAAAGAGAAATACTTGAATCTACAGATACTATATATACTATATACATGCATATATAAATGAGTTGAAGAGAAAATCGCGATTAAGATCACATGAGTTACTCGTAAACACAAAAATAGTTAGCATACGTTTCGGCTGCTCTCGCAAACTTCACACACGGTCACAAACCAATTTCAAGATCACGGTTAAATCATTTTTATCGGCAGATAATTTCGAGATGAACTCAGTTGAGCTGACATTCAGTTCCAGATAAGTTTAAATTACTGAGCTATAGCTTTAATGGTAGAAAAAAGCTGAAATGTAGAGAAATTGTTTATTAAAATGCAATAGAATAGAAAAAAAAAAAAAAATTCAATTCAATTCAAATCAATTTAATCCTTTGATGGTGGGTAAGGCATGAAATATTTATTAAGTGCATGATTTTTTTTCTAATAAGTGCGATTATTATAAATATTATTATTATTATTATTATTTATTTGTTCATCTCTGTGTGTGTGTGTGTGTGTGTGTGTGTGTGTGTTTTAATAAATTACATAAATAGTGCTTACTTACGTCCTAAATTCTAATAAATAAATAATTATACATATGTGTACATACATATATATATATACGATAAATAATGAAAACTTAGCCTATAGGGCTGGAGACTACTATTGCTTTGTAGTGTTTATTAATAAAAATCTCCCAAGAGACGCGTGAACAGGAGCGAATCCTGACTGTCGTAATCGTAGCTTTTGTACTTCGATGCCATACGTTTGCGTCGTGCATTTTGTGCACTCGACGGCACTTGACGACGCGTTTTATACGATCCCCGACGATCGGAGGGCGATTTGTAAATAGTGTAATAATCCGGCTTTGATGGTGTGGGAGGATAGAAAATGTATTTAGTTTTTTTCACTACGGGCGTTGCATACGACAGTGCTGGACCCGTCGGCGGAGCTTTATGTACACTTGTTTCCAACGCATACGATACACTTGCTGGCTTCACGGATTCATCGCGTTTTACGGCTTGCAAAGCAGCTATTAGTGTTGTTAAATCTTTTAAAGGGACATTACTTGCCCCATTTTTACCCACCTCGGTTTTCTCTGTGACCGGTAAGGCGTGATAATTGACGTATTTGTAATCGTTATCGAAATTTTCTTCATTTTTTATCGAGTTCTCGTACTCGTACTTCTCATTAGGATGTTTTTCGATATAAATGTCTTCCGGCGTTCGTTTTTGCTTATGCATCTGGTGATAAATGTCGCTTGGACTTTTATAGATAACTTCATGGCGTGCGGGTGCATAAGCGGCAGTAATTGATTCGATATGCGATAGGGATTCCAAGTTACCCAAATGATTGGTGCTTAGGGCGTAGGTATGCGAATCTGGGGCCGTATTATAATCAATGGTTTTCGTAGCGGTTAATTCGGTTTTAGTGATCGGCAATAGACTTAAGATTTCTTGCAACTGTGCGGCGGCCTTCCGTGCCTCCTCGTCTGTTAGTTTCTTATGACGTCCGTATATATTGAAATCATCTTGTCCTATTTGATATATAGTTGTTGTTGTTGTTGTTATTGTTGTTGTTGTTGTTGTTGTTGTTGTTGTTGTTTTTTCATATATGTGTATATTCATGTGAAATAAAGAATACCATTAAAAATTTTTCGTATGTTTATCATCAAACGCATCAAATTTTAGTAGTACCTTTAGCTTGTGTGAGTGTGTATGTTGTCAATATTTAAGTATATGCAAGTGGGGCTTGTGGGTAGATGTATACAAATTGACAATGCATATGTTTTTATGTAAATATGTACACTTGTAAGTAATTTGTTTGACTTATAATTACTTTTAATTAATGAGATAATTGCGAAAACTTAACGAAATTTCTTAACTGATTATATTTAACTTGACTAAAACCTTTTTTTTTTTTCTTTTTCGATTTCAACTATAAAAAGACGAATCTGTTTTCGACTAAAACATTCATTCAAAAAAGTTAAAATTGCGATAAATCGCTTGCGCAGCTCCTTTTTCGCAATAAATTTTACCATTAATGCGCTTAATCTTACTCTAAGCTCAAGATTAATCGCAGACTTCGGCAACTATGTTTTATTGTTTAGCTTCTTCTTTTTTTTTTTTTGCACTCTCCTTATCCGGTTTTAACGGTTAGGCAATGTTTCGTTGGACGGTCGGTCGATTATCTTTTTCTCCATCAGCTCATTGAGCTCATCTTCCGTAAGTCATCTGTCTCCGTAATCTAGTCCGTCACAAAAAGTCCAAAAAAAGCCTAAAAAATATAGAGTTCGATAATTCGCAGCTGACAGATAGCAGGTGTCAGATATTTGTCTTAAATATTTCTGTCTCAAGCTGCAACTCACTAACGTTAACCAAAGACTTTGTCATGCTTTTCTATTTGCCTGAGTTGATGTAATGGCACGTCTCGTGCCTAGGCGTCCTTGACTTTCTTATCCCTTGTTGTATGGTTGTTTGAGTAGACGGCCATCTTTGATTTCTTTAAGATTGATTTGTGTTTCACGAACTTTCTAAGTGCAGACCCATAGCTCATTAAAGGAAATTTAAGAGAACTTTAATCAAATCTTTATTAAAAAGCTTGTAATGGTCTGATGCTACCTTTAATAAATAATCATACGCCTCATGGGCTGACTTTTCACCCATCTCCAGGAGGTAGGAAATTTACTAAATTTATTCTTAGAAACTTATTAAAAAAAAAAAAAAAAAAAAAAATCTATTGGATTTTGCTTATATGTACAAATCTTATTATTAAATAAATAAATATATATATATAAATAAATATATATATATATATATATATATACAGATCCAAATATATAAAAACGTTGCATTAACATTAATATATATTCATAGTATTGATGTGTCGAGTCGGTAATAAATACCAAACTGGCAGGAAATAATTGAAATCGACACTAAGGTATATTAATACACAAGCAAACTAAAATGCGAATTATGTAATGCGATTAGTAATAAAAATAATAATAACAATAAATACATATATTGCCGAAATTTAATCGTTTTAAAGTGCAAGCGAACAAACATGTTTTCTAACCAGCCATGAAAAAGAAGAAGAAGACTAAGCAAATTTTAAAGCTCTTTCAAAATATACGTAAATGTAAAAGTAAGTGAGGTCACAGGCAGCAATGACTTGAGTAATAAGTGACAGAGGCGGAGAGAGAGAGAGAGAGAGAGTGTGAGTGAGATGAAAAGGGAGAGAGAAAAAAAGAAGAAAAGAAATGAATTGAGCTAGAGAGAGAGATAGAGAGAGAGAGAGAGAGAGAGTAGAAATGATTATGTGTGTGCTTTCACTTTCGTTGCGGGCTGGTTTATACTAAAATCGGAAGTTGGAAATGTTGTTATTGTTTTTCTATTTGTTATTTAGCCGGTTAGCGAACAACATTCATAGTTTAGTTTTGTTATTTGCCTTTTTTTTTTTTTTTACTTATATATTATTGCACATACGTAACAATGTAATCGAAACCCAATATGCCGTTCACAGTATTTGTATTAATAGCGATGTTATTATATATTTTGCTTATTGAACTATGTATTCGTTGTTCGATGCAAATAAAAAAAAAAAACAAAATGAAAAAAATGAAATGTTTATACACTTGAACACATATATGTATATATGTATGTATGTATATACATATGAAATAACCGTTATTATAATAAGGCCTGATTTGTTTATTATAATGCTCTTGTATTTACATAAAGTTTTATTGATTTCATTTTTAGTTATAAACTTCGCTATAAATGGATGCATTATTAAACTGAAATGTCAACCAATATTTTTATTTTTTCTTTTTGTTGGTCTTGCTTTCGTTTTTACAATCATTTTATTAATAAAAATCATTGCATGCTTTGATTTAGTTAATCAATATTTCTTCAACCGTAACCGTTTAATGAAAATATTTGCAAACGAAAATTTTTATTCACTTTATTTATATTTACATAAATTGCGTATACGTACCATTAAGTCCGTACGAACTTGGCAAATAATTGCTTGAGGGCGCTTCGAAAGCAACGTGGCCGCCATGACTGAAACCTGCACCTACGCCTCCACCGGATGGCGCCAGATATTGCGGTTTGGGGGGAGGACCATAACTGCCATGACCACCGCTCGGTACTTCGTAGCTTGTTATCGCTGCAAATAACATAATCGAACAAGTTGTTGTTATTGTTTGTTATTCATAACCCATAAATTTTTGAAAATCATCCATAAACCCATTTAATTATTGCTTGAAAAATTCATTTATTTTTTGATTTTGATAACATTGTAAACATGAAACTATCATAGATTTTGCAATTTTCACATTTAATATTTTCCCGTTTCGCATGAAACCGATAGATAAAGTAATTAAACTGAAATTTACTACAATAAAGATGGAGTTAATGGTTTTTCGACTGCAGTTTATTAGTGTTTTTAAACTTTTGTTCATTCAGTTTTCCCATGTTCTCTACCTTAAAGACGAATCCGTAGTGTTTGCTTTACTCGTGTAAGAAGATAAAGATTTTTATTAACGGAGATTAATGTTTAACAAGCCTTTAATTTTCGATTTTATTAATGAGCCTAGAATCAAAGCCAGATAATAAGACGATACTGCTTCTAATGCTCGGTAAATAATGCTTGAACATTAGCCCACACCTCGACTTTTCTCCTTCCTAGGCAATCCCCTATTTTCTAAACCCACTTATCCATGCATCCTACCGGCGGTCCTACTCTGTCTTAGACGATCATTCACCTGCTGGACCGTCCGCCCAGTAGGCCCGTTCTATGTGCCGGTGCAGCAACGAAGTTCGTAAATATTGTGGTGCAGGTTCGATCTCTATTGCTAAAAAGCTCTGAATATCTGCGGTTAGCTTGGAAACCAAAAAAAGTAAAAAGATGAAAACTGCGAAATATTGTTGCGATAACTCACGACTTATGATCCCATACTTGTCCACAAATATTTAAGAAAACTAATTGCAAAGCCTTAAAGATTGTTACGAATCTATGAGGATCACTATCTCAAAACTTCACCTAACAAGGAGTACGGAGTACTAATGTCGAAAGGCTTCTTGCTTATATCATTTCATTTCTTATTTTCCTATTTGTATCTCATCTCGTTTGTGGACGTAGTGACGATAATATCAGGATTTTGTTTCGCCGGTGTGTTCGCGTCTTGTCGCTGCTTTCTCATAACGCATCTCGGCATGTGAGATGCCAAAAATTTTGTGTAGATTAACGAAACAACAACAACAACAACAACAACAACAACAACACATATATCTTGTTTTTGCTTTCTCACACCTGATCAATTCATACAAATACGGACATATTCAGTCAACATGTTTGCTATCATTTTAATAATAAATTAAATGTACATGCGAAGCACAATCACTCTCCCGATGGTAATGTGACTGAATGCTGTTACAACAACCGTATGAGGCAGACATGCGTTATGTCAACGACATGAAGATAAAAGTGGTTTATGTGCATTACCACATAACCGCAGCAGCGTGAATATTCCCATAAACGCATCCGTTCTGATACGTGTCTCACAATAAAAGTGTTCCTGCAATATTTGTACAACTATTTGGGAGATGCTTTCGCTTGCATCCCATTTTAAAAATTTATTCGAAAATTTATTCGAAAGCCATAACATATTAAATCAAAATTGATAACAATTTTTTATGTGCAGTTAGGGAAATTTTTTGAGTTAGTTGTCACACTTGTCACACTAATGTTGGATTTAATGGAATTACTTTTTCATTTTGCTAAGAATTGAAGATAGATTTGTATCGCCTAATAAAGACTTTTTGATCACCTTGACTATATATGCACCAGGGAAGTAGTTTTATGGACGCAGTGAGCCCCCCTTAGCTTAAGTCTTATAATTAAACTTACTGTCTGTGTGCACAACATGACCACCAGAGGGATGCTTGCTGCCACTACTGCCAGCCGAGGAGGCTCCCGATAACGAGGAAATTTTAGCAAACGGATGTTGGCCACCGCCACCGCTTGGTGCTGGGTGTACTTTACTCGCCGCCGAATTAATGATAATTTTGCCGACATCAGTAATCTTATCACCCGATGCTGCTGCCAAATGCCCGCTAGCGCTTAACGCATACCCACTGCTCTTAATTAGTTGTCCTTTTAGGGCAGTTACACCGCCGGTAATCGCTTTTACCGCTGTCAATATTGTATTCAGTACGGATTTTTTCAATGACCATGGATCGTACTCAATAGAATTAATCTGTAATGTAATAATGAAAAATACTTAAATGTTTACTGCATAATGCTTACATGGTGACCGTCTCCATGCGGCTTATAGCTATAACCTCCACCACTACTGGCTCCTGAGCTGCTTGAGGCAACTGCGGCCGAGGCGTGACCTAAACTTGACAACAGGCCACCTTTTAGATGCACTAAATAATCCGTGCTACCTCCTGAACGTTTTTGAAGATGTGCATCTTGGGCTGACGCTGCTTCGTCATTGTCAACATTCACATCTTCCAAAGATTTATCATCGTCGCTGCTGGGATATGGATATGCTAAAAGTGGCAGCGTCATCAGTACAAAGTAAAGCAACTGAAAATAAAATCATAAAATTCATTACAAACAACAGCAAAAAACTCTTGATGATTGAAATCTACTCCAAAAGTTGTTCACATTTCACGCTATTATACACATTTCGTAACAGTAACATGTGCAGACATGTCTTGCCACACTTTTAAAAAGTTGTGAGGTTTGAAATTAAAATCCGCACAGTACACTTCGCTTAGTTGACACAAGTTCTCCTTACATGGGTATTACAATTTCCGATTGGAGACATGGACTTGAGCTTTACGTCTTAATTGTTAGTAGGATGGACGACGAACAGACGGGATTGATATAGACTTTCACGTTGAATTGTTGCGAAACTTTTCAGATACATCTCTAGCCGTTTGCGAAACCCATTTGATGTTAAGGTTAGGTTAAGGTAGGTTAAGGTTGAGGTTAGGGTTAAGGTTAAGGTTAAAATTCATTCACCGATTCTTTAGGCCGAAGGTAAATCGTAGCTTGTCTAACAACGACAAAAGATTAAATTAATCGACTTCATGTTATTTCGATTCCAACTACGAAATGCTCTCAGTTAGCTGTCTATAGCCCGTGATAGCACCTAATCAGAAATACTATAAAACATATCTTTTCGGAAGAAGAAGGCGCTCTTCTCACTTCCTTCTTAGAAAAATTCAATAATGCATTAAATCCAAGAACTTTCTCGTCATATCAATCACCATAGAAAATGTGTTGTAGGCGGAACGAGCAGCAAACGCATACAAGGCCTCGAAACGGTGCAGTAAACTATGAAATTATGAACGATTACAAAGCATTATAAAAGTAATAAAATTGTAGAAAATAAAAACTTTTTTCCAAGATTCGGTTCCCTTGCTTGCAGTCTATTCAACTCCTAATTATTAAACCTTACACACACACACACACACACACACATTTAAATATTTAAATGACCGACCAGTGAAGTGTAACTGCTAGTTTAGTCGCTTCAATTAAATGCATTTATCACAATTTGAACTAATCTTGTGTTTGTGATGGTTAGCCGTCAGCACATTTCATAACATCCGATAAAACATTTTTCTGCTTGAATTACTATCAACTCAATTGTAGCGTAACAATTATCATTTAATTGCACACATTTAACATAGTTCGGCAAAAATATTTTCGAAAAAAAAAAAACAAAGTGAGAAAGTTATGTTTTCCTCAAGGCGACTTTCGCATACCCATCATGTCGAACACATGTAAAGTTTCCCTAACATTGTGAAGAACATCTAAATCGTTCTGATAAATGCATACTTTACACATACATACAACGCAATACATCGTAATGCAAAAGCTATTGAGATCAGTTTTGCAGTCTTCTCGCACCTGTCTACGAACCGACATAAGACCAAATGTGTATCTGCTGTTGCAAATACTCCTTGAAGTCTCTTTGCTACTGCTTAGTAACAAACGCTACGACAACATTAGTACGCTTTTATAATACCGATAGGTATATGGGTATCACTTAAGTAAGTGCAATGGTACATAAGATCGTAATTAATGGCTTTTCCGTTAGCGGTCAACATCATAAAAAAAAGCAAACAAATTCACCCAAGACAGATAAAGAGAATGCTCTCACACTTGTAGAGCATTTATGTGCGGACACAAAACCCTTTTTGCAAATCCCGAATCAAATTCTTGACCTTGGAAGACAAGACTTTAAGAATCTAAGCGGAAGGTGCGCTTAAAAGTGATGACGATATGTAGGCAGCAAGACAAGACAATAATATTTCGAGGCAATTAGACCAATGCAGCTAAAGCAGTTACTTAGGATGAAACATGTGCTCAATTTTGAATTATATGAAACATATCCACTGATAATATAAAAGTCTTGGCCGTTTTGTGTTTTCTTTTCAAGAAATTTTGCAGTGATTTTGTTGCAAACAAATAACTTCCTTGCTATTACACGTTTCAAGTCGAAAATGTTAGGGATACTTGTTTAAGCTTAAGCTAAGGGACTAAGTATTAAAAACGAAGCAAGCAAACCGATAGTGATCTCAGGGGATTAGCGCCTATGGCTTGGAAACCTTGGATGTGCGCGCAAAGGAGACGAAAGGATCTCAAAAGTCAATCCACACTTTCTGTGTCACTTTTCTGCCTATCGAAAATTGAAATCTAGCCAGACGACAACGTACACCGTAAACCTTCTCGATTGCGAACAACGAACTTAGCATCCAAGACGGACAATACAGGCATTTGCACCAATATAGAAAAAAATACTTTAATCTATGTTCGCATGTGTTTGAAGTTTAAGTGTGATTTAGATAAAAGCAATCACAACCGGCATCCAATAATCATAACAAACCTGATTGAACTTTATTTAGTGTGTATGTAAGTTTGTATTTAATAAGTTTTAAGAGTCGCTTATTACCCGAGTTCAAGTCATTAGCAAGGCAAAAAATTATAAAATGCAGCAATTCATGCGAAAATGACAATTTCCCGCAAACTGATTTCCTAAGGAAAAAGAAAAAAAAAACAACAACAACAACAAAAGCAAACAAACAATATTGATCTCAGCCAGTTGGACATGTTGGACATGCTGTAACCACTTAATCGAGGAATTTCAAACTTGTTAGGTCGTTATATAGCATTCAGAAAACACATTTTCCAATATGCGTCCTTCTGTCAACACATAGAACTACCCCGGTGAGGTCGTTAACGAAGCGATTTATTAGAGTTAAATTGTTGTGTAAGCGTTAACTTATAATATGGGATCAGCTTTATGCTGACATGCATATCTGCACATATTGTAAGTCAATGTCAATAAGTGTAAAATAAGCCACGTGAACGAGTGCACACTTTCTCTATTGCAATTCGTTTTGTTCACCCTTCAAGAAGACGGTATTTTAAATTTCCTCTATTGTATGTAACATTTAAGCTAAGATGCCTCTTGTCTGCTGCACCGATATGCTTTGCTACGCCCAACGCATTATTTTTAAAAAGTCATTCTTTGAAAAGAGTTCACAATTTTAGAAATCCTTTGGCAGACCAAAATGATGGGAACAAGAAGTTTAGTTTACGGCAGTTTATCCCAAAAATATATCAAGAATGGTATTAGGCGAAGTATTGTAAGATAATTAAAAGCCACCTCAGTTTACTATCATGTTCCATGCTTGTAGTAATATAGCCCTTTATTACCGATGCACACATAGATTGCATTATAAAAGATTTTCAAATGATTTGAAAGATAATTATGTCCTAGTGTTTGCAATGCTTGTGCCTTACTCAACGAAAACTATAAAAATGTTTATGCGTTTTTTACCTCGCTTATGACCAGGTTTGCGTTCGCTAAACACAACATACAACACCACTTGTTTTCTTTCTGTGTTTCTTTTTGAATACCTGAGAGCCTAACTGCATTTCAGCGCATTTCAGGGCTCACCTCAGCACCCTGTTATATAGAATCATAAATGGGTATTGCTTTCGTCCATTATGCGATTCTGTTGCGAACATGAAGTCGAAAACTGTATTCATTTGAGACGATATACATGGGCAACCAAGTCTCCTTAACATCAGATATGTGTAGTAGCTCATGTAAAACGTGCGCTTTACATAATCNCAAGATTACTTTCCAAGATGAGGCCACAGTTATTTAAAACCCTTTTAACCAAAGCCAAAAGACCAAAAATAAAACGGTAGGACAGAAAAGAAACAGAAGAAATATTGTAGTAAGGAGGACTGTTTCATGACCGTATGCCATAGATGAGAGCATCAAAATATTTTGAAAATGTGTGCGTAAGTGCTTTTACGCGGAATTTTCGTAAAACCTTCAAATGTTCTGCCTGCCTTGCACTTCAATACAAAGGGCCGGTACTAGCCCTTAACAAAAAACACATTACGTCCTTTCTCTATAAATAATTTGGGGAATTTTACTCATATACGCATATAATCGACATAACTTAACTGAATAGCGAAAAATATAACACGAACTTATATGCGAAGGCATATTTGTGAGGAGTGAAAATGAAAAATTCCTAGAGAGATCAAAAGCAAGATAAAAATTCATCAGAAAAATTCATTAAAAAAATTCATAATAAAATTCGTAGGAGATTGAAAATCGTGTTAAAAGAGAATTATTTTTTCTTTTTAACTCTTGTTAAATCTAATTTCGTGTAAATGACATTCGTGTGAAAAGAGAATTGCGTATATAATGCAACGATCAATAAATCCCAGGACTGAAGAGGAAAACTGTTTATGTTCTTGCTCGCCTTATCAAGCAAGACTGGGCCCCTCAATCCAAAGCTTGGCGGGGTGACCCGTTGAAAAAACCGTGGCTAAGAAAGGATTTCGAATTTGAATTCTTGCAATTTTTCCATTGTGCCTAGCGACTTGTGCGACCGTGTTTTCATTTTATTTTAAGTAAAAACAACTTTTTCATGCCAAAACTTTCATGCTGTTGTCGGTGATGTCTTGTACCTTCGCTTTCCGATTACCGAGAGTAAAAGTGTTAAGGTTTGTTTTTATGTTTCTGGTGCAATCATTTCTTGTCGGTTGTCCACTGTGTACGGCGTTATCGTTGTCCGTAAGACCTCGTTTAGAGTCACCAAACTACCCACAAAATGTTGTTTTCAATGGCAAATAGTTGCTATAACCTTTCTCAAGCCAGTGCTGACTTTAAAAATGAAATATTTCATAAACACACGAAATTCCGGGATTTTTCATTGTTTTGAAAATAACAATAACAGCGTCACTAAAAACGCGNCAATTGAATATTATCGTCTTCTGTACAGCCTCAGCATAACGTTTTAAAGTTATATCAACAGGGATAACCGTAAACCATTTAAACCATTCCAAGTAAATGTTCCTATTTCCCTAGAACGGAGTCTAATCAATCGATAAATTCGTGTAACCACCGTAAATACTTGCCCTTGGATTTACAATATTCTCTATACGTAATAAACTTTTGCGTCTTTTTGGAATGGCAAGTGATCGTTAACGAAACTTGACAACGCGTTCAATTGGTCGTTTGTCGACACGATTATATGAGCGGTCTGAGCAATAGCACAAATGATCGAACGTTACTTTAAAATTTTGCATGAAAACTGTTCTACGGCCATGATGAACATTTTGTTTTTTCTTTATTGTTGTTTAAGTTGGACCGATCGTTACAATATTCATGAACTTGAACTTTTTTTTTTGTTTTCATTTTATATTTGTGTTTGAAACAATCTCTTCATACTTCACAACTTATTTGGTTAGAGCAACTTTGCAATTAAAGTTTTCACTTTAGTAAAAGAAAGAAAAAATGTTAGGCAGGAATTTGCGCGTAAGGGAATCAAAAAGCATAAATAATAAATAAACAAATATTTAAAAAAATGCTTGTGCTTTGCTTCATCGATCTCTTTTTTTGTTTTGACCCTTTTGTGCTTAGTATGTATTATCGCCAAAAACGTTAAGATATTTATAATAATTTACTGAACTCAACAGCATCATATAGCGCAATGCATACTCGCACGCACGCACGCACGCATGTACGCACAAATTTTTGTTTATTATAATACTTTCACCCGTTCACCAAAAAGTAACAAAAAAAAAAAACATTTATGTAAAACGTGATCATATATAACAACAACAATAAAGTCGCGACACCGATGCTCTAATCCGATTTAATTTTTCATGTTTTCCTGAAATGCTTGCATATGCTTGCTGATGCGTGGCGTTGAGTTACTCATCTTCTGTGCCGTTATGCGGTCATACTTACCTTCATTTTTGTATTCTTTCTTTGTTTTTGTTTTTGTTTTAAATCTGGTTAAAATCGTTTTCAAAATTTTCGTTAATTTGTTTAATTTCGTAGCGTATTCGCCGTAATTTGTTAAGCGCTTATAACGCGTCCGTTATGTTTGATTTCTTTTACAAGTGTAACGGCTCTTACCGGCTCCGATAAAGCTGAGAGCTGAGAGCTTGCGCAGTAAAATATTTTACAAATTTTGTTTTCTCTTCTATGCTTTACTTTCGATTTTCTTAAGTTTTTATGTTTTTTTTTTTTTGTTAAAATATTTTTATTATCGAAAACTTTCTTTCCTCTTCTTTCATTCACTTTCTTCTTTGTTCAGTTTTCAGCCAGCAGACCGCATTGGCAACACTTTCCTATACGCGCTCCGTACTTTCTTATCCGATTACATCAGATGACTCAATTTTGCGTTGAGTTGTTGTGTTGTGTGTGTGAAATCTTTTTTACTCTTACATTTAATTTCAATTACACGCTTGCGTGTCTTGTTTTCAATTAAACGATGATGTCGATCGTCTAATGTCTTGAATCGAATTGTTTGGTTTTTCCATTAAGTGTGTGTTTTTAAAGGAAAAATTTTACTAGATAACCAAATGCTCGATTATACGTTCAGCTAAAATGAATGCGTCTCTCTTCACAAGCTCTTTTGTTATTTTGTACACACTGCTCTAAGCAATCGTAAGCAAACACTCAATGGCCGCCTTGTTTGTGTGTTAAGGATGCTTTTTCTTTTTAGAGTTAAACTTTAACGAGTGCAAAAATTTAGTTGAATACCGTTGAAAATTACCGGCAAATTTGGTTTCTTCACATCGCATTTATTTTTTTTTTTACATTAATTTTGGTTTAATCATGAATTTAATCATGAGTTAAACGATTCCACCAAATCTTTAATATGCTCTCAATGGTTTGTAGTGTTAATTGCTCTTAAAGTTTTTTTTCTTCTCAACAACAATTGTGTCTATGAGCTTATGCTTATGATTACATGTGATTTTTGCAGTTGTTTATGATGCTTTGTTTAGTGTCGAACGACGAACGTGTTTCCTTGAAAGCAAATCGGTTATGTGCGTATCTGTTAATGTTGCAATCACTGCATATAATTACCAAGGTTCCGATGGTCTAGAAAATACTGAGCCTTTCCAAGATGAAGATTCTTATACATACACATAAACATAAACATTTAGGCCGCGTGAAGTTTGAATTATATTAAGATCGTTTGATGTAAAGTTAGAAATCGAAATGATTTTAAACAGAAGACTTAAGCAACAAACTTGCTATCGCTGTTTTTGTAAATTTCATTTAATTCTTAGAGTTTTATAATTAAATAAGTAAAATAATTCAGAAAAATATTGTAAATCATTTTCCGCTTTCGTGTTTTTGAAAAATTTATTTTACTCAAAATTAAACGCAATTAATTTCCATTGAATAAATACAAAAAAAATTTATTAATTATTTCGTGCCAAAATTATGTACAAAAATTCGCTCTTTAAAAATATAGCAATTAATACTAATTAAGAAAGAAAAAAAAAAAAAAAACAAGAAAAGCGTGTTCGTCTTACAAAACGAATATTAGACACCCGTCGTCACTCATCTAAGATGAAAAAACGTTGCGGTTAACGTAAATTAAAGGCAATCCCATAAACTAAACGTAATCTTATTTAACCTAAAGTATTTTCCCGTTTCCTCTATATTCTTCCATTCATCCAGGGGATCATTTGTAGAAAATAGAAGAATACATGAAATGCTTCCGTTACACTAAAATGCACATGAACTTTGTTACATGGTTCAGGTATCGGAAGCAACTGTCCAAGCTGTCCAAAAGAAAATGAATGAATCAGTAAATTGAAGGCCCACTCACAAGTGCTCTTCTTCGATCCGTTCAAGTCTGGCACAAAAAAGGAAATAATTTCCAACTTTTATGTACATCCTGTAAGCGAACGACAAGCAGAGGCAGAGGCAGGGGCAGGGGCAGAGGTATTTATGATTTTTGCAATACCTTTAATGCCCTTGTCTTGATGCTTTCTTGATATGTTAAGTAATAAACTAAACATGCCTTGTGTGCGTAAAAATGGAATTAACCCGAGCATAGACGTTTAAAGTTTTTTTTTGAGTAATAGCGCAGACCAGGTGATGACTGCATTCTATGCATTTTTTCCACTTCATACACATCCAGTCATTTCAATGGATTACGCGAGGAAAAAGTCTGCAAAATATGCATGTCGTGTGTGCTGGTAGGTAGTGAGCGAGGTTTATAAAAAACATGTCACATCATAAATATGCATGCGTGCAACATTAAACTTTTCGAAATGTGGCAGAATGAACAACAAAGACAAGTTGCAATGAGTGGATACATGATTTTTTCCTTTTTTTTTCTTTTTTTTCTTTTTCAGTTTTGTGTTAGATAACAAAATTTCATTTGTATTATAGATGTGTTTGGTTAAAGTAAGCATTTATAATTTATTTCTGTGTTAATTAATTATTAATTCATGTTTAATGCATATTTCTACGCGGTCGCTCGAAATTATTTCTATGCATTGTTTCAAGAGATCGGATCGGAGTTTTGTTACACTTTTAAACAATTGCGTGCAGACTGATGTTTTTTACTAGTTTTGACTTTTAAATTGCTCGACTTCTCATTAATGTACTAATAAACTCTTTCCAAAAACTTTAAATGTAAACTGTGTCACTCAGCTGTCTGCTAGATTGCGAAAACATTGATAGGTCAACTATATGCAATAGTGCTGTGCGTGTGCCATGCCATTGTGGTGATAGCTCAGCCTTCAGATTACTTGAGCTAAAAATTGAACTCTGAAATACAAATATAGACAATACAAGCCAGATAAATAGTACACTACAGTAATTCATTGACATACTTTGACTTTAATTTGACGAGCACACACAAACAATGGCGATCATGAATGGTGAATGTTAGTGAAGCGATTCAGACAGTTTTCATAAGAAATATGCAGAGAGAGAATGTGAAGATGAGGTCGTATTTAATTCGCAAAAACGATTATCAAGTTTCTTAATAGGGTTGTGTAGCGCCTTCAACTAGCTGAAGCTAGTTGTTAGCTACTTAATAAAACTGCTTATAGAAAAGCATCGAAATATAATTAGGTTTGGAAAACTACTGTACCGAAACTGAAAAATTTCGTATGTTTTGTAAAAGTCCTGAGAATCTCTATGAAAATGCGCGTAAAGAGAGAAAATGTTTCTTTCGGGAAACGCTTTCAAAGGGTGTTTTCAACTGAGTGAGTTAACGGTAATCATTTGCCGGCTCTACAACTAACTGGTTGCTACGCGCTTCCGGGATTCGCCTCAAGGCCAAGTAGCTTCTGCCCCGCCGCCTTCTTTTAAACGCTATTGTTGCGTATTTATTGTCCTTAAAATTTTCTCAATTTCGCTCACTTGAGGCGGTACTTTGACTATGAATGAAGTCAATAACGGTTCATTTGCATTACACCTAACATGTCTCTTATTCTACTGACTTTACCTGTAAAATGCTGAGCCTAGATGTAAGAAAAATTCAAGGGACAATTCAGATCTTCACAGAATACATCCAGCTATCTGTCCTTGAAAAGAACTAAGAACAAAAGAAGGTCTCTTTTCCAATTTATTTCCACAAAGTTTTCAAATTGCATAAGCCGATCATCAGCTTTGAAGCCAAACTAGGGAATGCCGCCCTTCTCCATATTTTCGATATATCAGAGGAGTCTACTTGAAAATGGCTTTTTCGCCGAACCGTTTTTCACTATATTGTAACCATAAAAATAAATTAAGAGATGGAACTGAAATTATTTTTCTTTTTGCACACGAACAGAGTTGTCCGTCCCCCCAGCAATCAAAGGCCATGGCTGAGGCGAACTCATAGAAGTGAGCTTCGGGGATTTTTCCTAATTTTGGGCGTGTCAGTAATTTTCAGCTTCCCTACGGGAACCGATACTTTCCCCCGAACTTTCCTAATAAATTTCATGTAATTTTTTGTTTTTCTTTTTTTTTTAATGTGGAAATGGGGATCTGAGAAATATTGAGCATTAAAAGGTTCGCTCTCGATCACATATCACTTCCTTTCTTTCATTTTTTCTTATGCTTCGCGTGAATGCAGGAAACGGAAATTCTCAACTTGTAATTTATCATCTATTTAAAGCTTTTTGATTTTATATAACGCCTTAGTAGACTGACTGACTGAATGTGAACTTCATTTTTGGAAAATAGTTTTTTGTCTCATTTCAAGCTTTTCAATTCCTTGGATTTGTGTTAATATGTGTGATATCGTTTCGTTTGCGTAATGAAACTGTCCCCTCCTCTCTATCAAAATTACGAACACTCGCCTTATTTGCAAAACGCTTGCAATCTTCATCTGCCATCATTGCTATCGTTTCAAGCCACAACACATTTTTATAACCGTTTGCCTGCTTTTTTTTTTTTTGCACTTTTGTTTATTTATTTATTTTTTGCTGAATTTATTTTTAAAGCATTTTAGAAAAAAAAAAACTGGTTACAAATACAAATACTTCCGCCAAACTTATTGCACACTTCCGAATTTGACGGCAAGAGCAAGTCAAGAGGTTTTCGTTACAAGACACAATGCCTATTGCTGCCTCCATGCCTGGGCCGTGCTTGAAAACGAAAGTAATGCGCTTCATGCGCTACATAGTGCACACAGATTGGAAACCAGTTAGATGAAACTTTAATTAGCGGCAGAAAGCGTCGCAGTGAGACGCCAAAATGCAAAAGAATGAAAAAACGAAGAGAAAAAAAAAAAAAAAACAAATAAATTTCAGTCCGCAGTTTCGGCTGGAGTCTGCGCAAATGACTGAACAAAATTTTCATATTGAGTGCAAAACCCGAATTTTAAAGCGTTGCATAATAGTTTCGTGAACCAAGTAGTTTTCCATAACTCTACGATTTTGGCCGGCTACATACAAACGAACGAACGAATAGCAAATAGTAGTTACGCACACTCATGCAAATGCATCCAAATGTAACGAGTTGTGATGCTGTATGGATGCATGCTAATGCATGCGTACACCCAGTAAGTTTGCCTAACCTTTTTGACTATTAAACGCCTTAAACGCGATACTTATAGTCATTTGTACCTGAGTGATGGCATTGTAATTAACTCGGTAGCAGAGGTATTGTTTGTACATTTGTACATTTTCTCGATTCTTTGCTACGAAGTTTTAGGACGGCTTAAGGGCAAGGTTCAAGTATCGCTGTGCGTACAGAAGTTATAAGTAAACGAAGCGAACTTTATTTGTTACCGATATCCTCTGCCCTACTTTAGAAACTCTCGGGCGCGGGCTGCATTGCTGCAGACATCAATCACTTGGAGTAGCTCAGGAAGCATCGAACATAGCGCTCGATTCAATATCCTTTTTGCATGTTATTGCTACGTGTTGACGACTATTCCTCGCCCGTTATCAGTCGCTAGTGAACTTTTGCAGCAGAAAGTAGTCGACGCATAAATTTTAAAAGTTATCAGGAATTGACGAAAAAGAATCCAATCAAACGCTTTACACTGCTGCTCTTCATCAAATATAGCTCAACTTTTCTAGACATGCTAACGGTACTTAACGGCACTTAATATTAAGATAATCCTGTTTTTTTATTTTTTTTTTTTAAATTTCGTAATAACAACTCTTTGTCGTCACGACACAGATTGAGAGCATATATCGAATGATATCTGACGTTACCGCAAATAGATCACGCCCACATTTTCATCTTTAATCGAAGCATTTGAATTAAATTTATAAATAAATATAATTTGTTGTCGATCTCTGTGCATTTCTGTGAAATATTAACCAGAACTAGCGCTACTGAGAGCTTCCTGCTTACACAGAGAGCTTCCAGCCGCACAAAAGCGACAACAAAGTTCATCTGTCTCCCCTTTTTTATTAGGATGCAATACAATACGCTTTTGAACGCGTAACGAGTGACATTTACGGGAAAGTATTTTTATTGATGTGCACATCCACATATATGTCTGCAACAGGATTTACTAATCCGTCAATTATGAAATTTGGGTGAGGCGAGCGCAATATCATTATCGTCTTATTTGGCCTGATAGGTGACATGTTGTTTTAACCATGTGTTATGAGCCTTTACTCCAACCTGGCATAAGTCAAAAAAAAAAAAAATACGTTAGTTGGCTTCAAGTATTCATTGACGTGCTTAACCAAAACTAGTCCTTCGAACAAAACATTGATTGTCGATGAATTTGAGAAAGTTGTTGCAGTCGCTAAATAATAAGAAATGAAATCGAATTAATTGATAAACACAAACAATGATAGAAAGCATAGATCTGTGAAAAACTTGTGGCTACAATGATGTAACAATTGAACGCAACGAACAACTTTAAATCACAACTCAAACATTTACAGGAAGAATTAACTCAATGGCACTACTTGTGAACAACCTACATACATACTTGCAATGATTGCTTGCTATTTTCCGGTTAATGAAAGGATGCGCGTCAATTGCGCAACGTTTGCAACGTCCGATTGTCGACACATGTGAGAAAAGCACAGATTGTTTTTTCTTTTTTTTTTTTTTTGTATGCCCACCACTGTAAGATGGGTTTGCATTCATCGTGCAACACTCAAAAGAGGAAGCTTCAGACACTCTACACAGTACACATATTCTTGATCAGCGTGGAATTCTGACTTGATTTAGCCATGTCTGTCCGTACATGTGTACGTGTGTCTGTGTGATGTTCGTTGTTGGCAATTTCCTGATATCGAAAGATATCGATTTTAAATTTTGGTAGAGACATTGAAAGTCTCTGCACACAGGGTGCTATTGAAAATGGGCCAAATTGATCAGAACAGAAGCCCATAGTCGAGTATAAACTGAACGTAACTCCATATCTCTTAACAAAAATTTGTGGGGGTTTGTTGCTCGTTACTCAGAAATTACAAAAGTTAAGAGGATAGAATTTTCTACATTCACTTTACGAAATAATGTTCACTTTATGTGAAAAAATTTAAAAAAATCGGCCATGCCCACACAAAGATTAAAATTTATTTCTTTCACTTGTTTGAGGTTTTGTGCTCATTTATCGTAACGCAAACAAGACCGAATGCTTGCTTAAAACTATTTTGTACTTTCGTCAAATGAAGTTAGACTGTGTGCCTAAACACGGGTTCACGGTAGACACCGCGATTCCTTTCTTCTTGATAATACCATCGATGTGGGTATCAAATGAAAGGACTGGGAGAGTAGAAAGCGAAAAGCTTGGTAGTGGTGGGTATGCGAGATTCGGTCCCCGCCGAATATAACTTTCTTACTTGTTTTTTTATAAACCGTTTTATCATAAATTTGTAGCATTTGTTACAATTATGGCAAAAAATGCAATTTCTTGTAAGCAGAAATTCAGTCATTATTCCATAACTGAGATTGAAACACAAGTTTTTCAATACCATTCCAAAGCAGTTTAAATTTTCCAATTGAAATTTTTGAAATATTGATTCAAATAAGTGGGCTTAAGTTAAAAGGAATGGAAAATTTACGATCATTGTAATCAGCGAAGGGAACCGTTTATCTCTCCAAATTGTTGTTGTTATTTGTAGGCAGATAATTAAGGTGAGGTGGGCAAGTTTCGGTTCGAATCATAACTATTCACGACGGATTTGTGCCAAGCTCGGAGTGAACGGGAACATTTAATAACTTGGTTCTTCTATTGGTTCTTAGTCTTTGTTGTTGTTGTACGCCTTACACCTGCTTATTAACTTTTTCCTGGGAGGCAGGTTTTTACAGGCAATAAATAGGCAACGAACGAGAGAATAAATGAAAATAACTAAATTTGTACGCGTGTAAAGCTTTGTGTATCTATGTCTGATGAATATATTTGGAGAAGCCTTGGGGGGTGGGCGTAAAAGAGAATTTCGCTTTACGTTCGTGCATCGTTGCTTTGTTTTAACGAAAGTACGCTTAATTTCTAGCAAAAAGGTACCATTTTATGTGGTGAAGATGTTAAAACTTATTATGTCATAATATGTCTTTTGACTGTTAATATACGTCAAGCCAGGTTTGCTTTGCGTGCAAATGCATTTGATTTACATGAATACCTCGTCAAACTTTTAAATTACTTACGAAACGTTATGATGATTACAATTTAATTACTTGAGATACCTTTGCTTTGAATGCCGGCTAATAAATTTTTTATGAAAAGCCTTTTGGCTGTCCGGAGACCCTTTAAGATATATGTAACTGATCCACGTCTCCCTTTATGCTCCGGCCACTCTCTCTCTCTCTCCGGCCACGGACTAAGAAAAGTTGTGCTGTTGATCGGTGACCCTAAATTAGTGGAAAGTGGAAGCAGCCGCGGCCGACTCGCTGAGACAATCGCAATTGCTCCGAAATTTTATGAACTGACGAGAGCAATGTTGCCAGATATTACAACAATTTATAAAAACTATTTATTATAAGGGCTTCCCCTGTACTCCTGCCACATACATAGATATAATATATATATATATTCTTGATCAGCGTGAAATTCTGAGCCATGTCTGTCTGTCCGTGTGTCTGTGTGGCGTGTGTTGTTGGAAAAGATCGGTTTCTAATTTGGCAGAGACATTGGAAGACTTCCAAGACTCCGTTTTTCTGAACAAAAATTTGTGTTTTTTTGCTCCTTACTCATAAATGCAGTAGACACTGCAACGTAGTGGGTTAGTTTTTTCTTAATAATACCAGCGATATGGAACTTAAAAAAGAAAAGAACTTAAAGAGTGGATCGAAACGAGTTAGCTCGAAATTAAATATCTTGGACGTCACGAGGTATTGAACTCATTTTTTCATTACAATCCCGTTGATGTGAGTATGACATAAAAGGAGGAGGACCTGGAGTGTAGCATGCGAGAAGCTGAGTGTGTTAATTCTAAATTAATCGTGGTAGACGTCACGACTTAGTGGATTAATGTTTACTTAAAAATACCTCTAATATAGGTATCAAATGAAAGGAATTGGAGAGGAGAATGCAATGAAATGTGTTAGTAATAATTTAATTTTGGCGGACGTTGAAGACATAAAGTCTTGCGACGTTGAGAAAAAGCCGATTTGTTGGACATAAAAATCTAAAGTGGCCAAGCATTTATGTGGTGGGTGTGCGAGATTCGGCCCTTGCCGAATATAACTTTCTTAATTTTTTTTTTTTTTTTTTTTTTTTTTTTTTTTTTTTTTTTTT